>JASANW010001420.1:0-176159 GCA_030849725.1 Trypanosoma boissoni | reverse complement strand
AGCGCGAGCTTGCCGAGGCCCAAGGAGCTGTGAGTAAGGAGAGTGCAATGCCTGCCCCTTCTATGCGGGATGATACGGTGGACGAGCTGCGCCGCGAGGTCGAGGACCTGCGCAAGGCACTGGATGCTGAGCGGATTGCTCATGAAGACACCAAGCGTGACATTGCTGATGCCTTTAGAGGAGGACAATATCGCTCATGTTTTGTGTACGATAAGTGCTATGGGGTTCGTGATAGTGTACATGATAGTTTTGCTAATATAAGAGCAGAGCTTAATAAAGTAGAAGAACAATTCCAAGTGCATCGTAGAACGAGTGTCTTGACATCTATGCTTAATCAAGCAGAGCCTCATGCCCTTTCTGTGCGTGACGATACGGTGAATCAACTGCGACATGAGAATTATGAAGTGCGCAAGGCTTTAGGTGCTGAGCGGAGTGCGCACGAAGAGCGAAAGCGCGAACATGCTGATGCACAGCGTTGTTATAATGAGCTAGGCCTACTACGTTTGTTCTCTGATTATGATGATCCTACTGACGATGTACGTCGCTTAATTGAAGCATTGGGGCCGGCGTTGGAGTTGGAGCGTCGCGGGCACGAAGAGCAAAAGCGGGAACTTGCCGAAGTTCGTGCTGCATATAAGGAAACTACTATGACTTCATCTTGTGAGCTTGAAGATAAGTTGTTGAAACTGCGCGGCGAGAACGATGACCTGCGCAAGGCATTGGATGCTGAGCGGAGTGTGCACGAAGAGCGAATGCGCGAGCGTGCCGAGGCACAAGAAGCTGTGAGTAAGGAGAGTGCAATGCCTGCCCCTTCTCTGCGTGATGATACGGTGGACGAGCTGCGTCGCGAGATCGAGGACCTGCGCAAGGCATTGGATGCTGAGCGGATTGCGCACGAAGAGCGAAAGCGCGAGCGTGCCGAGGCACAACGAGCTGTGAGTAAGGGGAGTACAATGCGTGCCCCTTCTGTGCATGACGATAGCGTGGATAAACTGCGGCGCGAGGTGGAGGACCTGCGCAAGGCATTGGAAGCTGAGCGGATTGCACACGAAGAGCGAAAGCGCGAGCTTCCCGATTCCCAACGAGCTGTGAGTAAGGGGAGTACAATGCGTGCCCCTTCTGTGCATGACGATAATGCGGATAAACTGCGGCGCGAGAACGAGGACCTGCGCAAGGCATTGGAAGCTGAGCGGATTGCGCACGAAGAGCGAAAGCGCGAGCTTGCCGATTCCCAAGGAGCTGTGAGTAAGGGGAGTGCAATGAGTGCCCCTTCTGTGGGGGATGATACGGTGGACGACCTGCGCCGCGAGGTGGAGGACCTGCACAAGGCATTGGATGCTGAGCGGAGTGCGCACGAAGAGCGAAAGCGCGAGCTTGCCGAGGTACTTTTTATAGCAGACCTGCGAACGGAGTTTGTGTGGGAAAAGTCCCGCGACATCGTCAATTCAATACATGAGTTTATTCGTTACGGAGTAGCAGTTGAAGTCTTATCGAAGGATAATGTTACCGGTGCAACACTAGGAAATCTGAGTAGATCTTCTACATTTATGATTCGAGGTGAAGAAGGTGTCTTGTCTGCAGTGCGTTATAAGTTAAATTATTTGCGTTTAGTTATTGAGCGTATAAAAGAGACTTTGTATAGTGAATTTTCCGGTGTTGGGTTTCATCTTTTGGAATCTACTAATAACAGAAGAGTAATTGAAAGCGTGCGTTTTGACTTGGCTCTGGCTGTGGAGAAAGTGAATGAGGTGCGACATGATATGCGTTCATTGTGGGCGGAAGATAAGGAACTGAGTGGAAGTGTAGAGACAGTCAGTCATGGTATTTGTGTTAAACGGGATGTTGTAATGGATGCTGTGGATTCTACTGTGAGTCCTATTCAAAGTACTGGGCAACTACTATGTCCTACAAATTTTTCCTCTGTGCCAACTCTTTCAACATCGTTGTTGTCTTCCTTGGTGCTTTCTGACACTTCTAAGGATTGTGTGTATTGTCTTCGGCTTGCTACGCGCCTTCATGAAATGCGAGAGGAATTGCATTTGCAGGAGAGAGCAATGAGAGAATTCGCTGCGGGTCAAGAGGACATGAGGACGTCATTTGAACGTATGAGGAAGCTAGTCGATGACCGGGATGCGGAGCTGGCGGAACTTCGGAGTGAAATTCGTCGACATGATGTTTTAGGTTTTTGAAGAATGTGATGCATGATTTCTATTTTTCACCCATTCTTGTTCATTTTTTAATTTGTAAATGTATAAGGGTGGCTTTTTTTTTTCTTAGTTAATTGAATTATTAAATATAACTTATTAAATTTTCTGTACGAGAGGGATTTTCTTCTTTGTTATTAGTAACTTTTATTTTTGCAGCTTTTTAGCTGTTGTTTTCTTTTTTTGTGTGGGGCACCCTTTTAATGATTTCGATGATATTATCTGACTATGCTGGTTATCTGTTGCGTCCATATGGATAGAAACCTTTGTGAAATATGCAATTGTTTTTTGTACCCTTTTTCATTATAGATTTTTTGTTTGAAGTTTAGTGAGTGCCAAATCATTTTTGAAGTGTTGAAGTCTTTTTTTGGCGCGATCTATGCAGTGCGTTATTGCCGATGATGTGCAATTTCAGACTCCTTTGCTCAAGGGCGAGAAGCCGAACTCCTCGTTTAAGACGCTTAGAGATAATCTGGAGTTACTAGATGGCATGTCATCCTCCATTTCTTCCATTGACATGCCACTTCTTGTAACAGTGCACGTGCGTCGCTTTGATGGTGACTGGAAGTGGCTTCTTGAAAACTGTTGTGCCGCCCTTTATACAACATTTGTTGCGGAGGCTGCAGCGGCGTGTGATGTCCGTAAAGAAGACATTGGTAATGTGGACTTCCGCCTCGGAAGCCTTTATGTCACTTTCCACGTGACGCACGACGCTGACGTGAGTGAGACAGAAATACAGGAACGCGTTGACATGTACCCGTTTCGCGAAATGATGCGACTGTACAACAACCGAGACGCCCCTCAAAGTGGATTGGACGCAGCACTTAAACGCATTCAAGAGCTCGAGGAGGAAATGCGGCGGAGCCTTGAGGAGCAGCGTGAGGAGAGCAACCGGTGCGTTGCCGAACTCGAGCGCGAAGGGGCCCGGCGCGAGGAAGTACTAAAACAGCAGCTCGATGCCCGTGAGACGGAGCTACTCGAGGCGCTTGGCAAGGCCCAGGATGCGCTGTGCGAGGAGCAGGCGGAGAAAAAGCGCCTGCTGAAAGAGAAGGAGAATATTGTCGAGGCTGCCAAGCGTGAGCGTGAGCGGCTGAACAAGCACGCAATGCGTCAAAATGCCCTTATTGCAGCGATTGTACAGGAAAATAAGAAGGAAATGGAAGCAAAGGAACGCGAGTTTGAGGAAGAACTTCACGGAAAGGAGGTCGTTATTGAGAACCTGCGTGGTCGGCTGCGCTCGCAAAGCGAACAGCTCACCAGTGAATCTGTCCCGCGTGCGGTGAGTGTGGATCCCGAGCGCGCAGAAGATTTTGATAAGCTGATGAGTCGCATGGAGGACATGACAATGGTTCTTGGGAAATCGCAAGAAGCGGAGTCAGAAGCACGCGCAGAGATTCAACGACTCTCAGAGGCTCTTCGATTTTCCGAAGAGGCGCGTCAGGCAGATTCTGTGATTTACGAGAATAATGTGCTCGCGCTAAAACAGCAGCTGCAGGCCTACCGCGACACAAAACTTGCTGAGGACCATCAGAAACGTCAAGAAGAATCGCGTGCACGCCGTGGTATAGATCACTCACGCGACGAGAAGACAAACGAAGCCATTGTTCGGCAATACGAAACCGCACTTGAAAACATTATTGGTACTTTGCAAGATCGGTTGGCAATTTTACGCGAGGAGCACTTTTCCTTTCTCCGTGTTACTGAAGAGGAGACAGTCAACGAGCGCACGGCTCTTAATGAGCACGAAGTGGATAACCAGCGCGTACGCCAGACATTCCGTACCGCGTCCCTCGTCCTACAGAAGGTCTTTTGGAATACGCGTGAGGAAGAGGTGCCGGCGGTCATCACAGAGATGGAAAATGTTGTCGCCAGCGCCGAGAAGTCGCGTGCCACTGTGAAAGTCACACTTGCACTTCTGGAATCGCGTTTGAAGTCTTTTACTGAACAAAAGGAGTGGATGGACGCCCACCAACAATCGCTGGAGCTGCTCGTCACGTCATTGCGTCAGCTCAACAAGCGCGCTTTTGAACGGCAACTGACGCTTATGAATGGACATTAGAAGCAGATCGGTGTTTTGGCGGATCCTTTTGGTGAACAAGGTGCCTCTAGTAGAAGAAAAAAAAAAAAAAGACCGAAAACGAAAACAACAGCAACATTAGTTAAAAAGTGATAAGCGGAAAAGTGATGTAATCGACAGATTACAAAACAAAGTTATTAGGGCTTTATGCTTAGGAGAAGAGGACAGTGCTAGATTATTCTAGGTGAAACAAGTTCACATCTCATCTTTTGTACAGATCGAATTAACTGCTTGTGTCACATAGCTTTTGGCCATGTGTGCGCTTATTGTTTCTTTTTTTTTTAAGGAAGAAAAAAAAAAAAGCCTCGGAAAACTGCGATTTAGCGCGTATAAATAAACAAACATTTTACCTCACTCAAGCAACAAAAAAAAAAAAAAAACTATAGTGAATTGAAATTGTTTCCATTTCATGAAGTTTGAGTTTTTTTTACTATTTTTTTTTGTTTTTGCTGCTGTTCTCGCCCCTTTTTTATGAATATACTTGCGCCTTCTTTTGAGTTAATTCCCAGAAGCATCCACAGCACTGGTAACTGATTCCCTCGAGGAAGTATCCGACACTTTTTTTTATTGTTATAAGTTTTTACTTCCCATTGGCCAAACAAGGCAAAATAAACAAAGCACATGAAAAAAAAAAGACGAAAAATGCACGCAATGTATGTTACCGATGATTGTTCATTTTGTTGTCTTTTCTGATTGTTGTCCCTTTATCGCAAATTCAAAGGGCCTGATCGGATTCTTTTTTGTGGCTTTTTGTGTAGAAGATGTGAAACTTTTTGAAGATCGCCAGCAATGGACGATGAAGGCAATGTCGCATATGCAAGAAAAACCAATTTTTTTTTTTTTTAAAAAGTTGAAGGCAATTTGTTGCTAGTGTCAGCTTCTAACAAAAGCGGGATGCTCGCGGTTTTACCTGAAGACATGCATTGACGCGCTGAAGATTCTATTACTTTTTGTCCACACCATTGAATATGAGTATGTATACCGCTTTTTCTAACGGTACTTAGTGGTCTGATTTCTTTTTTTTTCACATTCTCTTCTTGTTTATATATCTATATTACTATAAAAGAGAAATCCAGTTTTTTTTTTCTTTTATTACCACAGCACTATGCCCACTTTTCCGCCCCGTGATGAGTACCGTCGTGTCCGCAAGCCCGAGGGTGAGAAGGAAAAAGGTCAAGGCCCGGAGAATGAAATTCGTGTGACGGCCAAGCATGGCCAGCGCAGCTACATTGCGTACGCCATTACACTTCTTCGCGGCGAGGAGGGAAGGACGCAGCACGACACAATCAAGATCAGCGCTATGGGAGCCGCCATCCACAACGCGGTTAATATTGCAGAAATTGTAAAACGTCGCGTCATTGGTCTCCACCAGACGGCAGACATCTCGTCGGAGATTATTCAAGACGAGTATGAGGCAATTGATGAGAAGAAGGAAAATGTTATTGTTGACCGCAAGGTTTCCACCATTCTCATTACCCTCTCACTAAGCCCCTTGGACACGAACCACATCGGCTACCAGCCGCCACTGCCGGAGACCCAGGTGAAGGAGCAGGAGGAGCGCGAGCCCGGCGAGCCACGCGCGAACACGCGGGGCCGTGGCGGCCGCGGCTCCCGGGGCGGCCGCGTTAACGGCCGCGGCTCGCGACGGGGCGGCGGCGGCGGCGGCGGCGGCAGCGGCAGTGCGTCCGCCGACAACGAAGGGCGCGGCAGGCGGGACGGCCGCGGCGGTCGCGGGTCCTCGCGAGGCGGGCGCGGCGGCAGCGGGCGCGGCGGCAGCGGAGGTGAGCGTCGCAGTGAGCGACGAGGGGGCTAGAGCGTCCGGGGAAGAGAGAGGGAGAGAGTATGAGAGGTATGCGAAGTTTGCGAATCGTGGGAGCTACACCGGTTGGGGGGTCTCTTACCACACGCAAAAAAAAAAAAAAAAAACAACAAGAAAAAAAATGAAGAGAAGTACAGAAATGAAATACAATGTTAGAGAGCAGGATAAAAGGAATTGTTTTCGTAGGTAAGTAGTGGATTTCAAGAAAAGGAATGGGGAAAAGACCGATCGGAGCCACACCACCACACGATGAAAAAGGAAATAAGAAAGAAAACTCAATCTTTCAAAGCTCATCGAAGAGAAAGGGGGGAGGGGTGGGAGATATCAAAGGAAAAATTAAATAAAGAAACTTTAAAAAAAAGCCAAAAGAGGAAGGAGTAAAAAAAGAGTGCGAGAAGAGGAATACCATACTTGCCTCTCGATTGAAGAAAAGAATATGGACAGGAAGGGACACTGGGAAACAAACGATACCAAAAATAGAGAAGAAAAGAGGATCGGAGAAGTATTTTGAAATTTTTACCGCAATTCTTTTTTTGCATCTCTGAGTTGCTGTCGTAGTGTTGTTTTTTTTCCATCTTATCCTTTTTATGGGGTAGTTGTTATTTTTGCCGATGTTTCCATAAAGGGAATTAGGGGTTTGATGAACACACGACTTCTGTTTTTATTTATTTATTTAATTTACTTTATTTGTGGTTGTACTCAATTTATTTTATTTGCAATGCCCTGAGATGTATCTGAGCCACTTCAAAACCTTGTATCTCGAAGAATGCACCACACCCACTTCCCTTCTCCGCACTAAAGATCAAAAAACAACAAAAAACAAAACAAAAAAAATGAATGGATAAAACTGAAATGAAATATATATATATATATATATATATATATAGTGTGTGTGTGTGTATGTTTGATGAACGATAAGAACAACTAGGTAATTGAGTGTTCTAAAGAACGGAAAGATTATTAACTAAATGAAGAATGTCGTTCAGTGACGCTACTTTTTTTTTTCTGCGGGGCCAAGCTGGGGCAGGGAAGTTAAAGATAGGTGTGTGAACCGAGAAATCAAATAATAATACATTCAAGAGAATGGGGGAGAAAAGCGGAACCCTTTGGGAAAAAGTAGGCAAGCTACGATGAACAAACATAAGAAACAAAGCAGGCACCGAACGATGAATGATATACTCCATTTCATGTTTCCCCGATCACAATAAAAAACCACTGGTACCTCACAAAGAAAAACGGAAAGATTATGGAAAACAAGCAAACAAGCAAGGAGAACTGAAAAATGAAATTGAATGAAACAGTTACGACAGAAAGGTTTTTTTTTTTTTTTTTTTGAATTCGGTGTCCGGATCCATGTTATATAGAAAAAATTGTTCTTTTAGTATGGTTATTTGTTGATTTGGATCAAAGCTCTTATTGCTGTTCTTTCTTACGTTTTTTTTTTTTTTTTACATTACTGCGATTGCGATATGCACAATTGAAGTAAAGTAGTAGAAATACAAGGCTATGATATCCAGTATCTTCTTCTTGAATCACCACGGTGAGGTCATCATTGAGAAGCAGTTTCGTGAGAAGGTTCCACGCTCTAGTTTTGAAGATTTTTGGAGTACTTATATGTCTCCGCTGCCCTCTGTTCACGACGCCTCGGCAGTTATACCGTTTAGTCGTTTTGTCTTTGTGCAGATCCATCGCAATGATGTTGTCCTTTTAGCCATTGTCACCAGTGAAAGCTTTCCGATCCTTGTTATTGAAATCCTCTCTCTTATTGCAAAGGTTGTACAGACTTATTTAAAAAAATTGTCGGAGAATACATTGAGAGAAAACTTTTCTGTTGTGTACCAGCTACTGGAGGAACTAATTGATAATGGATACCCGCTCACCACAGAGATGCATTTTCTTGAGCAGTTAGTTGTACTGCCAACACTAGAGAACAAGGTTCGCACGGTACTTGATGCACCTCTTCACACAAAACGGCGTTATGTTGGGTTGCGTGCCGTTCCTTGGCGTGATCCAACCACAAAGCACAGCGCTAATGAAATATTTTTTGATGTAGTGGAACAGTTAGATTGCATATTGGACGCTGAGGGAAATGTTGTGCGAACTGGTGTTCGTGGGTTTATTGATGTAAATTGCCGGCTAAGTGGCATGCCTGATGTTTTGATGCGTATAACTAACTTGGACTGTGTTGAAGACATTGCATTTCATCGCTGCGTTCGTCGTTCGCGGTACGAGACGGATCACTCTATTGCATTTATCCCTGTTGATGGTAAGTTTACGCTCTTGGAGTACCGTTGTAAGCCCCTGGCAAACATACAGTTGCCATTTTACGTTACACCGCAAGTAACTTTTAACACTAAAGGTGGGCGATTTAATTGCATGGTGGGGTTGCGTGGGACTTTATTTGCGACGAAAGGCAAAGACTCTGGGCTGCACAAGGTTGTTGTGCACTTACCTCTCCCTCCACAGGCAGAGGGAGTGCAGATTCACAGCAACACACAAGGGAGCGCCAATTTTAAAAAGTCGCAAAACATTCTCACGTGGAATGTTGGGTCACTTACGCGTGGAACCTTTTCGCTTAGTGGTGAATTTACAATTGGACGAGACAGCAAAGGCGACGGAGTCGTGCCCTTTACGGGGGACTCTGCTATAGTTGAGTTTAGCCTGTCCAATCATATTCTTAGTAGTCTTCGCGTGGATAGCGTACAGGTGCTTAACGAAGTGGGAAAGCCTTACAAAGGTGTCAAGTACATGACGAATTCTGGTCGCTTTATTGTGCGGACGGTTTAATGAAAAAGTTGTGTATCCCTTTGGTTGATCACATTTGTTTACTGTATTTTTTTTTTTTTCTATTCTCTCTCATTGTACATGCTCGTGTCTATATTCGTTTTTTTTTTTTCTTTTTTTTGATCACTTGTTGGCTGCGTATTTGGGTGTCACATTGATTAATCGTTTTATTTTTATTTTTTCTTTATTAGTATTCTGGCATCCATAATCTTTTTTTATATATTATATTTATGGTTTTAATAAGGCATTTTTTGTGTTAGCAATGGAAAAAACGCTTGAAGACTCCTTTTCAAAGCTGTCAAAATTGATGGAATCAAAGAAAACAAGGCCAAAGATGAACATCAACACCAAACTTCAGCTTTACGGGCTGTGGAACCAAGCTATGTACGGATCCAATAAGAAATCTAGGCCGTCTGTTACAAATATAGTTGCATTAACGAAGTGGAAGGCGTACAAGCAATATGAAAATTTAAGTAAAGAAGAAGCAAAGAAAAGGTTTATCGCGTTGGCAGAAAAGGCGCTCAAGCAGTCCAAGCTTTAAAACAATAAAAAAGAAGACTGCGCATGATAAAATGCATATGGGTTTCTATTTATCTGTTTATTTGTGTACGTGTACACCCTTTGAGACTGTACTGCTCAGTCTGATGAGTGTGGAAAGTGTATATAATGTATACATCGCATGCCATTGACGGGGTGGAAAGGCGTCGCTCTATTTATCCTAAATCATCAGCAAAGTGACAGTTTTTCTTTTTCTTTTGATTATTTTTTTTATGCTTGCTACTGCTATTATTCCTCAATGCATCTGACTTGGTTCCTTTTTTTCCTTTATATATATATACACATAGATTTGTTGTTTCTTATAGCAAGAAAACATTCTTACTTTGCATCGCGATAAGCATGGCCGAAGCCACGATACGGACCGAGGAGGCGCGTGATCTAACGCGCGTGGAGCGCATTGGGGCGCACTCGCACATCCGGGGCCTGGGGCTCGACGACACACTGGAGGCCCGCACGAGCAGCCAGGGCATGGTCGGGCAGGTCGCGGCACGCCGCGCGGCTGGAGTGGTGGTCCAAATGATTAAGGCGGGAAGAATCGCGGGCCGCTGCGTGCTCCTCGCAGGCGGCCCTGGCACAGGCAAAACGGCCATTGCCATGGGAATGGCACAGGCTCTTGGGCCGGAGACTCCTTTTACAATGATCGCAGGTAGTGAAATTTTTTCACTGGAAATGTCCAAGACGGAGGCACTCACACAGGCTTTTCGTCGCAGTATTGGTGTCCGTATTAAAGAAGAGACGGAAATGATAGAAGGCGAAGTTGTAGAGATCATGATTGAGCGCCCATCCACAAATCCGGCAGAGATGAAGTCTCGTACTGGTCAATTGGTGCTGAAAACTTCGGACATGGAGTCAACATTTGACCTTGGTCAGAAGATGATTGAGAGCCTCCAAAAGGAGAAGGTACAAATAGGTGATGTCATCACTATTGACAAGGCGACAGGTCGAATCAACAAGCTAGGTCGTAGTTTTGTCCGCAGTAAGGATTACGATGCGATGTCTTCCAACACGCGCTTCGTTCAAACCCCGGAGGGAGAACTCTCGAAGCGAAAAGAAGTGGTTCACACTGTTACGTTGCATGAAGTCGACGTGATCAACTCCAGGCAGCAAGGGTTTCTGGCTCTCTTTGCTGGCGACACGGGTGAAATTAAACACGAAGTGCGCGAGCAGATCGATCAACGTGTCGCTGAATGGCGTGAGGAAGGTAAGGGTGAGATTGTTCCTGGTGTCCTGTTCATTGACGAAGTCCATATGCTTGACATTGAGTGTTTTTCGTGGTTAAATCGCGCACTGGAAAGTCCTCTCGCGCCTGTCGTTGTGGTTGCGTCAAATCGTGGCATCTCACGTATACGTGGCACTCAGTACAAGGCACCGCACGGAATTCCTATTGACCTTCTTGACCGCATGGTGATCATCACGACGCAGCCATATTCGGAAGCGGAGCTTGGAAAAATTATTAAAATTCGTTGTGAAGAGGAAGATGTGGAGATGGAGGACGAGGCTATCGCACTGCTCACAATGCTCGGCATGAGCACATCACTAAGGTACGTCTTGCAGCTCCTCACGACTGCAAATCTCGTTGCACAGAAACGTCGTTCTTCAGTAGTTTCTATACATGATATCAAGAAGGTCTATTCGCTTTTTATTGATTTGCGCCGTAGTGTTGAACTTCTGCGCGAGCATGAGCAGGACTTTCTTTTTGGGGAAGCGGATGAAAACATTGAGATGGCCCACATTGAGAAGAAGCCAGATAATGAAGAATAGAGTGTGCCGCATTCATGCGGTAGTTTAAATTATTATTATTATTGTTGTTGTTGTTCTGGACTATTGTGATGGTGGCAGTATTACTGTACTGTCTCAAAAACAAGTGAAAGAACAACGAAAAGAGACAGCATATACAAGAACAAGTGGGTTGCGCTGTGCCAAACGCCAAGACTGTGTTACAACTCGAACTGAAAAGAAAGGGGGAAAAGTATATATATATATATAATTTAAGAAAAAAAAAAACACAGAAAGAAAACGCGGTCTTTGAAACTGCCGTCAATATCTTGAAGTTCCATATGCTTCTTATTATTCAACAGTGTTAATGT
Organism: Trypanosoma boissoni; assembly: GCA_030849725.1. NCBI lineage: Eukaryota > Euglenozoa > Kinetoplastea > Trypanosomatida > Trypanosomatidae > Trypanosoma > Trypanosoma boissoni. The sequence continues at coordinate 164,630 of JASANW010001420.1, read as the reverse complement.
TTTCTTGCGCTTTTATCACTTTTATTGTTATACATATAGTCACTGTATAAATAGAAGTCAAAAAAAAAAATAGTTTTTTCTTTTCCGCATCTTCCCCCTTTTTTTTCCCCTTTTTTTTTTTTATTGGTATCTGACATTGCTCATGGAATGTGCTATTGGCACTAAATACATTTTCGAATGATTATTATTTTCAGCCCTTAAATGTATGAAGGGGCGCATGGTGCGACAGCTGAGAGTGTTCCCGCGGTTTTCGCAGCAAACCTGCCGCCGGCACTGCCTACTCTCCTCGCCGGAACCCCTCCCGCGCGTTTGCGAGTGCATCTACCGCAGCAGCTCCGCCCGGCAGCAGCTGCGCGAGTGCATTCACGAGTCCTCCGTCGAGACCGCCCTGCGCCATCTCGCGGAGTTCGCGCAGGACCGCCACTCGGCGAATGCGCTCGCGGGCGCCCTCTCCGCCGCGCCGGACGACACGCGCCGCGTGGAACTCGCACTGCGCCACTTTGAGCGGTGGTACGTGGCGCGCAAAGCGCCGGCAAAAGTTACGATGCACGAGCCGTGGAACTGGTACCCCCGCGCACGCTTTATGCGCCGCCGCTTTGTCTTCCACCACGGCCCAACGAACAGTGGCAAAACGCACGCGGCGCTCGAGGCGCTTGTGACGGCGCGGAGCGGTGTGTACTGCGCGCCGCTGAAGGCGCTCGCGACGCAAGTCTGGCGCCGCGTGGACGCTGCTGTGCCGTGCGATCTTCTCATTGGCGACGAGCGTCGCTTTGCCGGCGGCGCTGAGCATGTCTCCTGCACAGTGGAGATGACGCCGCTCGATGTGCAAGTGGATGTGGCCGTGCTCGACGAGGTGCAGCTCATCGCCGATCGCGATCGCGGATGGGCATGGACACGTGCGCTGTTGGGCCTTCCCGCGCGCGAAGTGCATCTCTGTGGCGAGAGCCGCGCACTGCGCGTTGTGCGCGACGTGTTGTACCGCACGCGCGAGCTGCAGCGCTTATCTCTCGTCCCGCACGCGCGCCTCGTGCCGCTCGAGTTGTGTCCCCCGCTTGACGGCGACCTCACCCGCGTGGAGAATGGCGACTGTCTCGTTGCCTTTTCGCGCAGTGCGATATTTGACTTGCGGCGGCGCCTCGAGCGCGTGCCTGGCGTGGCGGTGCACTGTGTGTATGGCGCAATGCCGTTTGCGGTGCGCGAGGCACAAGCCGCGGCTTTTAATGCCGGCGTTGCGGAGCACAGCGGCACGCGACACGTTCTCGTCTCCACCGACGCCATTGCGTATGGTCTCAATATGAGCATCGAGCGGGTTGTGTTCACCGCCATGACGAAATTTGACGGGCGGCGCACTGTTCCGCTGCCGGCGGCCACGGCGGTGCAAGTCGCCGGTCGCGCGGGGCGATTTGGCGTTACTGCGAGAGCGCATCCCATTGGCCGCTGCACAACACTGCGCAGTGGCGAGGACTTTGCGGCACTGCGCCAGGCAATGAGTGAACGCCTCCCACCACTCGAACACGCGGGGCTTTTGCCAACGGCAGACATTCTCGAGCTGTACATGCAGCTTCGCCGTGAGAAGGGCGAGGGAGGGCGGGAGGGGGAGGGCGCCTCGTTCGCAGAGGCCGTCTCGGAGTTCGCGAAGAGCTGTCGCGCGACAGATGTGTTTGTGCCCTGTGATGTCACACGATCGCTGCTGCAGGTCGCACGCGCGCTGGAGTCTGTACAGGGACTTACACTCGCAGATCGTATTCTTTTTTGCTATGTCCCGCTGAGCGAGCGAAGCAAGGATACACTCGCACTGCTCTGTGCCTTTGCGGCAGACCACGCGGCTGGTCAGGCCGTAGCGCTTCGTGTCGACGTGGAATTCGAAAAAGTTGTGCAGCGATGGAAAGAAACGAAAGGTAACAAACACGAGGCGCAGAAGGTACTCTCGCGTATGGAGCAGATATATCGTCAGGCGGAGATGTACTGTTGGCTTGCTTGGCGCATTGGAAGCACGTTTGTGCATCTCGAGGCTGGAACAGCCTTGAAGGAGCGTGCAGCTGTAATGATGATTGAGATTATGGAAGCCTTGTGAGTCCAAAAAGAACACCAATAGTAAAAAACAACAACAACTTGCAAAAACATTCCACCTCATCTACAACTCTGGCTCGCTGCTACCGATGTGGCCGCATCGGGAACTGCAGCAGCAATGCTGCAAGGTAGAAATAACCAATAAGTAGGCGTTTAAACCACAGTTTGGGCAAACCTGGCTCTAAAAAAAAAAAAAATTCATAGAGTATAAATCGGTAAGCCCACCAGTGAAGAGAGAAACAGACTCTAGATGAGTCAATCCAATCGGTATGATTTCTTGAACGGTAAAACTTTTTTTGCAGGAATATATATATATATATATATATATATGTGTGTGTGTATTTTTTTTTGCTTATTCACTTAGTAATTGCTCATGAAAACAAATTTGTTTTGGAGTTTTTATTTTACTTTGTGGAGTCAGCAATCTCAGGTTTATTTTTATCGTTACGTTTATTTGAATATAATAGTAAGTACGTATAGATTGTGGACTTTGTGACAATGCTTTTGTATTTTTTTTTTTTTACTTTTTTTCTCTCTTTTTTTTTTTTTTTGCTCCCACGGCAACCTTCATCATATATATGTATGTATATATACATAACTCCCAGAAAAAGAAAGCATTATGGCCATACTGCAATGGTTGTCAAATCCGATGCAATGCTTACCGGTGGTGCGTTTCGCCACTTTCGTCAACTTTGACGCGGTGGCGCGACGGCACTTGGGCGGCATTCCGCCGCCGCTCTGCCCCCAACTTTCCCCTTATCATCTGCTCCGCGCCGTGCCCGCGGCCCCGTGTGCCACAACGGACATATGGCGCGAGGCGCGGCGAGTGGGCCTAATACCACCGGGGGTTCTTTTTGGATCGTTTCGCGACGGTCTTTTAAGCCTTTCACCTGTTTTTATTTCTGTAACGCCTGGCCGATCCGACACTCCGGAGACTATTGTGTGGCAGCCATGGGTTCCACGAAAGTGGCGGGGACAGAATAGCTCAAGTACGCATGATGTGGATCAATCTGACGAAGTCTTGTTTCAGGTGGTCCCCACCTACTTCGTGCCGGCCACTCTTGTTCGAGAGCAAATCTCTGCGCAGTGTCCAGAGTCGCCTCGCACAGTCGAGTTGCAGTGGCATCAACTGGCGGACTCAGCGCTTGCACAACTTCTCGACTGGTCCGATGACCACGTTTTGGTGCGTCTACGTAATACCGTGCATGATCCTTTGTGTGGAGTGGCGAATGATTTGTATGGGCTTAAAGGTAGTATAGAAACTTTTCATCAAGCGTTGAACATGCTAGCATTACTCTTACCAACTTTCACTGTTTCGACAGGGAAAGTGCGGTGGATGTATAAAGCGCAATTTCTTACACCTGGCGGAGCCTTTCATGAAGAGGTTGGTCATGTATTTCGTTCCCGCTTCCCTGATGCAATGGCACTTTTGGATCACCCGGACCTTCAATTTGCGATGCTACGTGAGTCGAGCAATGATGGTTTGCGCCTTCATCCGTCGTTTCGACACGTTCATTGCGGAGTAGCTGACAACTTGTACACTACCTTGTTTCATTCACCGAGGACACAACCGCACTCGGTTTCTTCTCAAGGTAAGTCTTTGTCCAAGTGTATTCGCTTGATGCTCCCTTACACACGTTGCGCTGAAACTACGGCTGCTCTTTCTTACCTTTCTAAGGAATCCATTGTGGGTCTCCACTGTACTTTCAGCAATGCTGAGAAGCGAATATCTCTCTGTATCGCCACTACGGGGGGCGTGGTAATCGCATGTGAAGGCGACAGCGTCTCGCTCCTCCGCTTGGCTTCTTCAGAAGTAAAGGATGGTGGCCTGCCTCAGGAAGTTGCCGACATGCTCATATCCCCAAACGTCATCAAAGTATTATTGACTGAACCCAAGGGAACTGAGGGCTGCGTCATGAATGAGCGACATATGGCTTTGCTTCTTAGGAAATATTTTAATGTGGAAGGGAAGACTATCTGTCCTCTTTGGAAGTGGGCGCTTTATGTTGGATTTCCCATATCATTACCTGTACCTCCTGATGTTTCAAAATACCTTTTTTTGTCTATTCTTACACGAGGGGGAGCAATTTCGGATATTTCACTCGACGAACATCCGGCTTGGCTAACTGCTCTCTGTGCTTCGCGCCTCCTGGCGTTTCACACTTCTGAGGGTCATGCTCACGTACCAACGGCTCTCGGACAACTTTTAATGGCGTCAGCAAAGGATGACGATAGTGATGATTGTGAGGACTGGCTAAGGCGAAATGTTCATCTGCGTATCTGTCGTTACGGTGTGAAACCGAAAGAACTTGCCACGTGGAAATCATGTTTACACCAACTAAAGACGCTCTCTGCCCTTTACGGTCCAGAGGTCTATATCATACGGAACGAACTGCTCCTCTCTGAAAGTAACACAATTGAATTTGCGCCATCGGTGGATAAAGAAGGTCCACCTACTGAAATTTGTAATATGCATGAGAAACCAAGTGTTAGTGACCTAATCAATAACGAAGAATACCTTGTCGCTGTTGGTGATACTCAAACACCAATGCCTGAGGTAACCTATTCTCAGGATTTTCTCTCTAGTACATCGGATCTGCCCGATGCCGTAGCAGAAGAAAAAGCATTGAGTCATATTACATCAAAGGATGTGGAGGATGAGAATAGCATACTTGCTGCCCTTTTCGGGGAAGGCGCCCCACCAGAGGATGCCGATGAAAAACCTGAACAAAGTCGGTTGATTTCTCATTCAGCTTCTAGTGCTGCCGTGTCCGCTACAAAGGCGCGTAGTGAAAGTGTGAGTGACTCAGACAAAAATAAAAGGGATTCTACCTTTGTATTAAAACCTCCTACTATTGAGTTAAAATCTTCACAAAGTTTTCGGCGTAAGGGCCGTGAGACACTTCTCCCACCACCACATACTTTTGTCGCACACCTAGGAAGACCTCGTGGGGAAAAAAATGTACGCTTAGAGGAGAAGGTGTCTCGGACAGAAGAAAATTTAGAGGACCTTACAAGTGATCGAGTTAATCAGCTTACAAGTGAAATCTACGGAATGTGTTCTAGGCCGTTGACTGGAGCTCGCTAGATTGTAGTTAAAAAAAAAAAGTAACAAAAGAAGTGATACAACGAGTTCTTAGAGGGATGGTGGGAAGAATTGTAAGGCTTTTTTTTTTGTTTATGTGTTGGGATTATTATTATTATATTATATATTTTTTATTTTAGTTATTTTTGTTGTCTTCACTAAATCCTCACAGTTTGACTGAGATGTTTCATTGCTAGTTTTTTTTTTTCTTTTGATGTGTTTGTAAGGGAAATTGGTCTGGGTTTATATATATATATATATATATGTTCTTGTTTGTGAAAATGCTTTATCCTTACGGTCATCTGGCTTCATTGTACTTGTATCGACGCACCTTTTTGTATTGAAGAATATTTGCTTTTGGTTTTTTAACATGCTTTTTTTTCTAGTTGTACACAAAACTTTCTTTCTAGCTTAGGTAGTATTTTATATCCTCAAGGGAAGTGTTTATGCTAGACTATATCTGGCTGCGTGAGCGACGTCTGACTGTGTGGCTTTTTGCCGCCTTTTGTGTTGCTCAAGTAGTCTCTGCTGTCCAAGTGAAAACAGTTGATAAAGGTCAAGAGGAGGAAACTCTAGGTAGTGTACAGTGGGCTTACCTTATTGTAGCTGATGGTATCCTGCTGCTCTTTGCTGCACTCTTTGCTGGTCTTACCTTGGCTATTATGGGGCTCGATACACTTTCTTTAGAAATTATTGCCGATAGTGGTTCAGAACCGGACAAAACATATGCCAGTAAAATTTTACCTGTACGTCAACTGGGCAACCAGTTGTTGTGTACGCTTATTATGGGCAATGTGATGGTTAATACTCTTATTGCTCAGATCACTGAATCTCATCTTCATGGTTGGGTGGCGACAGTACTATCCACTGCGTTGACAACGGTAGGTGGAGAAGTTCTACCCCAGGCGCTTATGTCTGCCCACGCTCTCAAAGTGGGTTCTAAGAGTGTTCCTATTGTAAAGTTTTTTGTGTTGGTTTTCTACCCTCTGTGTAAGCCACTAAGTATGATACTAGACAGGTTTATTGGAACTGATCCAGGACAGATTTATGAGCGCAATGAGCTTAAAAAGCTTATGTTTATGCACGCCGCTCGTGGTGCTGAGTCGGGTCTCGGAGAAAGAGAAGTGGATCTTATGGTTGGTGCCATGGAACTCCACGAGAAGACTGTTATGGATGTTCTTACACCAATTTCACAAGTTCTGATGCTAGAGGCAAGTGAACCATTAAGCGAGGAAGTGATTCAATTGATTTCGGAGCGTGGTCATAGCCGAATTCCTGTATATCAACAATCCAAAAGCAATATTGTAGGTGTTCTTTTTTCAAAAGATCTACTTATGGTTGACCCAAGTGAAAATACACCTGTTATGCTTCTTGTAAAATTTTATAACCGTCGATGCCATGTAGTTCCATCGGAAACGAAATTGATATCTATGCTAAAATACTTTCAAACAGGAAAATCACATATTGCATTGGTGCAGGAAGTCCAGCAGCGACCATACGGTGATCCCTATTATGAAGTGATGGGTCTCGTTACTATGGAAGACGTTATTGAGGAACTGATTCATAGTGAAATTTTTGACGAATACGATGTTGATCCTAATCAACGACTGCTGCCGACAACGACAACCCAACAGCCTACAAGAAGGCAAATAGGCTTAACAGTGAAGTGCGCACGAAGAATTCAATTGAATAGTAACCAACTCAAAGCCACTGCACTGTTTCTCTGCGAAACACTGAAAGAGCTTCATCAGTATCTTCGAGACCAGAACCCAACAGTGGTGCAGGCAATCGGTATGCATTGCCTTTTCTATAGTGTCCGTGCCCCAAAGGACGCAAGGGGTTTAGACCATGACGACAAAGGAAACATATGGTTATATCGCACAGGTGTGCCTTCTGATGTGGTCACTCTTGTGATTGCGGGAAGGGTTGAGGTATTTGCAGGAAAAGAAGAACTAAGACTTGAGTTGCCTAGCTGGTCTGTTCTGGCTACAGAGTGCCTTTCAAGTGAGTCGTACATACCTACGTTTAGCTGTCGTGTGGTGCAGGATGGCACTCTCTTGCAAATGACCCGCAGTGGTTACCAACGGATTCTTTCAATGCTTGGCGTCAAAGGATTGAAGAATGCAGTAGAGGTATCACCCTCCGGTTTGTGAAATATATTGACATTTTTATTCTTTTTACTCTGTTTTTTTCAGCAGAGTGGTTTCAACAAGGTAACGCGAAAGACTAGAGTAAAGTGGAATAAGATGATATCGGTTGAAACGGCATGACATATATATATTTTTTTTTGACCAAAGTAAACAATGTATTTGCTAGTAAAAGTGTTTTTAATTTTTTTTGTTGTTTTTCTGTGGCGTGGTTAACTCATTGTTCATTTTTTGCTATTTTTTGTTTTGCTGACTGTCTTCAGGTGTACATGCTCACCCTTTGTTTTCTTTTTCTCATGATTTTTCTCATGTTTTTTTTTTTCCGTCCTATTATTTGATGTTTTTTTTCTTTTTAAATCTGTGAGGTCTCTTAATTTTACTCACCGTACTTTGTTTATACTAAAAAAAGCAGCATTGTACATTATATATATATATATATATATATAATAGAGCGAGAAGAATTTATTTAGTAGTATTATCGTTGTCGTTATTGCCATTGCTTTTTTTTTTTTTAGGGTTCGTTTTGTGTTTGCGTGCGTTCTCCTTATTTGCTTACTTATAAATACGGCTAACCAAGTATTGCTGCTTGCTTTAAGTGTTTTTATGCCGGTTTGTTCATTGCACTTTGGACATTAAAAATTGAGCGTTGAGTTGAATGGGAACCCGCGAGAATAGCAGTTTGCGCAGCGCCAGTAATAATGATTGTGTTGATGAGATATCTAGTGAGGGTGGTACGGAACATACCCATACTTTACCATCCGTGCTGACTATACTTTCCCCATCACCAGATGAGTACTTACACGTTGAAATACCTATAGCACTTTGTAATTACGATCTCAATTACTTTTGCATCACTTTTGTTATGCGCTTTGTCGACACAAAAAATCGTTGGCGGTGGCAATGTGCCCGCCGCTATAGTGAGTTTCGCGCTTTTCATCGTCAGGTAGGCCGGCACATGCTTCCTTCCATTTTTCACTTATCGAGAGAAACCGTTTCTTTTCCTCCCGTCATACTCACGGCACGTTCCAACCGCGATAAGAATTTGATTGAAACTCGTCGCCATCGTCTTGAGCATTATATGCAGAAAGTATTGCAGGAAAGTGCGCGTCTCGCGCGTAATTTTGGAAGCAAAAAAACATTTTTAGGCCTGCATTTAAACAATGATAAAACCAATATGGAGCGCTTTGGTAAATTGCTCGCCTTCATAGAACATCCCAGTGCGTGCAATGAAATTTCATTGCTCGGGCATCGGCACAACGAGAACAGGGAACTCCTCTCTGTCCCATCGGATGCGTGGGAATGCAGCTCCGTCGCGAGTGAAAATATCATTTTGATGCAAGAGGGCCCCTCGATGCGCTCCATGCCCGCGGCGGGCACCACCAGGACGAGGCCGCCGCCTTCTGCGGTTTCTACCTATTGGGCCCCGCCGCCCACCCTGCCTGGTCCCCATCTCGGCCTGAGCCTCCCGTCGGCTTGTGTCACGCAAAACCTGCGCGGTGGCTGGCATACAGTTATTACGGCCTCTCGAGGAAGTCGTCGAGTGAAGTTGCGATACATCCATGACCAGGTCGTGGCTCTTTCTGAGGCAATGTCGCTGGCCAAGGACAACGTTCTCTTTGATGTGTACGAGTGCAAAAATTTTTTGATAAACTTTCGTGTAGAACATCCTATTTCGGCATATAAGCGACTTGAGGAAGATCTTGGAGAGATATCACAGTTTTCTCGCCGGAGCAATTCAGTAGACAGACGAGTTTCAGACTCACCGACCGCAGTTACGCCCCATTCCAATAGTAGCACAAGTATGAACGACAGCAAAAAGGTTTTGGAGTGCATTCCGATTCCAATCACAGAAGATGAGGAGATGGCATACGAATCCCGACCGCTGTCTAGTCGCGTTCTCCATGTGCGCTCCTTACCGTCTGTCGCGAGTCTTCAGTCTCAGCGGGAGCGCCAGGTGCTTTCCGCGTCGCGGGGCCTCTACAGCAGCAATAGCTGCTCGCACGTAGAGAGCCGTCGTGATGATGGGTGCCAACATTTCACACTGCGCCAAGATTGGGCGACAGTCTCACTTAATCACCATTCTGGAGAAGATTCTCAGCCGTTACAGACATGTGATGAAAGTGAAGGGGTGCCGTGGAACTTTCTGAACACGTTCGATAAATTGAATGGTGTGGGGAATAGTGCCACGTCATGCTTTGATGAGCTGCGAGGGGTTCCTGTAGAAGACTGTTTCTGCACTGATCGCAACTTCTGTACAAGTGGTGAGGGCGACTTGTACCGCACCAAATGTGGATTTGTTATTGTGGTCTGTCCGCCATAGTTTTTTTTCTTTTTTTCTTGATTGTTCAATCTTGGGAAGACAAAAAAAATAATTGCTGATTTTCTTTAGTCGTATGTCTTACTGAAACGCCTAATGAATTTATCTCTCGTCGTTTATGTTGTGATTGTGTTGTTTAGTTTATTTTTGATTGTGAATTGTATCACAACTTAACGTTTATCGGAGGCTAGGTCATTAGTTCAAATTCTTTCTTCATTTTTATTTTTATTTTGCTTATATAATGTGCCTCTTTTTATTATGTGTGGTTAAAAGCATAGTTATGAACTTTTGGTGTTATTAAACTCTGCTTCTACCTTTTTTTCCTTGTTGCTTTTCTTTGGCTACAGCATTGGAAACGTGGAGCATCAGATTCAGAACGACTATTGTATTAAAGCGTTCTAAACTTCATAGAAGTATTTGAGATCTGATGGCTGATGAAAAGGGTCGAAACTTGTCGCCAATGGTCAAGGCGGAGCTGGATGTGCTGCGACTTGATGAGATTGATGAGCTGATGCGCATGGACTCCGCTGACGAGGAGCATGCTATCACAAACTACCTCAAAGATGATATGGGCCTTGATCGCATTATTGAGCATCACGATGCGGAGCTTGCCAGGATTCGAGAGGATTTTATTCAGGTCCACGTTGATGATGCAGAAACCATTTGCGCGCTCTACACTGAATTTGCCAATTGTGAGAAAAAGCTTGTAGACTTTGATGAGGAGATTATTACTTTTCAGCGTCGTCTTGCCGATTCCGCTGATGACATGGTGAAGATGTACCAACAAACTGTTGGTCTTGCGCGGAGTGTTAATAATCGACGCCTCGGGAGCGCTCAACTCAGTGGTGTGTACACAGTTTTGCAAGAGTGTGACGCTTTCTGCGAAGCCATTTCACATAACGAGGTTGACAAGGAATACTTTGAAAATATATCCGAGCTTGAGAAGAAACTCGCTTTTCTCTCCAAGAGAGAACTGCAAGGCTCAGCCGTAGATCTAGAAATTCGCCCGCGTCTTGAGGCTGCAGCGGTCCGTGCTGGCGATAAGCTTCAGCGATATCTCACGAAACGTATCACCGCCCTTGCTGCGGAGAGTGATCTTCCTGCTGTTGCCCGCCGCCAGGTGGAGCTTGCGGATGAGGGGCAAAACGCTATTAGTTTTTTGACCAACTACAATCGCCCCGTTGCGGTGGCCATCTTCAACGAATATGCTAAGCGTATGTCCGATGTCTTCTCTCGACATGTCCGCACGTCGCTGCGCGTTTTTAGTGCTGTGTGCGCGACGTTTGCAGTCACTGTTGACCCAATTGTTTCCGCGGAGGAAGTAAACGATTTAGTGTGCAATCGAGACGTTGGTTCCCCGCGCGGCAGTCAAGTGCAAGCTGTCCTTCCTCACTATCCCGTTCACACACTTGCGCGTCGCGAGCGAAGAGTTTCTCAACAAATGCGCACGTTCGCTGACCATGTTCTCAAGACCGACCACACGGCTTCTTTACGCGAGGCAACATTTGCCGACACTGTTGATGCGCTTCTTTCGGTTGAGCCCAGCAGTGATGCATTTTCTCTAAATACCAGCGCCGCACCACGCCTCAACCACACGAACAGCTGTGTATGGCACTTTGTACGCAGCATGCACCTCCTCGTAAACCTCTGCATCACCGAGTGTGACTTTATCGCCCGCTTTTTCTGCTTCTTCGCCTCTCGTGCGGTGGACGGCGAAGTGTACGACGAGATCGAGGCCCTCGCGCGTGCTGTGCTCACCCGCGCGCTGGACACAGCGCTCGCGGCCCTGCGGGACACCTTACCGCTCGTGACGAGCCGCCAGAGCGCCGTCGCCGGGCTCCGAGTCGTCGATATGGCAAAGGCGCACCTCAGCCGCCTGCAGGATCCCGTCCCGCTGCTGCTGCTCAGTGTGCTTATCGAGCAGACAAAGACAACACTCAGCGGGACGCTGCGCGAGTTGATGGCGAATGACCGGGAAGTGCTGGAGTTTGTTGTGGCGTTGAAGCTCACCCCGTTTGATGTGTCGCAGTCGGCTACGCATGTGTATTTGCGACAGCTATTAGAGGACCCAGCGTACGCCGCAACGCTTGGCCCGCACCCGATTGTGCAAAAGTTTGCGCGGGTTGTGGGGGAAATAAATTTGCTGAATTGCACAAAGTGTGCAGGGGCTCTTGCGGACGGATCGGATCTTCCAGTCAGTAGTGCAACACTGTCCAACTTGACTTTTCAGCAAGTCGATCTGGTTTTGGCGTTTGTGCGTAATCTTTCAGGGCGTCACAGGAATTCGCTGGCACAACGCATTTTTGCGGTGAACAACCTCTTCTATATCCTCGAGTTGTGGAAAGGCTTGGCAACTCTTTTTCCCTTGTCTAGTGAGGAAACTAGCGAAGACGAATTATCCAAGGCTCTGTCATCGCACGTATCATCTCTCCGCAGTCGCTTGTCAGAGGAACTTGTGTGTCTAGTCGACGAGGAGTCCAAAGCAAGCGGTACTTTCAAATATCTTTTTGACTATCTTGAGGCTGCAGAATCGACAATGGGGAGCGGATTTTTTGCGGATACTGAAGTGGAGGAAAATGACACAGAGACGTTACCTGAGGAAGTGAGTGAGTCCACAACAATGAAAATACTTTCGAACTTTAGTCAGAGTTGGCTTGCGCAGCTGCACGAGACCGCAAATGTTGTAAAGCGTATTGTCACGTCAACAATGGTGGTGCCATGCACTGAGGGTGTTGCGGCAACCTCCGAGAAGGAACTGGAGCAGCTCGTTCTCAAGGAATATGCGCACAGTATTGTGGAGGCCAATACAAAGCTTCATAAAGTAGCAACCAAGCTGTTTGCTAAAAAGAGTGATATTCATGCAAAGTTGACCAGTAATGCGACTCTTTTACAAGAGATTAAGAAAGTTCTGCAGTCATGAGGATGGAGACCAATCCTCAGTAGGAGTCAGGGCCAAATTGGTTCATATATATATATATACGGGCGATTTGGAGGTGGGGAGTCCTGAATGAGAGAAAAACATAATCAGGAGGGGAGGAAAAGGCGAAAGAACTATATGTGCTGTAACTACTGCATTAAGTTATAGGGAACCATACTCTTTAGTTTTCAAGTGTTATCGTGATTATTTTTTCTCTCTTATCATTATACATTGGTTACTTACCTGTGAAGTTTTTTTTTCTTTTCTTTTTTTTTGGTTTATGGATACTTTGAAATAACTACATATAAATTCTATTGCCCTTTCGATTGCATATCTTTCTTTTTCTTGTTTCATTTATTCATTTCTTTATTTATTATTATTATTATTATATATATATATATATATATATATATATAGGTGAGACTGCGATGCTCCTGACGGTTTTATACGGCACGCAAACTGGTTCTGCGGAGCACACGGCCATGTGGCTGTGCGCGTGGGCGCTTCGCCGCGGCATCGACGAGTGCCGCTGTCTTCCCGCCGACGACTTTCCCCTCGACGCATGGCCCTCCGCCTCTCCGCTTATTGTTGTCACCTCGAACGCCAATCAAGGCGCTGCCCCCGACTCCATTCGCCTTTCTTGGGCACGGCTTCTCTCCCCCGACGCACCGCGAATGGATGGGCTTCAGTTTGCTGTCTTTGGCGTGGGCGACTCGCTTTACCGAAAGTTCAACTTCATGGCGAAGATGTTGCACAATCGACTGCAGCAGCTTGGCGGCGTGGCCATACTGCACCGCGGCCTTGGCGACGAGAGCGATGCGAAGGGCATTGACGAGACTTTTGTTCCGTGGGTCAAGCAGCTCTGCCGCGTGTTGGTCGCCAGCACCGCCGAGGACGAGGGCGACGAGGAGCTCCTGTCCCCGCTGACAAAGTACTGCGTGGAGATTGTTCCTCAAGCGGACAGTGCGTTGTGTGTGGCTCGCAGTGAACGCACGTTTGAGTGTGTCGTGGAACGCAACACGCGACTGACTTCGCCGGACCACTTCCAGGCCGTGCACGAAATCACATTCTCACGCCGTGTGCAGTATCCCTGCGGCTCCTCCGCACCGCTCGCGTACGATGTGGGCGATGCACTCGGCGTCTATGTTTCGAACAGTGACGCAGTGGTCGATGCCTTTCTGCGCCACGCGGGTCTTGACGGCGACGTGGTCGTATGTATTACACCGAACAGCGCGGAGGGCCTCGTTGCGCAGCGCGCGCAACCCTTTTTTGACGTCCCCCTTCGCCTGCGCGATGTGGCCCGGCATTACATCGACCTCGAGGCCGTTGCGAGCCGTGCGTTTCTTGCTGTTCTTGCGCGCCACACAAACGACGCGGAGGCTCGCGAGCGTCTCGCGGAGTTTGTTTCCCCCGACGGGAACGACGCGTACGTGGAGTACGCCCACCGCGAGAAGCGTAGCGCTGTGGAGGTCCTTGACGACTTTCGTCCCGCGGCGCTGCCGCTCGCCGCGCTGCTCAGCCACGTGGAGCCCATGCGCCCGCGGCTCTTTTCGATTGCGTCGGCGCCGTCGCGGGACACAGAACACATTGCGCTTACCATTGCCCGCCTCGCGTGGCGAACGCCGTACGGCCGGGAGCGCTCCGGGCTTTGCAGTGCGCGACTCGCCGCCGCAGTGCCCGGGACACGTTTCACGTGTCACTTGTGGCTCGGCGCGATGAGCCTTCCGCCTGCGCCCGTGCCAATGATATGTGTGGCGACCGGCACAGGCATTGCGCCAGTGCGGGCTGTGCTGCGCGAGTGCGCGGCGGCCGCAGAGAGTGTGTGGGCGGACACGCCAGTGCTGCTCTTCTTTGGATGCCGCGGCGAGCGGAGGGATTACATATACGCGGAGGAGTGGGCAGAGATGTCGCGCGAGGCGCTGCACGGGCTCGAGGTGGTTCCGGCCTTTTCGCGCGATGGGTCCAAGAAGATATATGTGCAGCACCGCATGGGACAGCACGCCCGCCGTGTGGCGCGATTGATTGATGAAGGTGCGTACGTGTACGTGTGTGGGAACGCAAAGCAAATGCCGAAGGATGTTGGTACAACGCTGCTGGATATCGTCACTCAGTGCTGCTGCGAGGGAGACGAGGCGGAAGGTGAAAAGTACATGCGTCGGATGGAGCGCGAGGGACGATACATTGTCGACACATGGTCCGCGTAGTGGGGTGACGAACTTTTTTTTTATTTTGTGTGTGTGTGTATTTGTGTGGAGGTGGAGGGGGAGGTGCATCTCTCTGTGCATCTTTTGCCCTTTTAACTTTGTGATTGTTCACTATGCCTGGTAATTTAATCCTTGCGCATGCTTAATGGAGGTTCCTTGGCGCACAAACACTAAGCAGGGGGGAGGGGGAAAGAAGGATGCTACACGCCTCTGCGTTTAAGCTATTATTTTGCCACACATTTTTTGTATATATATATATATATATATATATATATATTACTTTATATTTTTTATTCAACTTTTTTTTCTGTTGGTTTTATATTTCTCTCCCTTGGCTTCCTTGTAACACACTCATTAATTACCTGTGCAGCAGCGGGGATCGGTTCGCGCCTCCCTTAGTATTATCTTTATTGATAGACCATATCTTTTCCCTGTGATGCAAATGTCTGATAAATCGACTCCCCCTTTGTCGGCGGGGCAGTTGGTTGCCACTGTGCGGCACGAGAACTTACAGCTGCAGAAGCGCCTAGCGGAGTTGCGTCACGAGAATTTGACCCTCAAGCGACAGCTCTTTCACATGAACGGACTCCTCGACATTGCCGTCAGCAAACTCGCGACAAAAGGCATCACGCTCGAGACGCCTATTGGGATTCGCGAGTTGCGCGCGGCAGTCTCTCGGCAAGATATGATTGAGGCGCCAAGCGATGCGGTTTGTTTTGCGGACGCGGAGCTGTCGTACGAAACGGGCTCGACAAAGTCCTCTGCGAAACGACACTTTCAACTCCGACAGGAACTTCGCGGGCATACAAAGCCCGTGCAGTGTGCAGCCTTTGCGCCGGGGGAACAGGTCGTCATTGCGACAGGAGGCCTCGACGGGCGGGTTCTTCTGCACGACTTTATTTCTGGCAAGCAAACGCTGAACATTGCTGGGCACGAGCAGAACGTGAGCGATGTGTCGTGGTTTGAGGGGAGCGGCAATTTACTGAGCGCGTCCTTTGACGGAACGGTGCGGCTGTGGGACCCGCGCCACGCGGACCCCGGCACGTCACCGGTATATCAGTTCAACGCGCCTGGATTCGTCCTCGCGGTGGTGCCGGTCGACAAGGCCTTTGTGTTTGCCTGCACAGACTCCAAGAAACGTACGTCTATTGTGGACATCCGTGTACAGAAGCCCATTACGTGGAGGCACGAAGCGCGGGCAAACACGCTCGCCATGCACACTGCACAGTCGCAGCTTATTACTGGGCACAACAATGGTACTATTGCCGTGTGGGACGTGCGGCGTGCCGGCGTCATGCTCTCATCCTCGTCCATTGACGGAGAACTCGTGTCGGGAAGCGCGCAAACTCCAGGATCGGGCTCTTTTGCAAGTCTGCTGGTGGAGGAATCGCCGGTGCAGCGTATTGGAGTCATTGAAAACGAACCCTCGCAGAGTGCTGTCACGTATCTTGCGCACTATCACAACCCCAACGACACACGGCGTATGGTTGTTGTGTCCACAGACAATATGGTGCGCCTCTACCGCGGGGGAGGTCTGAAGACAGCAGTGGGCGGAGATATGTTTACACTGCGCAATGTTATTGGGGGCGTGCCGACGCGTGGGTATACAGTGAAGTCCGCGTTTTGGAAGGGATTTATGGACAATCAGGCAGTTCCTGGATTTTATGACGAATGTGAACGCGAGAATGAACCACAGAAGCGACGACTGACGGAGTGCGATTTGCTTGTGACATGTGGGGTAGAGAACACCGCGTGTATATACGATGTTACTGAGGAAACCAACGTCACTTTACTTGAGCGTCTTGAGGGGCACAGAGACAGAGTCGTCGGCGCATCGATTCACCATTCAGACAGTAAACCCATCATTGCCACGTACAGTGCAGATAGCACAGTGAGGATATGGGCCCCGGTTAAGAGTTGAAAGAAATGCGTATTGCAAAAAAAAAAAAAAAAAGTATCACCAATACACCAAAAGTAGTTTTTATCACGCATAGCCTCAAGACTGTATAATCCCTCCGTTGTTTCTCCTCGTTCGGGATATGTCAAGACGTTTTGGGAGCTATTAATCATTTTTTTTTTTTTGTTTTGCACTTCTCGATCATTATCAGCTTCTTGTTTTTATTTTTGTTACACTTTGTTTTATGTTTCGAGCTCTTGTTCTCTTAGTTTAGATGTGATGCAGCCGTCACACATTGACCGGCCCTTGCAGCGCGAGCCGCGCCTCCTTGACGAGGGCACACGCCGCGCGGAGGAGCAATTTGCCTTTCACGAACGATATCACAACCGTATGTCGCAACTCCTCGATGGTGAGGTGCGCAAAGCGGAGCCAGCGCCCTACACACATTTTCGTGATCCAGCGCCCAACTATTGGGCGGACTACACGCGCAAACTTGAGGAAATGGGCGTTGTGCGCGACGAAGCGAGTGCGATACCTCCGCCATCGTGCGTTCCCGGTGACACGTCCAGTGTTCTCGGCCGCCTTGACTGTCTTGCGCGCGAGAGGGACGAACCGGACGCGGCTGATGTCATTGAACTGCTGCGCGAGGTGGAGGATGTGCTTGAGCGTGAAAAGGACACGGAGCGGCCAGAGACGATTGCCCCGGGCTCTCTCCCCCCGCCGCCGGTAACAACGCCAACCACCGCCTCGTCATTCAGGTATCCACAGGCACAATGCTCTCTACGACAGCAATACTATCCGCAGCACCATCAACATCAGCCTTTGCAGACCCCTTTGCAGCAACAGCAACAGTACCAAGCATATCAACAGGCAGTTGCGGCCTCAAACGGTGCTCTTGCCGGCGGTGGTGGTAGCGGCCGTGCCGCCTCATTCCCTCAACCCGCGGACTGGAGCCGCATGTCAAGCAATCAGCAAATGGAGTGGTACCGTGTTTACTACGCCTGGATGGTTTACTATGCGCAGTACTATGGCGCAGCCCTTGCCTCGCAACAACAGCAGCAGCAGCAGCAGCAGCAACAGGTTCAAGGACCAGCACAGGAGAAGAGCAAGAACACAGCCAGGACGCTTAGCCAAGCGAGGAAGACCGAAGCGGATATCCGCAAGCTCACTCAGGAGTACTCTGAGCTTGCTGCGGAAGTTGAGGGCCTAAAAGAGAAGGCGCGTCTGAACAGAGGCCCTAACCCGCCATCCCGCGCGGCATCCTTGCGGCCGGCGAAACTGCAGCAGCGCGCGCCTCAGCGAAGGTCTCCGCCTAATCCGCGCGAGCAGGAGGAGGAAGAAGCGCCGTACCGCTCGGAGCAACGCGGCTCGCACATGCGCATGGCTCCGCCGAGGGCCCAATCGGTGGAGCGCAGGGCGCCGCCTCGGGACTCGAGGGACGCCTCAAGGGAAAATTCGCGCGGTTCGACCTCTAGGCGCTTTGACCCGCCATGGCTGCCCCCGCGGTCTCTCGCAGAACGCGAAGAGGAGGAGGGGCAGATTTGGTACGAAGACAAGGACAGGGATGCGAGAGCAGCGCTGCCACACAGCAGGCGCAGCCAGTCTGCGGACCGTGATATCGCTTGGTTGTACAAGTACGAGGAGGAAGAGGAAGAGGGAGAGCATAGCGACGCGGGGACGGAGACGGGCACGCGGGAGGGACGTGACAACCGCTGGATTGACGGCCACGCCGCCAATGTCGCGACGCGGCGCGGACAGGGTTCACAAAGAGAAAAAGGTTATATTTCGGTATACGAGCGGAAACGTCAGGAGCTCAAGAAGGAAAAACCGCGATGGACCTTTTGACAAAGATCCTCCTATAGTGATTTTTTGTACTGACGAATAGATATTGCCTTTATAAATAAATATATATATATATATATTTACATTTTCAGTAATTACAGTTGTTTCATTTATATGGCAGCAACAAGACCTTTTGAACAAATGTTGTTGTTTGAAGAAGAATTATGTTTTAATTATTTGCGTACACATGTTTAGATGAGTATATTCTTTTTTTTTCTCTTGCTCTATCTCTCTCTCACTCCCTGCCTCTTTTTCTTCCTATCTCGCCTTCTACCTATGTATAATTTACTTACTACATTTCACGACTGCCTCTCAAACCAATGATATATTGTAAATTATAGCAAGGGTCTGCGATTTAGAGTAGTATAATTTTTAAACATCTATAATGGAGACGTGGGCGGACTCCATTCCTTCAGAAGAAGACAAATTTGCTGGTTCGCTAACAGGTGACGGATTAGGCGTTGTCGATAATAAACCTGGTCCAAATGCGGGATGGGAAAACGCAGAGACGGTAATTGAGACTATCACTGACAATGAAAATAAAAGGTATGAAATCATAAAGAAAGTCCGCACGTATCACGTAGCTCGTCCTGTCACTGAGGCGGACATTCGTGCTAACTGGGCGCATTTTGGGAAGGAACGTGGCGAACGCTCAAAAGACATTGTCTCTAGTGACCCTCCGATTGTTTTGGAACTGGGGGACGTGGATCCTTTTGAGCGCGTCGCTCGGGACGAGGTTGTGCGTCTCATGAATGAGGCGGAACGAGCCCGAATTGAGGTAGCGGACCAGCGCCTTGCTCGCTTTGCAAAGATCAAGGAGGAACAAGAAAGGGCAGCTATCGCAGAAGCATCTCCGGCAGATCAATCAAAGGAACGGACTTGGGCAGCTGCAAGAAAGCCGAAAAGTACCACTTTACGAAGAGAAGATACCGAGCGGCGCTTGCGTATCTCGAATATCACAGACGACATCACAAAAGAGGAGTTGGAAAATATCTTCAACACAGATTGGTATCGCACCGAAAACGTGTATTTGCCCGAAGACAGAGCTACTGGAAATTACAAAGGATTTGCTTTTATTACCTTCGAAACACCTGAACAGGCTACTCGTTGCCTTGAAAAGACAAAGGGGGTTGCTCGTTTTAAGAATACTGTAATGAAAATTGTTCGTGCTATTCCTGAAAGTGATCGGAAACGTTTCTAAAGGGTTAACGAGACTTCATGCGGCAAGCCCCTCGTTTAATTGACCTTTTAAGACGTATATATATATATATATATATATATATAAAGGAGGAGGGAAATAGTCAACGAAATTTTTTTATAATGAGGAATTATTTGTTTTTATCTTTTTAATGATTATGTTTTTTTTTTTGTTTTTGTTTTTTATTTGTGCTTGTTTATTTAAATTATATTTGAATATTTTACTTCTTTTCTTTTGTGATTGACACATTCTTCTTTTTTTCTGAATTAGTTCGCCTTACTCTGAGAGAAAGTGCTTGGAGGGCATCCACCACTTTAGTGTTTACTTTTTTGTTTTCCAATGGCAAGGCCCGCATGTGTTACCGAGTTGGAAGATCGATTTAAGAGGATGTCACAGCAACGTGACGGTACACTTAGCAGAGAAAACTATTCCATCACGGAGAATGTTTCTGGTGGCCTCAATGGGTACTATCAACACAGCAGGAGCTCTGTGTCTCCTCACTTATTTCACGCAGAGAATGCGGCGAACTCTTCAGCCTTTCCGGGGCAGACCTATGGCAGTATTGGTACTGACGGTTACAACTCGTTTCGTCGTAGTCAGCGCTCGCGGAGTTGCGGTGATGGACGCCATTCGATGTCTGACTGGGATTTGGCCTCTAGCGGTGCGGGTTATGGAGAAAGCGCATCACACTACGACGACCGTTACTCGGGAGCCCACAACGAGATGCACGCCAATGCGTTTGGACATCGAAGCAACGACCGCTACAACGACCACCCCGATGGAGACAGCCATTCATACATGCGATGTCATCCACAGTTGCCTCGTGATACATTTAGTAGAGATGTGGTTGATGACAGGGATCGACTTCCCACATCGCCCAGTCGCAGTCTCTCGCACGGCAGCGCCCGCCCCTTTGACTGTCGTTGGGTGGATGACAGTGAGGGCTGCAGTAACGCCGTGGGGGATTACCGCTCGGTGCAAGATATCGCGCACGAGAGACAGTGTGCCTCTCCGCATCATCCACTATCGCAGGTGCGGCCAAGCTCCTTCTTCATTGGTCTTGTTGAGGATGTGGCGGTGAGGCGTAAAGTGCGTGCTCCACCGATTCCACCTGAAGTTTCTATTGCTTTCGACACCTTTGTGTCGCGTGGAACCACTATGCTGAAGTTTGTCTCATCTGGTGCACCACACAAACGTTTTTTTGTCATTAAGTTTTTGGACAACCATAAGTCCTATGAACAGCCACAGTCTGTCTTTTGTTGGTACACCAACTCGCATAGCTGGATGATGCGCAGGTACTTACCTCTCACATACCTCGTTGGTGTAATTAGGGGATGGGAGGACAACCCAGCGGTGCGAAAACGGATTTCGCGACATGGTCTTATTAAAGGCTCAGGCATCAACTTTCGTATGAGCTATTTGCGACCGGAATACATTCTGCAGTTCCAATTTTGCTCCTTTAGTGGAGATGAGGAACGAATTGCTGTAAAGTTCATGAGCCGAGAGTCATATGTGGCGTGGCAGATAGTAGCACAGTTTTTTTGCAGCATTGGTTTTAATGGAAATTTCAGGACTTGAAGAGGTGCTACAGTGAAAAAAAAAATATTAAGTATTTGCTATCATTTTTGTTAACATTGTACAATGTAGGGAATATATTTTACAAAGGAAGTCGTAGAAACAGTTACTAAAAGGCATTACCATAGATTATATATTCACGCGTTGTTACTTTTATCATTTAGATGCTTTCCTCAAACTACTCGATACAAATAATAAAGCGAAAGAAAAAGGTGTTATTGTTTTTCTTTTAGTGTGTGTTTGGGCGCTTGTTTTTTTTTTTTTTTATTGACTTCAATATAGAGTTTTTTTTGTTTTGTTTTGTTTTGCTTGTATTATTGTTAGACCTGCTATTTTACTGTAGGTATTGTGATCCTGCTTTCTGTTTTTCTCACACACACACACTCTCTCTCTCTCTGTGTTTGTTTGGTGGGGAAACAAGCCTACAGGTATTCAATAATATAGTAAGAATTTGTAGCACAGTTTATTGCGGAGGACTCATATCCTTTTGAGGACGAAAAAAAAAAAAAACCAAGACAAAAAGCTTACTGTGCGAAAGCAATGTCAACCTTTTTACCGTCGTCTCCGTCACCGTGCCTTTGCCTTTCTTTGGCCTTATTCTTTATTCTTTTTTTGCCGATGACTGTAATGTCTATAGATCCTGTTATTCCACGCACTGAGAAAAAATACAGGATTCATGTGCAGGCTCTCTCTGAAGGTCTGAACGATGCGAAGCAGAGTACAACGCTCGTGTCTGTGTCGGAGACGACGTCGCTTTGGCTGCCGCGTGGCTCCGCGAACGATTCGGATGTTCACTTGAGCTTCAACGATGACTTGGATTCCTTTTGGGTCTATCTTTTGCGCCGGCGACACTTTGACTCGTTGGAGTGGTCAGGGTGTGGCGGCCTCTGGCGCCCGGAGTGGACGAATACTCTTTACGATACAGACTCTCCCATGAATGAGAGTGCGGCGGAACTTATCTATGATCTTTCGCACCACACGGCTTGTTATTTCTCCGGTCTCTCCTCCTGCGGGCGCGTAACGGCGGATTCCGTTGAAGGCAGTTCTGCATCTACACACGACGATGCGGCGCGACGTAATCACCAGTGGCTCGCACAATTTGTATCGTCACTTTTGTCTTCGCCACTGAGTTGGATCAGTGAAACGCCGCGGCATTTGCGGCCTGTTGGCACTCTTGGGAGAGTGACTGAGAAAGGTCTCAAAATGGGGTTTCCCTCGTGGTGCTCGTACCACTTGGCCCAACACGACACAGTGTGCACTCAGCACGTGAGCGCGGTGCTCAATGGAGGACGCAGTGGAAAAGGAGTCGATGAGCGCATCCCGGAAGGTATTTTTCGTGGAGGTTTTGAAGATGTGCAACAATTTTTTTCGTCCAAGTTTCATCACTTTTCTTTTCAAGCTTCTCAAACACCCACCCCAGACAGTAATGAAGCGGAGGAGGTTGAGATAAAATTAAGTATTCGTATGGCTTTTATCGCCTCTGTGTCTAGTTTTTCTTCTCTGGCAGAACACTGGAGAGTTCACCTTCCCAAGTACGCAGATCGTCTGGAATTCGTCGTCTCTCCAGGCGTTGATGAACTGCTAAAGTCTGCTATTGGTGATATCACTTCATTAAAAAGGTATACCAAGAAAAAAACCAAAACGAAGGTAAAGCAACTCGCAGGTATTGTTGCACATCCGCCGGTTGCTCATCATTACATTCAAAGAAGAGGGCATGACCACGGTACATACACTCTTGTCATCCATCCTTCTACTGTTGCTAGTAAAAAAGGGGAATTGCATGCAGAGGGTGGAGAAGCATATGGTCTTGGGGCGGGCGACACCTTAGATTCACTTATATATTTTCCTTTACATGTCATTCGGCCTTCACTTCATGCAATGGTTTCAGAGATAGAAGGCTCTTCGTATTTGGAGAACGCCTTTTTTGATGATAGTTCAAATGTGGTAGTGGTTCGTGTAAGGACGGTCTTGACTGAAGAACACTTTCGTCGTAGCACAACTGAAGCGGGCAATAAGATACCTGGTTTTGTTGTTTGCAAGTTTCCTTTTCAATTTGGGTGGGCTGCGTTAAGAGATATGCCAAATGACGCCAATAGTAACCGTATTTTGCCACAGCCTGTTATTCGTGTTGGTAAATGTATTTCTTCAACAAAGGAAAACTCCACGCGTTGTGCTTCCCAATCGTATATGAAGATTGATCATCAAGAGTCCTTGGAGCGTTTAATGGAAAGTATGGATCCATTACCTCAAGAAGAATCGTGCATTTGTTATTACTGGCTGCGCTGTAGTAATTTTGTCGGCACGACCATTCCTGTTCCGGATCCCGCAATGATTTTTAACGTTGTGTCGTTGGGTCTGGCTTACTCTGCTCTCGCGGCAAGCGGTATTACCCGTATCACGCGCAGTTTCTTTTTGTAATACGGGTAAATCAAATTAGAGTTTCAGCGAAGCAAAGTTAATGGACGTGACGTAAGAATACCAAAACACAAAGAAAAAAACAACAAAAAAAAACAGAGAATGTGCATGCATCCAGTGGAGTATTGCCGAGAATATCTCCGTTGATGGTATTTTTTTTTTTTTTTGATGCGAATTGACTTTCACCCGCACTTGCAACTATATCTACGGGTGCATTGTCCCTCTGCTATGTTTCTTTGTAGGCGCCTTGTGTTTATGTTTCTTTCCCCATTCCCCCTGTTTTAGATGTGTACCTGCAACTAGTTAGGTTGAAATGGCGGCATTTCGCCTGTTTGTTTTCAGTATTGCTTTTGGATTGCTGACAGCGGTGGCAGCCGTCGTTCCTGATGCCGAAAGTGCATTTGATGATTCCGCAGATATCAGTGTTTTGATGTTAACTCTCATGCGAGGACGTCCAGTAGAATGGCCTCTTTTTGGTATGTCAGCTTTTATATCGGATTTTCGGCATCAGTTTGGGATACCGCCTGCAGCAACTCTCAATGCCTCGGTAGTTTTTGATACCTGCATTTTTTCATTTTCAAACACAACATCGAGTACATCTGCTACTTGTGATCGAATTAATATTGCTTCAAATACTACAAATGGTGATACACTGTTTTTGCTCAATAACAATATATCGGGATGCGCTTATGGCTATGTGCCTGTACAGGTGCCTGACTATATGAGAAACAATAGCTCCGAATCTGCCTTTATGTTGATTGGTTATCGAATTTTGGGTGCCCTTGCAGTACTGCTACTGTTAGGGCAAATTGCCTTTTGGTTTTATCGATTCAACGGTGTCTCTTTTGTTAAAAAGGAGGAGTTTTACGAAGTAGACTAGCGAATCAAAAAAAAAAAAACACTACTTCTGTAAGTTATGTGTTGTTTAGCTTAAAAAAAAAAAAAAAAAGCTTTTGAATACCGCTATAAATGCTCAAGTTGATTTTACCGGGATTTTTTTGAGTTACGTATGCGTTGCCTATTTTTTTTTGTTGTTGTTGATGATGCTGTTGTTCTGTTTTTGCGTTTTTTCCTTTTTTTTAAAGGTGATCGATACAATAATTAAGAAAACAACCCCCCAAAAAGACCCCTTTATAAGGAAATACAAAGGGACAAAGGTTACAATGACCATGTCAGCTCAAAACGCGTACATTTTTCCCCAGGGCAATGGCTTCCCCGCATTCGCTTCGCCGCTAGTGGACTGCACCAGCATGATCCACAACAATGACAACATCTATAATGGATTCTACCAAGGCTCGACGTACAATGCAACGATGAAATCGCCGGCATATCCAGTGCTTTGTGAAAATGTGAAGCGCCCGTCCCCAATCAAAGTTCCCACAAAGCGCACTCACAATCCATACTCTGGGAAGTCCGCCGACGGGTCTCCTCTGCTGTCGAGGCAGCCGGGCGGCGCGGGGGAGGGCTTCCGGGTGCCGCGCCAGGAGGAGTCCGGCGGGAGCTTCGGCGCCGCCGGTGCCCCGCAGCCGCGCGCGGGCGCTCGTCCCCCGCAGAATGGGCCCCGGAGGCCCTCCGCGCTCGCGCGCCAGCCACCCGCCGCGCAGTTCCCCTTTAGTCAGCACCAGGCAGTGCCCCTTCTCCCGGGCCCGCTCACTCAGCCAATGGGAAAGATCCCAGTGCAGGCGAATGGAGGAAGGCGGCGGGTGGAACAGCTACCGCAGCAACAGCAAAGGATGGCTTGCAGCAGTGCTCCATTGCAGCCGGTCTCTGTTTCGACGATTACGACACATTCTTCGGGAAACAGTAAAGTGACTTCCGTTACGCATCTCCGATGCAAGCGTGCATACGTAAATGGTCGCCCTGTGACTGTGTGGCTTAATGAAAGTGAAGAGGAAAAGCGGGCACAATGATGAAATCTTTTCCAATGAAAATACCTTTATATAGCCCCAATTGCGTTTTTTTTTTATTTATTTATTTTTTTTTTTCTTTCACCTTCCCCCCTCCCCAGTACTTTACGAAAAAAAAAAAAAAAAAACTTTCACATGTACGCACTGGAAATTATGGTGCGGTGAGCCGCAAGACAGGGATTTTCTGCTTCGATAGGTATTTGCCTTGAGTGTTATGTACACTCTGGTGATTTTTATCGCATCCGTTTTCCCTATTGTTCGGTTATTGTTAACAGTTTCTTCCCTTTGTTCTACTCACACGCTTCACATTTTATTTATTTATTTTTTATTTCTATAAGTTTATATTATGTTATTATTTGGCGTGTAGATCAATTGAGAAGTTCTTGCATCATTGCCCATGAGAAAGTGCGCAAGGAACGGTGAGGCAAACATATTTCACATGGATATATTTTTCTTGGTTAGTCTTTTGATTTGCCTTTATGATTTTATCTTTATGCCTTTTACCTTATAAATAAATGTACATATGTATATATATATATATATATATATACATATGTACATTTATTTACTTTCTTTCATACTCAGCTTTCAACGCTGTGCTTGTTTGTTGGTTTTCCTTTTCTTAAACCGTGCATTTCCTTGTTATCACCGCAATTCATAATGATTTCTTCCAATGGATACGTGGCCAAAGTAAAAAAAAAAAATTGTGTTTTTTAACATTTCCCTATCTTGTACTTAAAACGCGTGCGTAAACAAATGCCAAAAGTGTTTCTGCAAATCCGATGAAAAAAAAAAAACGAAATTTTAAAAGAACAAAAAAAAAAAAATGGTTTTGTAGATTTTGTCCGCTGGCCGCATTTACTTTCCCACTGGCAACTGTTTCCACGTCTCTGGTTTACGTTTTTTTTTTTTTCTTTATGCTTGTTTTATTACCCCATTCTTCCCACTTTATATATATATATATATATATATATATATATATTTACTTATATATCTTGTGCTCCGCCTATCTGTTCTTCGTACTACATTTCAAAGGAGGGCTTTATGTGTTTTCTCTCTTTTTGTTCCTTTGAGCGTGTACTTTATCCGAAGGCCTTTGCCTCACTTACCAATTCCTTACTCAGACTGTTGAAATGCGGGGAAAAGGAACAAAACATAAGGGGTATTGGTAAAAAGAATGGAAAAAAAAAAGAGAAAAATAATCAGAAGCCTTTTTATTATTGTGAGTGGAAGACATTTAACTACTCAGGAGTATTTACCGTTTAGGAAAACAATAGCGAAGCTACTCTTTGTGTACATTGTGTTTTTTTTGTTTTTTTTATTTCTGTATCTTTATGAAGAGGACAGTCAAAACGGATAGTTACACAAGGATTTCATGCCTTTACCCTTAAATAAAAGAAAAAAAAAAAGAATTTTTAACCTTTTTTTTTTTTTTTTGCACTTCCTTTCCTATTACTTCATAGAATTACTATATGAACTTTGTTTTTCTTGGGCACTACGTGTTTGGTATACGAAACGTATTCTTTTCCGTTAACACTTTGCTTCTGCAGACTAGGAACTTGGGAACAAATTATTGATTTTTTGTTTTTGTTTTTCTGACGATTTCCGTATGCAGAAGCAAAGGGAATGAAACAAAAAATAAAAAAGAAAAGGTGGGGAGGCGTTTTCAATGACTCTCTCTCTATATGTATATCTTTTTATTTTTTTGTTCGTTAACGCCATTCTACAGAAGTTGGTGCTGCAGGGGTGACTTTTGTCATTATAGTAAAAAAAAAGGTGGGAAGGTCTTTAAAGTGCTTTAACCAAATCGCACACTTTTCTCGTATTAATGGTTGTCCTTATTGGGTATTTCAAAAAGGAATCTTCTGAGTTTTAGGAAAGAGAAAAAAAAGGAAAAAAAAAAATAGAAGTGAGAATTACGTATGCATGCGTATGATAGCGAGCGT
Organism: Trypanosoma boissoni; assembly: GCA_030849725.1. Classification (NCBI taxonomy): domain Eukaryota; phylum Euglenozoa; class Kinetoplastea; order Trypanosomatida; family Trypanosomatidae; genus Trypanosoma; species Trypanosoma boissoni. The sequence goes on along the minus strand of JASANW010001420.1, from coordinate 137,110 downwards.
TACGAAGAACAAATTAGGGAAATTAAAATTGTCCGATGAGGAAAAGAATGGTTTTCATCGTTTTGTTTTTCTTTATTTATTTATATATATTTATTTTTTTTTCTTCCTAAGAAATCGATCTCCCCACTTCAGCAAAAGAAAAGAAAAGGAAAAAATTAAACAGCCCGGGAACAATGTCATGAAGCCAAAAAAAAAAAAAAAATTATTATTTTTTTTTTTTTTGTATTGTTTCCTGCGAAGATGATAGAGTGCACACATTCATTTCATGGGTATTGTTTTTTTTTTTTCTTTTTTCTTTTTTTGTTTCTTTTGGAAGAGAAAAATAAAAGAAAATGAGGATCTTCTATTTTTAATGGTTTTAGCTTTTGGTATGGTCTAGAAGTTAATTGTTTCTTGACGCAACTTAAAAAAAAAACAAAAAAAAACTCCAAAGCACAGTTTCGTGAGAGCGGTACCTGCGCATTTTGGAAAAGAAAAAGAAAAGGAAGCAGAAAAAGAATTTTGACAAGAAATGAAAGCCATGTGACTGAGTTCAGTTATATATATATATATATATATTTAATGAATAATTGTACATGGGAAAGACAAAGGTTTTCTATGCCGTTCAAACTATTGAAGGCGTATCTTTTATTTTTTGTTTTGTTTCTCATTATTATTTCCGGACTTGTGGAGCGGGATCGCTACCGGTGCATGCGGCTGCGCTTTTCAAGTTTTGTTCTCTGTGTGTTGAGATATGATTAAGTTTCTCTTTGTTTTCTTCTTATCATAAATGAAAATTCCCGGTCAATAAACCGAAATAGGTACCGAACTGCGCGCCAAAGATTTCTTTCGACGTATCAGTACTATGCCAATGCGAAGAGAATTCTTTTACTGCATTGGTGTAGACGTAACCGTGTTGGAGAAATAAAGAGCCACATTTTTTCTTTTTTCTTTTTTTGCATATGCCAACCATTTTTGTGAGTTATAGTTCATTTTCTGAATATTTTTGAAGCACCTTTTAATGGACTAGTTGTGCCAGTTAATGGTAGGCAAAAAAAAAAAAAAGAGAGAGAGAGAAAAAAAAAAAAAATGAAAGATAGCTAAAGGAGTACACTATTTTGAAAAAAAAAATTAACTTAAGGATGCATTACGGACAAGTGGAAATAGGTAAATAAATAGTATATGATCCAAAAAGAAATAGGAACTTGTCAAATAAAAGGAAAGGATATCAATATTATGTACGAATTGGAAAGAAAGCTAATAATTAGTGAAAAAGGCAGGGGGAAAAAGCGTTGCGCTTTTTTTCCCTGCCTCTTTGTTTACCCTTTTACGTCTTTTTCTGTTATTCTTCTTTCAATCTACTTTTTATTTATTTATTTATTATTATTATTAATTGCACCACATTGCTTTACATGCATTGTAGTGTGGTTTGGCGAAGAGCTCTGCGATGCCACCCCCCCGGCCCGAGGCGGAATGCCCCGCCGATGTGTTTTACAACCGCACCGGTGCCGCGCGCTACACCAGCAGCACGCGCATACAAGTCGTCCAGCGGGCGATGACGCGGCGCGCGGTGGAGCTGCTCGGCCTCCCCGCCGGCCACGCGGCGCTGCTGCTCGACATCGGCTGCGGCAGCGGCATCAGCGGAGAGGTCCTGCGCGAACACGGCCACACGTGGATGGGCGTGGACCTCAGTGGAGACATGTTGGCCACTGCCAAGGCGGAGGAGGCGGCTATGCAAGAACTGCAGGGGCAGGAGGAGTTGGACGGGAATGAGGAGGAAAACGCAAAGGAAGATTTAAGAAACGTGAAGTGGGGACTTATTACGGAGGAGGACGAACGCAGCGGCGGCGACGATAGTGATGAAGAGGATGAAAGTACAATGCCGCCCGGTCCGTCGAATGTTGAAGTCATGCGGGGGGATATGGGTCAAGGTCTTCCTTTTCGTCCGGGGTCTTTTGACGGCGCTGTATCTATTTCTGCGGTTCAGTGGCTTTGCCAAAGTGATCATAAAGGTCACGTACCTCAACGCCGGCTCCGTGCGCTTTTTCAATGTTTGTACAATTCACTTCGCCGTGGCGCCAAAGCAGTTCTGCAATTTTATCCAAGTAATGTTGAACAAGTACACATGATTACAAACGCCGCAGTAATGTGTGGTTTCAGTGGCGGTGTAGTCATTGACTTCCCGCACAGTTCCAAAGCAAAAAAGCACTATCTGGTCGTCCAGGCCGGACAGCTTGCCGGGGGTTTTGTGCCTCCACTTCCACTCGGTGAGGTTGCTGCAGAGAGCGATGGGGAACAGGACGAATACGAGGAGGATGAATATGACAGCGATGGGGAAGAAGAGTCCGACGAGGGCGGCAGTGATGGTGAGGGCCGCACACAGATAGAGGTTGGTACGCGCCAGCGCGCAAAGCGGGGCCGGACACACGCGAGCAGCGGGGGTTCTCGTAAACGGCACAGAAAAGATAACCGTCCTGTTGCAGGATCGAAGGATTGGGTAATTATGAAAAAGGCTGAACGCCGGAAATTTGGACTTAAGACGACTGAGGATTCTAAGTATACTATGCGAAAGCGTCGACCACGTTTTTGAATGTTCCTCAAGTAAAGTAAGTATCTAACTTCAACGAAAATAACGAGGATCACAAGATGTATGGATTTGGATGGCTTGGATGAAGTCTGTTGTTTTTCTAAACTTTAACCTTTTTTTTTTTTGCGTGTGTGTGTGTTTGTGGTTTACTTTATTTCTTCCTTTTTCCTTTCCTTTATATATATATATATATATATATATATATATATATATAGCTTTTGCCTTTTTTCATTACCCTGTGGTAGGAAGAAAGAACGAAACGGGTATATATATATATATATATATATATATATATATATTCGTACATACACATACATATATATTCCTACTAGGAGTACTAGGTTGAAAACTTTTGACCACGTTGATATCTAGTTGCAGCTTTGATGAGCGACAGGGATAGTGATGAGTCATCAGTAGATGAGGTTACTAAGCGGTTCGTCCCAGTACGGTCACTGGAAGACTTTCAGTCAACTGTGGGAACGGAGGAAGAGTGTCTGTGTGCCATCGTTGTCACCTCATTTCTTTGTCCTTTAAGCGCGAGTATTCTGACACCGGTAAAAGAGCGTCTTGTTATGTCTGATAAGCAAGAAGCTCGTCTTGTACGCTATTTTCATGTAGCTCTAGTACCCGAGGATAAGACAGACATCACAAGTCTATTGCTGAAAGATCCTGTTTACCTAGCAGTAAAACGTGAACCTACCGAGATGCAAAAGAAGGAAATGCACAAACAGGCATATACAGACTTATTGGAACTTCTCAGTATGCTCCAAGTTCGCAGCACCCCGTGTCTGTTGTTTTACTTGCGAGGGAAGGCGTTGAGAGTGTCCGACGAGGAAACAGACGCGGCGGCGATTCTTGCAGCAGGAAGTTCCTTTCCAAAGTGGAAGGCTGTTCTTCAAAATGCTGTTATTCGTCGAAATGAGGTAATGCGTGAGTATGACGAGGCAAAGCGTCGGGAGCAGCGGCGATTAAAGAGAGAACAGCTTCGAGAGGAGAGGAAACGAGCGAAGGCTGAGGAAGAAGAAGAGGTTGAAGAAGACGAATACTAAAAAAAAAAAAAAAAATGACTGTGGAGGAGAGGGAAGGAGCGCGAAAAAAGAAGAGGTAGGTATTGGAGATCTTATAATTTGGGAATCTGTTAAAAGGCGAGGAGGTCAAATGTGATTTCCTCAACTTGGTTACATTGTGATCGATTTATTTTCTTACGTTCTATACGATGTCGTTCTCATCTCCGGCGTCTTCGTGTTCTAAAATAAGTTTTTTTTTTTTTTTTTCTTATCATCTCTGCCGAGTGCTCTGTCCGCGATTATGTAAAGGGAAACTGATGTTCACTGCCAATGATGCAATGCATTATTTGTCTTGTGGTGCTACCTTTGAGTGGTTACCTTTTTCACTTTATGAACTTAAATTTTAACACCCCCAATCTTTCAGGTACTACTCCAAATTTTTTCTTTTGGCGAATTTCGCTAAAAATACTACTGCATTTTTTTTTCTTACGGTCTTTTTTTTTTTTTGTGTGTGTGTGTGTTAGTTGCTTTTTTTTTTTTTTTTTTTAGAGGAGACAATCTTATTATACATGGAGAGCCACTCGGTTGGGCCAAGCCGGGATCAGGGGAAACCGGACGTGTCAAGCTTAACATGGGAAGAGGAGTTGCTGCTTCGAGGGTTACGCCCCGACAGTCAACTCGTCTCACTGATTCAGCCAGCGCACCTAACTTCGCACCACGTGAGTTCCGATTCCTACCGCGTTGCCTCGCTATCGTCTAGTGCTGTCATCGAGGGCGCCAGCAGTGGTGCTCGCGCGGCTACTCCCCTCAGCAAGCCCTCCGGTGGGCGTCGCTTGTATTCGCTGCTGAGGAACATCAGAGCACTGCTGGGCAGGCACGGCGACTCCCTGGATGGCTACTCCGCAGACAATGGGCAGTGTGCCACAGAGTATGAGGCTTTTGTGCAGCTCTCACCGCCTGTTGTGGTTCCGTCGCTTCTTCCCCTTTGTACAGCTACACCTCCGCCTCTAGGATCGTCCAAAACTGTGCCACGTTATAGTCCTTCTCCCATTGCGTTGAATCATGTCTCGTTAGAGGATTCCTATGGTAAAGAGAAACCTTCGTATAGAATTAAGAGTAGTAAACCAGGGTCATATGCACCGGAAGTAAAACTACCAATACTTGATACAGAGACTACACTGGACTTTATAAGCACTGGGAAAATTTCCCCTATTTTAGTTCCCAAGGAAAGCCGAACTCGTGGAAATTATAAGAAAAGCGAAGGGCCTGCCTTGTCACGGTCGGAAAAGCGAAAAGAAAAAATGGAAGAAAGTTTCCCTATAATAAAAACTGAACCTGTCGATATTCCCCGGTAGGTATAAAACTAGAAAAAATGAAGGGATCTTGCGGAGATATGCGTTTTTTTTTTGTTTTTGTTGTTGTTGTTGTTCTCTTTTAAGAAAACTTTAGATTATTGATGCACTCGTGAAGGTGCGCCTGCTGCACAAGTGTGTGCCTATGCGCACCTTATACGTTGTCTTTTGTGAAAGTAATTTTTTTCTTCTTTGTATGAGAATGGGGCAATATCTTTGATCATCTATTGCACATACGCGTATGGGTGTGTGTTCGCGTTACCTTTTTTTTTTCATCCAATTGTATTTTTAGACTCGAGACTCCTCTTGTTCTTAGTGTTTGTGGACAAGCAATAGAGACTTCATATATGAAGGCGCAAACAAAAAAAAATTATATATATATATATCTTTATATGTGTACTTTATTATGATTTTTTTTTCTCTGTGTGTGTGTGCTTATTCAAATGCGAACTATAATACCTCTACTTACGTGTGTATGTAGTGGGTAACCTTCATTCTTTTGTTACTTTTGAATTCGTAGCTATCTTTCATATTGCTGCGCTGTATTTGCCTCTATCAAGATAGAAACAATTTTCGTGAGTGAAGTTGGCGCCTGTGCGAACTTCATGTAGTGTCCGTAACTTTGTTCTCTTTATATTTATGTATATATATATATATATATACAGCGCAATGTCTCTCGCCTGTGCGAAGCGTGATTCTCACTATTAATAGATTGCACCCCAACCTCTTCGAAAGTTTTTTTTTTAAGACTTGCCTATTTGCATTTCCTTCCTTTTTCTCTATTGCTACTTTTCAGTAGTATCGATATGAAAGATTTGCAGAAGAGTGTACCTGCAAATTGTTTTATAAAGTTACTTTTTTTTTTTTTTTGGGAACGAAGAATGATGTGAATTGTTTTACAAAAAAACAAAAGGCTCGTCCTGTCTTCCCGAAATTAGGCGTCTTCGTCTATTGATTTGTAAGCGCATTTTTGCCGTTGTCTGGCTTTTGCACTTCATTGCCCACACACAACTTTGTTTATACTTTTTTTTTTTTTTTTTGGATTGATTAAACTCTCTCCAAAACTATTCTTTTTTTTTTTTTACGAGTGGATTTTTAGCAAATGATTCCTTTTTCTGATTTAGATAATCATTGTGACACTTCGAGCTTAGTTTACCTGTACCCCCCGCTCGCCACCCCGCCTGCGGCCCACAGGTACACCGGCGTCATCTCCGCTCTCCTGCAGGGCGCCCCCATCGCTGACGCACTTCCCGGTGGTGCCGCCGATGCCATTGCCTTGTGCCACGATGCGAAGGAAGCTCTTGAAAAAGAGTGCTCGGTTTTGGATCTTTACGTCATGGAAACAGATAACTTAATCATTGTTGGGGACATTCATGGGCAATTCGTCGATCTTGTGGAAAGTGTCTTATCCATCCAGCTTAATCAGGTTGAGGAGGAGCTGAATGGCAGTAAAGGTGAAAATAGTAACAATTCAATGGAACGCAAGGAGTACAAATTTTTGTTTTTAGGTGATTATGTGGACCGTGGTCCGCGTGGGGTTGAGGTGATTACTCTATTACTGGCTCTTAAAGTTGAGTACCCAAATCACATATTTCTGCTTCGAGGCAATCATGAAGAGGCGCAGACGTGTCGCATGTATGGTTTCTTTCAAGAATGTCGAGCAAAGCTAGACGTCGGAGGAGAAAATAGAAGCAGTGGCAGTGGTGTATCAAACACAGCATGGTTGCAATACAACATAGTTTTTTGTTGGTTGCCACTTGCTGCTGTGGTTTGTTGCCCGTCAGGAATGTTTTTTTGTGCACACGGAGGCCTTAGCCCGAATTCGAATAGCATAGACGCAATGAAATCTCTTCGTCGTCATGAGTATGGCCAACCGTTAGAAACTGATTCTTTTGAGAAGGATGCGGAGTTATCCATGACAGAGGAAAGAAATATCATCGACGGATTGCTCTGGTCTGATCCAGAGGAAGGAATATGCGGTTGTTTCATGAATTACCGAGGTTGTGGATTTCTTTTTGGTCCTGACACTACAAAAAAATTTCTGGATTGCAATTATAATTACGCTTTTCCAGGTCAGAGCAGCAGAGGTGAAATGCAATTTATGGTGCGGGCTCATCAGTGCGTACAGGAAGGATACCACTGGGACCACGGAGGTCAGGTACTCACACTCTTCTCTGCGCCAAATTACTGCGGTGTGAACAACAACAAAGGGGCCATTGTGATTTTGCACGGGTCGGCGCAGGTTGGTCAAGACAGAGTTTTGTTGGACTACAAAACGTATGTGTCCAGTTTACCGACTAGGGCGCTGAGTGACAGCAACCCGTCTCAGGTGCTGAGTCCAAACATTACTGATAAAGGGTCGACATTTGGTGTTTCGCATTCTGCGGTTGATGAATTCTTCAAGGACAATAGCTCGTAGTGCAGAAGACATTTCGTATGCTCTGTGACTGAGAGGGATCCATCATTGACAGTGCTTTGTATACACACACATATTTATATATATATATATATATATGTCTGTAAATATCCTTTTCAGCACTACAAGGTTTCTTTTTTTGCTGCCTAAACTGATGTGTGTGCAAACAAAAAAGAACAATCGCAAAACGTAACTATGCGACACTCGTGCACCACACTATAAGGAAAATAAAGGGAAAGAATAAGGAAAACCACAAATCCGTTTTTTTTTTTTTTTGGGCTTTTAGTGTCACTTTAATATTTGCATTTATTCAACTTTGTTCAGCCTTACCCTAAAAAAGGTATATACGTATATACAGAGAAATTGCGCACCGCTAAACTTTTTTTTGGCTCGAACTTGCTTAACTACTTTTTTACCTAGTTGCTTTCTCATTTGATATTGTTTCAGGCGCAGTAGTGATACTTACGCGCATTTTTATTTTCTGTGCATTTTCAAGGTGTGATGTACAAATATGAGACTGGATGCAATATCTTTGACGGTGCTCTCATCTTCATCAATACTCTAATGAAATGATATGCGCTAAAGAGTCCGTTTTAGAGATGTGGGTGTTTCAATTGACTTCACATTTTGGGCGTTCTTGTTTTTGCGCATACAGTTTCCTTCAACTGAGCGTTTGGTGAATTATATTTGAATCTTTGATGATATTATTAGTGAAAAACAAAAGAAACATATTATAAGTATGCCCACAATGTCAAAATACGTTTCAATATATACAATGATACAAAGAGTTTTCTCTTGGGAAAGACAAGCATATGCTGGGAAGTCGAAACAGAGAAAATGATCGTTTCGGTATACATTGAATGAATTGTTTTAGTCTCGAACTGGATTCATTTTCGTTTCGCTGTATTTATACAAGTTCGTATTTTTACTTTTTTGCTTTCCTCATAGATCCATAAGTTGAATTTTTTTTTTTTTTTAGTGTATTTAGGGGCACAAAAAAAAAAAAAAGTGTTTATATAGTTTTTTAAATACGTTTTTTTTTGCTGTTGTTGTTATTTTTTTTTTTTCTTTTCCAAACACACTAAAAAACAAAAACAAAAGAAGAATAATTTGTAAAGAAGACGCTTGTAGACTTTATATATGTGAGTGCCCCTTAATATTGTCTTGTTCGTTCGAAAGGTGAAATTTGCAGTGCTGTTCGCTCTCTCCTTATCTAAAATGATTTTTTTTTCTTTGTTGTTGTTGTTGTTGTGTTGTCTTTTTTTTTTTTCTGTACTTTACTTTCTTGCGAAGATCCATCACCAATCATCCCCGTTATCAATATATACTTCTTTTTTTTTTTTTTTTGTTTCTTTCTCTTTCTCTTTTGCATTTTTATTTTTATTGAACTTCTTATTTGAAAAGAGTGAGTCTCACTTCTTTCTTTCGCCGTCCACGTTTTACCCAAAATGGTCGCAACGCAAACGCACGCCAACTCCAAGATCCGCCGCATCGGCAAGAAGAAGGGCGCGACCCTCAAGGACGTCAGCCCGTGGCGCTGGGTGAAGGTCTGCAGCCAGCACTTCAAGCAGGAGGGCAATATCTTTGTGCCAAACTGCACAGAGATCGTGAAGACCTCTCACGGCCGCGAGCGCGCCCCGCAGAACCCCGACTGGTACTATATCCGCTGCGCCGCCGCGCTTCGCGCCATTGCCATGCGCCCCGGCGTTGGCTACGGCGGTCTGAGCAAGCGCTTCTCCAACAAGAAGAACCGTGGAAGCCGCCCGGAGATCACCACCCGCGCGTCTCGTGGGCTCCTGCACTGGGTCTGCAAGAGCCTGCGCAAGCTTGGTCTTGTGGAGAAGCGCGAGGAAACCGGACACCGCGTGACGAAGAAGGGCCGCAAGATTGTGGATTCCATTGCCTTCAAGGTGGCCATCCGCAAGTTCAACCGCCCCGCCGAATCCAACTGAAAGGGCTAATAATACGTCCTGCTAAGAGCAAGAAAAAAGAAGCAATACGAACTGAATATATATATATATGTTTTTTGATTTCTTTTTGATTTAAAAAAAAAAAAAAAGAACATTGGGAAATGTCTCCTTGTAGAACATAGGTGAGAAAGCTTAGATTAAAAATTTTTAAATGACTGTGCATTTATTAACTTAAAAGCATTTTAAAAAAAATTCTGCTTTTTCTTTTGTTTTCCTTATGTGGGCTTACCCCCCCCCCCCTTTAATTCGTATGACACAAATTTGTTCAAAATAGAGGGGAAAAGTTTTTATAGAGATCAGTTACATATATATAAAAAAAAAAAAAGCATTATTTGTTGAAACATACGGCTTTTGAAACTGGACCAAACCGCACAACAAGGAGTGAATCTATTTGCTTAACAAAAAAAGAAAAGAAAAGAAGGAAGCAGTTGTAGCCACATATTTATGTCTCCTAAGCCGATGGATTTCGATCTTTTGCACTACCTGAAGGAGATTCAGCTGCAGCACGGGCTCCGCGCCAACGACTTTGCGCGCTACCACCGCTACACGACGAGCCGCGTGCGCACGCTTCGCCGGCAGCTTGGCCTCGCGCCGGACCCGCGCCGCTTTCGCTCGCAGGACCTCGTCCCCGCGAGCCCTGCGCGGGCGGAGCACCTGCAGCTGCTCGCGCTCTACGCGGAGCGCTGCTGGGCGGCGGCGGAGGCGCAGCACGAGCGACTGCGCGCGGCCGCCCGCGGCGACACCCGCCCGCCCGGCGGCCTCCCGCCCCCCGCGCAGCACCGCAAGCGCCTCAATAAGGCCGCCGCGTGGGCGGGGCGCCTGCGCGACGCGGCCGCCGCGTGCGACGGGGCGACGGGGCGACTGCGCCGCGAGACGGAGGCGTACGCGCTGGAGGCGAGCGGGCGCGCGGCCGCGGCGCACGGCGAGGCGGCGGAGGCGAAGCAGTTGTTTCGAGCCGCGCGCGAGGCGTACTACGGACTGCGCGCGGAGAGCAGCCCCGCGCAGCAGGCGCTGCTGTTCGCAAAGGTCACCGAGCTCGACGACCGCGTCGTGCACAGCATGATGCGCCTCGGCGAGGACCCGGCGACTTACACGCAGCGCGTTGAGGAGGACGACGTGGCGCGACAGCATGTGGCAACAACAGTGGAGTGGAACGGGCGCCAGTTGCGCGTGGCGTCGGCGCGCGTGCGGGACGCGCTGCGCGAAGCCTCCGCTATCGCCACGGAGCCGGCGCGCGCAAAGGCGCTCGAGACGACAGGCGCAGTGATTTCCGCCGGGCAGCAAAGCCGCGCGCTGGACATGACAGACAGACGTGTCGGGTTTTACAACGACGCGCTCAGTCACGCGCGACAGGACCTCCGCAGCATTGAAGACGGATGGCAGAAAACAGAGCTGCAGCTTATCGTGCACTACTTGATCTTTCAGGCCGCCTACGAGACGCTGCAGCGGACACTCTTTATGGTCGAGGTCCACGCACGCCGCTTTCGCGCAACGGAGCAGGCGCTTGCCCAGAAGCAGCACGTGCAGCAGCAGCAACAAATACACTTACAGCCTCGTGGCAAAGGTATGCGGAAGCGAAGGGAAATTGCCCCGTCGCAGTACGCCTCGCCCCTTGAGATTGTACGTTTATACGATGCCGCACTCGAAACTCTTGGCGATATGGAACTGATCCCCGGCGTCGCGGGCCGTGACGACGTGGACGTACTCATTGCCTTGTGTCGCGCGGGAAAGCTTCTCTACACGGGCGATGCGTGGCGCATTGCGGGGGACGCGGTAAGTGCGCAGGACTGCTATGCGGCATCACGCACTCTTCTCGAGAGCGCTCCGCGGGGCCCGCAGGTGGAGGCCATGCGGTTGCTCGTCGAAAAAGGTGCAGTGCAGCTCGCGTCCACAACACTTCTCGCAAGCAGCAACAGCAGCGCGCAGTCGGCGGAGCCGCTGCAGTATCTTGTCAATGCCGCTGACCAGGTGGCTGTGGCGCAGAATGTCCTGATGTTCCCGCCGGACTACCAGGCCGTTCCATGCAAACCCGTCTTTGTGGACACGGCGTGCATGTATGTGGACTATCCGTCCTTGGGCGGAGCTGCGGGGTCAACGCAAGAGTCCGGAAAGGCCAATGCTGCCGCTGCTGCGCCTGCTAAAGGGGGCAAAGGATGGAAGTGGAGTTGGGGATGGGGAAGGTCATAAATTGCATGAAGGAGATATTGAGAAGAGGTAAAAAAAAAAAAAAAAGTGGGCACCGTTTTTTTTTTTTTTTTTTGCTTTAATTATTAATATTGATGAAGGAAACCAATAAAAAAAAAATGAACAATAATACTTTACGGCTTTAACCCTTTAGTATTATGTAGTGTTGCATTTATTTGTGTGTGTTTTTTTTTTTTTAGAATGATGTATAAAATAATTGGATGTTTTTTTTTTTTTCCGTACCTCTCTTTTTTTTTTTTTTTTGTTGTTGTTGTTTGTGCTGTACCGAAGTTATTGTTATTATAGATATAGTGGTTTAAGTTACTTTATACTCTTAGCTTGTGACTGTGTCTTAATTTTGATTTTTGGTATTTTTGCCATTACGGACACTGGTTACAACGCGAAATCGTGGAAAGGTAATAAGCAAGAACTTTATATCTATATACATATACGATAGAAATTTAAAGATAAACTGATGAATAGCGATGAAGGAAAAGGTCTTGCTTGTGTGAGTGAAAGCATTTCCTGTGTAGCCGCCGATCCTCAAAAACAAGATGACGGTGAGTGGGTGTATGTGCCACCACCCCTAAATCAGAAAGATTTTGAGTTCTCCGAGGACGGCTTATCTTTTTCATCTGCTTTTGATAGTGGAAACCTTATTCAGGTGGAGCGTATAGGACCATTTCGCTACAACATGTATACTACTCCTGACTGCGGTGAAACCCCTTATCAGACAAACAGCCGTCAATGGTTTCACTTTGCCATTCGTGGTGGAAGCAGAGGCACTCTTATCACATTTAATTTTATTGGAATGATGCACAGCAAAATGTTTACGTACTCCTGGATGCCCGTGGTTGCTGTGTGTCCCGGCAAGCCGCAGTACACCCGTCTTTCTGGGCGTGCCTCTGTTGTCCCTCTTGACGCCATGCCGGCGACGCCTGGCTACCCGGGCTTTGTCTTCCGGCCCTGGAAGAAGGTGGCGGGCGACGCGGAGGCGGAGAACCTCGCGGACGACGCACTGGCGCAGCCGTGCTCACCAAACGGAGGGCCGACGGAGGCGGAAGGCAGCGGGGAGGGGTCGCAAGAAGTGATTGAGGTGGTGAGCACAACAACAAAGAAAAAGAAAAGCGATGCATATGTTGCGATGAATCTGACTTTTGAGATTCGGATTGAAATCGATGCGCCACTGACCTCAACGTTTCCGCTGGGTCATCCACAGTGTGCAGCAACGTATGTTGCGAGCAATCATCCGTATTCGTACTCAACACTCCAGCATAACATAGCGACATGGATACAGGCCTTTGGTCACGGCAAAGGCAGTGGGGAATTTGAAGAAGGTGAATTGTCGGGAATTAATCCATCAACAATTTATTTTCATCGTGAAACTTTGTGTAAGAGTCTAGATGGACGGAATGTGGATCTTTTGACTATCACGGACCGAAATGGCATTCGAAGTGGAAGATGTTCTCTTTTTAGTAACGAAGATGATATTCCCTTTTCATCAGCTTTTTTTGAGACAAACAGACCACATGACTTTATTGGGAAACAATATGTTCTGCTCTCAGCTCGCGTTCACCCCGGTGAGTGTCCGTCAAGTCATCTGATGCACGGTTGCATAGATTTTCTTCTCAATTCAGCAGATCCGCGTGCGGCTGCTTTACGATCAAAGTTTGTGTTTCTGCTTATTCCCATGATCAATCCTGATGGTGTTGTACGCGGTTATACTCGCACTGACACAAATGGGGTGAATCTTAATCGCATGTACAAAAAACCGTCGAAACGTCGTCACCCTGCACCGTATGCTATAAAAGTTCTTCTTAACTCTATTTCCTCTGCTGAAAGGCGTATCGCTCTTTTTATTGATATGCACGCCCATGCAAATAAAAGGGGAACATTTTTTTATGGCAACTCTATGGAAGCACCGGACCTTTTACAAAGTCTTCTGTACGCGAAACTAGTTTCATTGAACACACCATTTTTTGATTTTCCATCTTCAAATTTTTCGGAATCCAACATGTATGCAACTGGAAAAACCGGAGAAGGACGTGATAACTCTAGTCGAGTAACATTTTATCAGGAGACTGGACTTGTGCACTGCTACACACTTGAAGCTTCTCATGTTGGTGGAACTACTCTTAACCCCATCTCTAGTTTGACATGCTTTCCCATTGATGAACCTGAGGTAATGCAAGGAACTCCGTGTCCTCGATACACTCCTGGAAGCTTTGCCGACACAGCCAGAGCTCTGCTTGTTGCATTGTTAGACCTCAAAGGTTGGAACCCGGTGAGTCGCTTACCAAATACACAGTTTCATAGCACGAGGGGTATCCTTTCAGGGCTCCATCGACAACTGCAGCTTGAAGTTGCGGAGCAGCTTTTGAAAATTGCTTTCATGAACGGCGGGCATGCAGCCGTTGCCCGTGATACAAACACAGACCCTTTAGTGAGTATTATGTCTTCTCTGCGTCCAGAGGACGTTCCAAATGCCATTACGATTAAAGTTGGTCGGGGACTTCCACCGGTTACAATTTGCAATGTCCTGCAGTTCTTACCATTCGACCAGGCCACCCAACTCCTTGCTCACACCCCTCCGTCAGGCCCACCACGCACATTGGTGTGCGCTGGTGCCCGGCGTATGGCGCCAACGACTGGTGTTTTAAATGCATTTCCTAGTAGACGTTCGCTGAGCACGGCTGCTTCAATTCCTTTAGTTCAGGGAAACGCTGTGAGTGTTGCTGCGGCTCTGCGGAGATCGTCGAACGTGAACCGAAGCAATTGATCTTAATAATGACACATTTTGTTGCGCATGGATAATGTGGAAAGGAGGAAAATGAAGGGGAGGAAAGGGGTGTGACTGAAAAAGTAATGATATGGGAATAGAGATAAAAAGAAACAAAAAAGGAGGAAAAGAGGTTTGGGCTTTTCGTAGTTGTTATTGTAGTATTTGATTTGTGGGTCATTGGGAGGTAAAAGAGTAATAAAGAGGAAATGCTTTTCTCTGTATTCTCCTTGTATTTTGTTTATGCGTTATTCGCGTGAAAATCCCAGGGTTTTGTTTGTGGGCGATGGATGAATTGAGGCACATTGGAGTTGACTTTGAAGCGACATCTAGATTGGCTCAGTAGCATCTGCTCTACATTGTCTTTTGCAATGTATTGTATTCTCTCTCTTATTTTCCTTCGTGTTGTTTTCCTCTGAGTGAAGCTTGCTTTTTTAGACTTTTGTTCATTTCCCCCTTCACTTTAGTTTATTGCTTCTTTTTCGGACCAGCGTACGTGTTTTTGAAGCTTTTGTATCTCGCTTTTAAGTTTAATGTTTTTTTTTTTTTCCATGTACTTCACTTTTTAAAGGTAAAAAAAAAAAATGCGAGTGCAATATTTTAGTAGAAACAAATAATAACCGAACAGTGAATCTCGGATAAGAAACGTACAACTGTCTGATGTTGCTGACATGATTGTGTTATTGTCTCTCTTTCTCTAACATTGATAGCGTAAGATAGCAAGGAATGCGTCAGAATGTGAAAGATACGATCGATGAGTACAGAAAAGTGATGGGGGTCATCACACTCAGGTTAAAAAGAGAAAAGATCATTGCACCGCTCACGGTAAATGAGTCAATTGCAGATAAAGGATCTGGACATTCTTAATTATACTTGTATTCCAGATAATTTCAAGGAGAAGAGAAAAGGAAGCTGGAAATTAAAGGCTGTGGTTGGAGAGAAAGTGAAATAGATAATTTTAAATGATGAGCTGCCAATCACGGTAGATATAGAGTTTACCTAAGAAGCTAATAAGGCACTTTGTTGATTCAACTCTGAGGAGAAAAGGAGTCAGCGAATACCACTTTCACTGTCTCAACGTCATACATCTATCTCTGAAGAGAACCTCCACATGGTTTCTACTGGCAGCACTGGAACACGCGTTCACTGTTCTTCCAGGAGTATGCAGGGGGGTGTTGATAGAGGTCCGTGAACCTTTCTTTTGTTAAGAATTATTTTCTTTTAAACTAGTTATACTAATAAAAAATGAAAGGTGTGCGTATATCGCAGATGGCTTACGAGAGCATAAAGAGGATCTTTGTCTAGTTAGCAATGTATGGGTATTGAACATACGTCAAATGTGTCAGACAATAGCGCCGAGGAATTCATTGGAGGGCCAGCGACGCCCCGATCTGACAGTGTAGGATGCGTTAAGACATGATGATTCGAGTCGGCTATTATTATTATTATTTTTATTTTTCTTTTGTGCGCGTGTGTGGAGGGGTTGATGATCGCTGAGTTTCCTTTAACACCCAATCCCAATGATGAGGTCGAATTTGTAATAAAGGCATTGGAGTTGCATTAGTTCTCTTTTTTTTTTTTGCTTGTTTCAGGGCGAGCAGTGGGGTTGCGAAGCCAATTATGGTGATAGAGACTACCTCTCTTTCAGGGGGGTATAAACTGCTTTTCATTGGAGAGACAGGACCAGACTTTTTCTTTCTTTTTAACAAAAGGATCAGCAGACATGGCCTTCAGATACAGAGATGGGAATATCCACGCTATTAAGTTTAAGAGCGGTACAGAAATTGCTGACTTTGCTTTGTTGTACCCCGCAAGCACAGTATTAACTTTGATGGCTACATCAACAATAGAGTGAGCCAGCATTGGGCGCCCTGTGAAGACAAAATGTGTCTGTTGTTATGCTGAAGCGAGACGTCAATGGTATGCTTCATTTCTTGAAGGATTACCTTTCCCCAGAGGTATTCGCATCTCAGGAGTGACTAGAGGTTTCTAGGAGTGTGGAATTCAATTAACGCACAATGTGGGAAAGCAGTATCGAACAGGGCACAAGGAGTGTCTGGTTATACACCAACGATGAAGGAACTGTCGTTGTGTTTGGTTTTTGTTGGGTTCCCTTTTTTTTTTTTCCCCAAAGGGGCATGAATGCGTATTTCATAAGTGTAGGACGGAATGATTTCCGCAGGAAGTATGGTAATTTTTGTACCATTATGAGGCACTTGTTGCTACTGTCGCTTGCATCCCAGTCGATCAAACACACAAACCGACTTGCCGTCACTGCAAGCGGTTCATTGACGGTTTAAACGAATTGGTTGAGTGTCGGGCAAGAGAGGACGGGTTGCACGAATGCAATCGATGCCCAATGAAGCGTGCGGCGCCGAGACGGGATGACTCGGATCCACTCTTTTGAGATAAACCGAGATATTCCGCCAGCTCAGAGGACCGCCTCCAGTCTTAAGTCTGGAGTGAAAATGGTTTCCTAACTCGCCCCACACCAGAAAGGATCAGGGAGTTTGCCGATAATGAAAGGGAATAAAATGTGGAGGACAGCAAAAAAAAAAAAAAAACACTTTGAGTGTTAAAATTTAGGTTTTTAGAACTATAAGCGGAGGTCATAAGGGGGCGGGAGAAAGGGAAGAGCTGCGTAGCAGGTCTGGTGGTGCAATTGCATTTGGTACAAGAAATATGCTCGATTATGTGGAAATATAGAAGTGCATGTGTTTAATATGTTATGCGCTTCTTGTGCACTTAAGCAGCGGCGCTTAAGTTGTTATATAAACAAGTCCACTGAAAGGGAAAGTAAAGCATTCAGTATCAAAAAAGCAATTTCCCATCTGTCCTCACACCCTACTCCCCCAAACACATACTATACATAAAGATATATATATATATATATATATATATCTTTGCCTAAACACCTTTGGCTGTGGTATTGGGGTTCTTCCTGTGCTTCGAAGTTAATACATGAGAGGCAGAGAGGCTGGTAAAGATAACGAACATGATGGCAAATACTGTGTCTTTTTTTTTTTTTTTTGTTGTTGTTGTTCCTCTTTTCCATTCAAGAGGCTACACGTTTTTGCTTCTTTGAAATTGTCACTCCTTTTCCCGTTTCATGCTATCTTATTTTGGAATATTCAAATGTCTTCTAAGAATTGCTATCTTTGTTTTTTTTCTACCGATAGTTTAACTTTTTTTTTTTTTTTGCTTTGTAGAACTTTTCGTTGAGTTTTGCTCACTGTTTTCCTGAAGACTTTGCCCCAAAGGAATGTGTGATTGAGCCTAAAGAAACGACTAGAAATTCATTTATTTTTTTCTTTTTCCCTTTGTAAACTTCTCATAAAGAATCCAAAAACAGAACACCCGCTCATTCTAGAAAGAAAGAATGGCTTGCTATAAATCGATTACTGTTGAGCTGTCAGGTGGCTGCGAGTTACTTTTCGACAAACAGTCTAGTCTGTGCCTCGACGGCGCCGTCCCAGAAGGCACTAGCATTAATGGACTTGTTCAGATTTTAAAAACTAAATATTTAAAGGAGCGACCGGATCTCCTTGTCGATCAAACTGGAACCACGATTCGACCAGGTATTCTTGTACTTGTAAACGCGTGTGATGCAGAGGTTTTCGGTGGTCTTGACTATGTGCTGGGAGAGGGTGACACCATTGAGCTCATATCCACGCTTCACGGTGGCTAAATGAACTAAAAAGGAGCATGTGTCCGGATATTACTAAATGTGTAAAAGTGTAACGGAAAAAAAAAAAGCTATGTGTTTTGCAAACTTGTATTCTATTCAAAGAATGATATGCATATATTGTTTATTATTATTATTTTCTCTGAAAAAAAAAAAAACAATGCTTTTAACGTGCTTCTTTCCACTCACTCTAGGAAGATGGCGGAGAGTGGATTGATTAATATTAACATTGGAATTCTTGGCCACGTTGATAGTGGCAAAACTTCCTTAGCCAAGGCGCTATCTTCCACAGCCTCTACTGCTGCCTTTGACAAGTCACCGGAGAGTAAACGGCGTGGTATTACATTGGACCTGGGATTTAGTTCTTGTAACGTGGACACATTGGATGTCGCACCCGCCCTGCACGCAGAAGGAGTTGAAAAGGTGCAGTGCACATTTGTTGACTGTCCAGGTCATGCATCACTTATAAGGACAGTCCTTGGCGGTGCTCAAATCATTGACATAATGATTCTGGTCATAGATGCGGTCAAAGGTATACAAAACCAAACTGCGGAATGCATGGTAATTGGCGAGATATTGCAACGTCCGTTGGTTGTAGTGATAAACAAGATCGACTGTGTGCAGGGTATCACTCCAGAAGAAAAGCAGTTGGCTATTGGTAAACTTCGAAGACGTCTTCAGAAAACTTTTGAAAAGACTCGATGGCCCAGTGTGCCGATGGTGGGGGTCGCCGCTGCCCCTCGCGATAACGCGGATCCAATTAACATTGGAGCAGTTCTCCCATCTATTTTTAGTCTTCTGGATGCTTCTATGCTCAAATCACAGCTGAATGAGCAGTTGTGTGGTGATGACTTTGTCATGATGGTTGACCACTGCTTTGGGCTCAAGGGACACGGCACAGTCTTCACCGGGACTGTTCTGCGCGGAATGGTGCGCGTGGGTGACAATGTACTGATTCCCGAGACGCGAGTAGTGAAGCGGGTGAAGGGATTGCAGGTCTTTCGCCGCCCGGTACAGTCCGCCCGGCGCGGCGACCGCGTTGGCCTTTGCGTTGCGCAATTCGACCCTGAAGCGATGGAGCGCGGACTGCTCTGCAGTGCGACGGAGCCCGCAGCTACGGGCAGTCGTGCCGCGGTCCCCGCCGCTCCAGTCCTCGAGAGCGTATCAGCGCTGATTGCCGAAGTGCATCGTGTCCGGTTCCACCATGTCGCATGCGACGCACACACAAAATTTCACGTGACGATTGGTCACTCGACGGTGATGGCGTCAATGAAGTTTTTTAGTCGTCCAACTCCTCTGGATGCCGCCGACGATAACGACAAGCACAAGCAGACGATTATGAACGGTAGCGCAGGCACTAGCGTGACGTTCGATTTGTCCCAGGAAAGCCGCCACGTCGAGGAACTTGGCGAGGACTCCTTTCTTTCGTTTGACTACGGCGCGCCGCGGCCGCCGCCAGGGCATCCCATACCGGTGCGCCGCGGACCTATCACGTACTACGCCATTATCCTTCTAGAGCGCCCAGTAATGGCGGCGCCAGGCACGCCACTTATTGCCGCGCGACTGGATATGGAACAGGAGAATATGTGCCGCATTGCTATTGCCGGAACCGCTCGTGCGCTGCTTCCCTCGACTGACGGGGCTGAGGCGTGGCGGTCGTTGCCGATTGTACGCTTTAAATCAAAGATATTGGAAGTAGAGCGGGTAGTAAATGATAGGACGTGCATTGCAAAGGGTGTTGTTTCTTCCGAATCGGGTGGTGGCATAAAGACAAAGGAAAAGGATACATTGCACGCTGAGGTGCAGAAATTTATTGGCTTTCGTATTCAGTTTCGTCCAAATCCTACTAGTGAGAGCAATAGCGGCTCCTCCGATGAAAAGGCAAAGCGCGTTGTGGAAGGTGTCATTGATTCTGCTTTTGGTAAAACGGGAAAGGTAAAACTGGTGTTCTTCGATAGCGTATTTGTGGCGGAAGCAGAAAAGTCGAAGAAGGGTGAAGTACTGTTCTTGAACGATGGTGTGGTGGAGATGACATTGAAAAAGTATCCACTTGCAGTGCGGAGTCAACTTCAGCAGTGATGACGTTCTTGACTTAGCGGTTTATTAACGGATATATATATATATATATATATATATATATATATATGTAGCCGTTCATTAACGATGACTCTGAGACCTACTTTTTTTTTTGTACTTTGCACGCAAAATTGATGTGGCCTTAATATATATATATATATATATATATATTACTCTTATCTCATGATATTCTATTGGAACTACAGTTTTTAAAAAATTAACTTTTAAAAGAAAAGAAAAGTTGTTTAAATGAGGCGTTTTGAATTGATCAAAAAAACTCTATCGGGTCTTCCTAAATACCCTGGCTCCGAGAGTGCGAATTGTTTTACCCAAGTTAACGGGGTCAGTCGCGCGGCACTTGCTGAGCTGGTCGAGTGTCTGACTCATATTTTCTTCCCCAAGTATACACTACCGCCGAAGCGGCGCAACTCTATTTACACTGGATACATGACTGGTGAGGAGCTCAGTCAATGGATAATAGAGCACGTTGCAGACATTCTCGCTTCGCAGATTTATTCTGCGTATCTGCTTGAAAGGCACACGGAGCGCTCTGAAGAGGGCACCTTCAATTTTGAAGGAGATGAAAAGTCTGGAGGAACACCGAAAAATGAATCGGATGATTCATCGTCTTCAAATTTATTAAAATCCGCAAAGCTATCAGAGTCGTTTTGCAAAGAAGCGCATCGACTGGCTGAAAAAATAACCGAGCAGTTTCTCACTGAAAAGCTTCCTCAGGTTTGCTGGCTTTTACGAACGGACGCTGATGCCATTTGCGCTCATGACGTGGCCGCCACGTCATACTCGGAGGTGGTGCTGTGTTACCCCGGGCTCCGCTGTATGGTCCACCAGCGCACGGCCCACGCACTTCATAAACTTGGTGCGCCAAACAACTTTACACGCCTTCTGACGGAAATGGCGCATTCGGCCACGGGCATCGACATTCACCCCAGCACATCTATTGGTCATCATTTCTTTATTGACCATGGTACTGGTGTCGTTATTGGAGCCACAGCGGTCATTGGTAATCATGTGTCTGTCTACCAAGGTGTAACCCTTGGTGCAAAGAGCTTTCGAAAAAATAAGGCGACTGGATCACTGATACGAACAGTTGCACGGCATCCCATTATTGAGGATAACGTTACCATTTATGCAAATGCAGTTATTCTTGGGCGAGTCACTATCGGTGCGGGTAGTACGATTGGTGGTAACTGTTGGGTCGTGCGGAGTCTGCCGCCACGCTCTGTTATAACACAGAAGCAGGGTGATGGATTAGTAGCGGCTGAGTGCATGTTTCACGATGATAGATCGGGCATCTAAGTACAGTCAGGGAAATATATACGAGGAAAGGGGAGGAAATGTGTTTGATTTGTTTATATGCAAGTCTGCTTAATTCTATAGAAGCGAGAAGTTAGAAAGCAGGACTGACGTAATATGACATGGAAGCAATCTATACATTTTTTCTTTCGAGTAAGTGAACCAAAGTGTACTGCCTAACTTTGTTCGTCATGCACTATTTCTAATTTACCGTTTTCCCCTTTACGAAACTATGATTAATTTATTGAAAGATTTTGTCTTCTTAATATTGAAGCGAACCTCATATTGGTTCAATTAAGATGGTAAAGGGTTTATTTATTCTGTTTTTTTTCTTCAAGTGTGGGGGGAAAGTGATGGGAACGTAGAGTGGGAGCCTGCGATATGAATTGTGTCACCATGACTATTGCCATGGGTTTTCCATATATACCCTTATGTTTCTTGGCCGTGTTGTAAGCTTTTGTTAAATTTGACTTTATAGAACCCCCCAACCCTACCAAGTCCAACCGCATTGCACGGGGAAGGGGGGGGGGGAAATATCTACAGGCGCTTTCTGCACTTTTTTTTTTGTCAATAAAGAGAAGGAAGTAGAGTCTCCAAAAGGTTCACCTAATGGATATGGTTTCTTGAAGCGTAAAACTTTCTGTTTAAGTATAATTTAATCCAATTATCTTTTGCTGTACACACTTTTTTTTTTTTTTGTTGTTGTTGTTGGTTCTCCCTATAGGAATAGAAAGCTTGATACTGTTCAATAATTGAATAACCTAGAAAAGAAAACGAACACGACGAGTATCGTACCTTCACAGTGATGTTGCGAGTATGTGTCCCTCTTCTTGGTCATGGACAGTATAAGACGCGTTTAAAAAAGCGTATGGTGGGATTTATTCCGAAAGTTATTCCAAGAAAAATTAGGAACAACATGGTTGCACTGCGTAGTGAAGCAAATACAGGACACATGGAAGGCTATTTAAAGACAGAGGTGGAAAGATTAGACGCGACCGGGAGAAAGGTTCAGAAAGTGCTGTGGGATCCCATTCTGCAACGGCATTGCCTTTTTAAGGAAACAAAGATCAAAGGCCCATTTATGACAAAGTCAACGATTGCGCGGAAAGTTGATTTTCCCATCGGAGCTTCAGCAGCAAAAAGATAGTACTTACATCGCAAACGCACTTTTTTTTTTTTTTAGTGCCAAACCTCATTTTCAAAAGCTATACATTTTTATTTTATTTTTGAAATGCTCTCTACTATCACGTATTCTTTGGGTAAAGCTATTCCGAGCCGCTTGTTTTTTTGTTGTTGTTGCTGCTCTTGATATTGTTCTTCTTAGAGTGATAACGATGTCAAAAAAGCCAAAGGGTGAAAATCATCCGGTGCTTGCAGTTATTGAGGGTGAAGATGACTCCGATGACAGTATTGATCACCTTACCACGCCAAAGCGCGGCGCAGATCTAGAAAAAGAACTTAAGCAGAACATTGCAACTCTGCAGAGGCCTCCCGATGCGGAGCAAAAGGAATCTGTAATACCCGAGTCTAATATTCTTCACACATCGGAGGAGCCTTACAAAAACGCAATGGAGACATCGTCGACGGCAGCGCTGTTTATGCGGCTTGCTACGCTGGAAGGCCTCGCGGGCGCCGCCCCAAAAGGATTCTTTAACGGTATAGCAAATGTGTTCCGACGTAATAAAAAAACGTCAGACGACGAAAGAACTCCGCCTCCGCGAAAGTCCTGCACAGTAGATATCCGTTCTACACGTCTGTACACACCACCAGTTGTTTCAGGAAGTAGAGAAACCAATATAGGCGCTTTTATAGCAACAACGAAGCCTGTAGGCCAATCCGAGGTGTTGTGTGATTTAATAAAAGGTAAAAGCTACGAAAGATGGAGAACACTTTTGGCAGAAACACATAGCAAGGCACTTTCACAAGCAGTACGGACGGCAGAAAAGCTTGATGGAACGATAGAACCCAAAGCAAGCTTGATTCAAGAAGCACATAGGGATATAAACGAAACGATTTATCTCTCGAACACGCTTTCTGACGCTATCAAGTGTTTCGGATCGACAGCAATTCAATGCTATCCAGCCCTTAAACGACGCAATATTTAAATTAAACTTTGAACACGAATTAATATATGCAACTTTCCACTACATACGTGTGTGATAGTTGTTAAGTCCACACAATAACCAATAAATACTTTCGTTTTTTTTTTTTTCCTCTTTTTTTCTACTTTTTTTTTCTGCCTCTTGGCATGTGCACTGCGCTGCCCCCCATAACACATTGAATGTGCGTACCGCAGGAGGTTATACCCCCTTAAGCGCGCTTAATACCCAGCACTAAACTCTCACAGACAGACAGGCATGTCGCACTGCAAGTTCGAGCACCCTCGCCACGGCCATCTTGGCTTTCTGCCGCGCAAGCGCAGCCGCCAGATCCGCGGCCGCGCGCGCTCCTTCCCGAAGGACGACCCGTCGCAGAAGCCGCACCTGACGAGCTTCATGGTGTTCAAGGCCGGTATGACGCACATTGTGCGCGAGGTGGACCGACCGGGCTCCAAGGTGAACAAGAAGGAGGTCGTCGAGCCGGTGACGATCGTGGAGGCGCCCCCGATGGCAGTGGTCGGCATTGTCGGATACCGCCAGACGCCGGTGGGCCACAAGACCATCGGCACTGTGTGGGCACACCACACGAGCGTCGAGTTCCGCCGCCGCTACTACAAGAACTGGAAGCAGTCGGCGCAGCTCGCCTTCATGAAGCGCAAGCAGTTCGCCCGCACCGTGGAGGGCCGCCGCGCGGAGGAGCGCACGCTTAAGGCGTTTGCCAAGACCGCCGACACCATCCGTGTGATTGCGCACACGCAGCTGCGCAAGCTGCGCAACAACCGCGTGGGCGTGAAGAAGGCGCACGTGAGCGAGATCCAGATCAATGGCGGAACGATTGCGGAGAAGATTGCGCTGGCCAAGTCGCTGCTCGAGAAGGAAGTGCGCGTCGACACCATCTTCCAGCAGTCGGAGACGTGTGACGTGTGCGCGGTGACGAAGGGTCACGGGTTCGAGGGCGCGGTGAAGCGCTGGGGCGTCGCGTGCCTGCCGCGCAAGACGCACCGCGGTCTGCGCAAGGTGGCGTGCATTGGCGCGTGGCATCCGGCGCGTGTCATGTACAGCGTTGCGCGCGCTGGTCAGCACGGTTACCACCACCGCACGCACCTGAACAAGAAGATCTACCAGGTCGGCCGCGCCGTGTCGATGGAGCCGAACCAGGCCACCACACAGTACGACCTCACGGCCAAGACGATCACGCCCATGGGCGGCTTTGTCGGCTACGGTACGGTGCGCAACGACTACCTCATGCTCAAGGGCTCCATCGCCGGTCCGCGCCGTCGCGTGATCACGCTGCGCCGCCCAATGGCGCCGCAGACATCGCGCAAGCTGACGGAGAAGATCAGTCTCAAGTTCATCGACACCAGCTCCAAGATCGGCCACGGTCGCTTCCAGACGAAGAAGGAGAAGAACCAGTGGTTCGGCCCGCTCAAGAAGGACCGCATCCGCCGCGAGGAGCGCCTGCGCAAGGAGCGCGCCGCACGTGCCGCAGAGCGCAAGGCGAAGGGTGGCGTCGCCGCTGCTGCTGCTGCGCCCAAGAAGAGCAAGAAGTAAGGTGTTGCACACTCAAAGGGTTCTCCACACAATGTTTTTGATTTTTATTTATGAATGATTTCACTTTTATGATACGCCATATCCTTTCCGCGTGTCCCTACCACATGTAGGGAATGGAAGCACATGGCACTCTCTTCGCGTGTTTTTTTTCAGGCGAATGTCTTTTGATATTTCTTTTATTACTTTTTTTTGTTGATATTTAAGTTAGTCATCTTTTTTTGTGTGTGCTCTTACATGACAATGACCGAAAGACTAGATGATGACTTAAAAGGGTTTGATCTTACATTTGCCTTTTCAGCGGGAGGATGGTTTCAGATGTATTTCTTTGGGGCGTCGCAGGCTATTGTAGATTCCGGCATTCTTGAGCGATGCGCTGCTGAGGGCAAGCGTGTTCGTTTCAGTGGGTCTAGTGCTGGGTCTTTGGCGGCACTCTGTTTGGCGACGAATGAGCATCGGTTTGAAGATATAAAAGATTTTGCGATCAAGTCAGGTGACCACTATCGTTCTTCTTGGCGGAATTTGTTTTATATGAAAAATTATATTGAAGCGGCCTTGGAAAATTTTGGTGGACATCTAAAGTTCTTGGAGCAAGAAACGTGTTTGTTTGAGAAAATCAATGATGGGTCACTTGAAATTTTTGTGTCAACGCTCCCGTATATGAGGAGAAAAGTTATTAGTCGTTTTGACGCATACGAAGACGTTCATGAAGCTGTAATGGCGTCTTGTTGTTTGACACCTTTGGTTGGTGTTCCTTTCCGTATGAGGAATACAGGGGAGTGGGTGTGCGATGGAGCACTGGCAACGGTGACACCGCACAGGAACGAACCACGCACTATTACGATTTCGCCTTTTTATTTTAGTACGTCAACAGTTCATCCTACAATCTCCGTCCCTGTATGGTGGGGATTACGTCCTCCAACTGCAGTTGCTCACAAAAATCTTTTCACACTTGGATATAACGATATGATTGTGGGTCTTGTGGCAAATAATCTGCTGTCGCCAAGTGAGGGTGAGTCTTTGTTAAGGCCCGAGGTGCATTTTGAGTTTGAAAAAAACATTTTTATGCGCATAAGGGGATACATACTTGATGTATTGGTTCGTATGTTTATCCGTCCTTTTGTTGTAGTATGCATCTACGCTGAGCTACTATTTATGTTTGTTTATTACTTTTTGAAAGGAGCCTTTTCTTGGAGATTCGAATCGATGGATTGCATATACGATAATTTGAGGAATATGTTGTCTCTGCGCACTTTTGGAAGGCTCTTGTTCAGCTCCAAAGTACCATATAACGAAGCGAGGCTCGAGCGGGGCTCGCGTTTGTATCGTGTATTTGATCCAATGTTTTTGGGGGGGAAGAAAACGAATGGCAGAGAAATTATTTCTCCAGAGGGTGTCTTGAGAGGTCGAATGCCAACTTTTTCTCCTTCTGTTGTGAAGAGCGCAAATACTAAAGGCGGTCTACTAGATTATTGAAGTGGTGGACACCACAACGGCATGTTTTTTTTTTTTTTCTGTCTCTCTCAGGAGTGAAGCCCAGGAACTCAGTTTAGTGTGTGCACAAGCACATTTAGATTCCTGTCTTCGCGTTATTTTTTTTAATATATATGCATATATATTTTTTTTTTCTTATTATTTTTTTTTTTACTTATAAGCTTTTGCTATTAAAGTCTTTGGTGTGTGCATCTATGATTTTTTTTATTTGTTTCGTTCGAATTAAAGAGATAATACTGCTTGTTATATTTTGCATCCAGGAAAGATATATGACTTTTTTTTTGTATTATCTGTTGATCTTTTAAATGCAGTTTTATTGTGTGCGCTTTTTTTTTTTCTTTTGGTTCTTCTGAAGTCTATAACTAGTAGAGAGAGCGATTCACTTTTTTTTTTTTTCGACAGTGCACTATTGGCTCCTCGGCATCACTATAATTAGTCTTTGATGTTTCGCTATTCTCGATTTCTGCTACAAAAGACCTTTGAGAGTCATTCGACGGCAACAGAAGAGAACACAGGTGTCATGGGGAAAGTAAAGGCGGAGGCAAAGAAGATGCTTAAGATACAGCTTGTCCTTATTCCAATTTGTGTTGTTGTGCTTGTCTTCATGTTTCCGCCTCCATCAGTTGAGGAGGAAAAGAAATTGCGGTTGGAATACGAGAGGAACGCGGGTTGGAAAACATAATCAAGAAACTTCTCTAAATTTCCAAAGGGTGGTGAAATTGGCGAGAAGAGAGAAAGCTCAATGCTTCAGGAAATATATTTCACATATGCTTGACATAAGCACTTTTTTTTTTTACTTATTTATATGGTTTATTATTCTGTTGCTGTTGGTGTTTTTTTTTTTTCCTCCTAGGCCTTTTCAAATATTAAAAAAAAAAAAAATGTTTTTGTTTCTGCCAGCATTATGTTGCGATTGTGTCGACAATCTCTTTTTATTACCAAGATTAGTAAGATCTCCCGGCCTCCCGCTAGTGGATATGAAATTGCGGAGCTTCCAAACGAAAAGGTTTTTAGTGATTTTTTAGTGCACTATAAGACGCATTGTGTTCTTGCTATTCTTCACTCTGGTAATATTCGAAGCTCACGGGATACAAAATCGCCCACAAACATTGTTGAGGATCCCCTAACACGCAGTTTTGTTTCCTCTATAAACGCGCTGAACATGGGTAACCCGACCGAGGTTAAGTTAGCTCTCGTGCCGGGGCCATTGGCTCCAAAAATGGTGGAGGACTATGGCGTCGTGACCTTCCCAACGACACTTATTTTCATGAATGGAATGTGTGTTGAGAGAGTTGTTGGAGCCCGCACAAGGGAGCTCTCTATAAAGTCACTTTTTGCATTGCGCAATGCTCAGCGGAATATTTTTTCACGCGAATGATTACAGAACTTGGAATAATTTCGGAAACATGCCGAACAAGTGGAATTGTATACGTTTTTGTTGTTGTCGTTTTTGAGTTGAGAAGCAATTCAACGTGTTATCTGGTAATATTCACTTTTATATGTATATCGATCAATTTATTCACTGATTTTTTTTTTAATCACACTGCTTCTCATTTTTATTACCTATAGACTTTCTGGCATTGACATACAAGTAAGAAAACAGTTTAAAAAATTACCGAGCAGCTGAGAAAACCACATTCAACGTGTGTGTGTGTTTTTTTTTTTTAATTTAAAAAGCCTTTAATGGAGGGCAATGCGGAGAGCATTGACTGGGGGTCATCTGCTGCTCTCTGTCCTTTCTGCGGAGCGAGTCAATGCAGTGGCAGTTGTCTCTGCTCCCCCGCTGGAGTTTTAACGCTCGCAGAAAACTCAAACACCTCTCTAGTTAAAGACAGTATTGAAAGCCAAACCCCGCCGTGCCTTACAGAGGCTGTGGCGGAGATGGAAGAACTGCTGGATGATGAGGATGATAATGATGAACTCCTCTATACAATTTCCAAGACTTTTACTATGACGGAGAACTCAGATCAAGATGCCGAAGCAACGAAGCTGCAATTAGAGGCCCTCATGATGCATCACTTGCACTATTCGCAGCCGATGAATGATAGAGGAGGCACAACGTCCACTCAGACATCTTGTAATGTACCCATTTTTATTAGTCATGATAACGGTCAGCTTGCCTTGCCCGTTCGCGAGGAAACCGACTCGGAGGTGAAGTCGCGGGATATGGGGGGCTCTTTGTCACATCTAGCCAGCTGCAAGCATTCGGCTGCATCCTTGGTTCGCTCTATAGTAAGTCAATCCAAACGGCGATACCATAATGAGGGTTTTGACCTTGATCTCACCTACATCACGCCACGAATTATTGCCATGGGGTTTCCTGCTTGGGGTGCGGAAAGGTTTTACCGTA
The DNA here is from genome assembly GCA_030849725.1 of Trypanosoma boissoni. Classification (NCBI taxonomy): domain Eukaryota; phylum Euglenozoa; class Kinetoplastea; order Trypanosomatida; family Trypanosomatidae; genus Trypanosoma; species Trypanosoma boissoni. The sequence goes on along the minus strand of JASANW010001420.1, from coordinate 108,270 downwards.
ATCCTATTGACGATGTAGAGTTATTCTTTGAAAGCAAGTACGCCGGACATTATCGTATCTACAATCTGTGCGCTGAACGTCTTGAGTACGATTCACCGAAACGCTTTCAGGGAAAATTTAAGCGCTTTCCTTTTGTTGATCACAGCGCCCCATGCCCTATCACTCTGATATCAGACTTTGTTCGAGATGCCATGGCATTTCTTGAAGAAGACGAAAAGAATATTGTAGCCGTCCACTGTAAAGCTGGCAAAGGTCGCACAGGTATTATGGTTTCGTGTCTGCTTCGCTCCCTTGATCCACTCTGTATCACAAGCGCTGAAGAAGCTTTGAGGTTCTATGGTGAAGCGCGGACGTACAACGGTAAGGGTGTTACCATCCCGTCACAGATCCGATACGTGCACTATTATGATCAAGTCGTCAAGGAGTTTGATGGCAAATTTCCTCCATCGCGTTCCTTAAAGTTGTATCAAATCGTGATCGATTCGGATATTAAGGTAAGTGGGAATGTAGATTTATATTTTGTTATTGAAGAGCGCGGGGTTGAAAAGATTGATTCTCGTTATATTTTCCCCCAAGGGCCTGTAAAAGACTCGAAAGGATGTCTGTTTATCTTTCCGGACGAGCCAGTATTGGAAGGTGATCTTCGATTTGTTTTTTTTCAACGTAAGCGGTTAGTTGACGAGAGACTTTTTCATTTTTGGATAAACACCTCTCTTTGTAGTGCACATGAACATTTATCGTATGCAAATAGGCAACTGGATGGGCGTCTTTGTAAAATGGAAGAAGAAGTATTTTGCAAGGAACTTGCTATACACGTTCTTTTTGTGGATTGTATTAAAAGTAACGGTACAGAAGATTCCGGGGAGTATACAAAAAAGGAGGGCTCCGGATGTGTTGCTCCGCGTAAAAACGACCTCGCTGCGGCTAATTTTTTACAAAAAGCGCTGCAACGATTTAGTTCAAAGTTACCTTTAGTGTCAAAAGGTTCACAGGATTCTGATCCGCAATGAATTTCTAGCTTCTATTCTCTTGTAGTCATTGTTCCATAGAGTACAATTTGATATTAAACTCTTAAAACGGAAACACTTTCATCTACACTATATGTATATATATATATATATATATATATGCATAGCATATACACTGAGGTGTCTTTATTTTTATTTTTTTTCTTATACATACTCTCTGCGTTTCACATATTTCTGCCTTCCTGTTTCTCCTTCTCCTTCATCTTCTTCAAGTGCGACTTTGTGTGAGTAAGCAGGCGCACCACGGCAGGTGCAATGTTATCCTCCAGAACAGTATCTTCTCCTGGTGCGGCCTTTGCCGGCTCGTCGTACACATTGGACGAGCGTGCCTTCGAGGCGCTGCCCCGCGAGCACCCAAAGCGCGTGCGCCACCGCGAGGTGGAGCGATTTCGCCGTCGTCCGCTTTTTGGCGAACAGCCGCGCTGGAATGCGTCTGTGTTGGATGAGGCGCATAGGTTTCCTGACCGCCCCATTATGCACTCTCTCGCGGTGGTTGGAGATGCTCAGGTCGGTCTTGAAAGCTTTCCCGAAGTCATACCAAGGAAAACTCTCTCTGGCGTACAGGGGCGCTCGGGAGTTTGGAACTCAAACTCCAAAAAGCTGACAAACAGTCGTTTTATTTTTACAGATGCTTTACTTGCCGTAGAAAAAAAGCCTAAAATGAGCTATTTTTCCACTGTGGTGACAGGGGACTTTACTGAAGAAAACAAGTTGAAAAAACGTGGGTGGTGTTCTTCGACACTGACGACGACTGTAACCAATCCGCATCGTCGTTGGAAGGAGACTGTAGACTACGTAGAACTTAACAAAACCAAAGCGGGTGTAATCGATAAGGACAACTATATTGCCCCGCAAAAGCGTGTCTCTCAAATGAATGAACGCATTCGAGAACGGAAGAAGCAAGAGCGCGCTCAGGCAGAGACGCAATGTTTGCTGTCGGAAACACACGAATCCCCTATTGTGTTTAAAATGAGCAACATTGACGACTGGTGGCTCCTTGATCCTACTCTTACACCCATTCCAACGGATGCCTCTTCTGATAATGTAAAGGAAAGCTCAGAAGATTAAGAGTAATATGTATGTTTAGATTGTTTATTTTTTCCTGTGAATGTTGCGTAATATTGCCATTCATGGCGTACTCTTACCATTATCTATATTTTCTTTCTTTGATTTTTTTTTTTTCATTGTGTGTGCGTATTTCTGCTGCTCTTGTCTTTCTGTTTAACTTTTCTGCTTGTTCGCTTAAACATATAGACAATTATTGTACGTAATTGTACGTTCTAGTTACTTGTTGCTTATAATGGAGTCTACTGTTGGCCCCAGTGAGTTCCCGAAGACGATTGATAACTTCGTGAAGGTGAGGAGCTCCATTGCGCAATGTGCTGCCGGTTAAGGCCTGAGCAGTGCATCAACAGCGGCAGCGGGACGCAGAAGAGCAATTCTGTGAATTAATGCGGAGTTAGTGAGCCTGACACACACACACACACACACACACACACACACACACATCGGAGTGGCGAAGCGGATGATGTCGTCCCTCAGGCACTGCGGAAGGTAAAGCTGAACTTTCCGAACGAGCTGAGCAATGCGTACCGAACTAATAACGACTTGGCCCGGGCGGTGTGCGCGGGGCACTCTCTTCGCCAGATCCTGCGGCTCGGAACAAGACTGTTTCCGCGCGCATTCTTCCTGCAGTGATGGGGTAGCAACAAGGAGATACATTCTGTGTTGCATGAGCAAGAGTGGTTGCGTGGGAAGCAGGTCGAGCAGCAACATGCTCTACCCGTTTGCTCAGAGTTCTTCCAGGCGGCGCATTGGCGTGTGCAGCGACAAGAGTAAAAAGGACAAGCCGTGCGTAACGGTTTGCTCTGTTGCTGGTGATTCGTGTGCTCTTTCTCTGGCAAAGGCAACTCTGCCTGTCACACTCTCCGTGCGGACGCCCAATAAACAGTGCGTGGTGGTAGTGGTGCAATTTCTCCCTCTAGAATGAATAACGAGGAGCCATATATCCGTTTTTTTTTTGTTTTTTTTTTTGAACTACCAAAGTTATTTTCTTGAGTTCTGTGTGTGATATTATTTCGCAGTGGTAAATGAATTGCATTATTATCGTTTCTTTTTTCATTCATATCGAAGGCTCGTTGAACTCTTTCGTCTTGTTTTGCGCCACACGTTTTGATTGCCAGAGTTCATTCTTGCTGTTATTGTGAGCGAGAGGTGAGGAACATCCGTCAATGAATTTGGGCTTACAGAGAACATGCTCCTCCCTTTCCCAATGGGAGCATTACGTACAATGGACAAAGCAAGTCGAGAAGAAAGTATAAGATGGAAGAAGCTAAGTGAGAGCGCACAAGTGTGTTTCTGTTTTTTTTTTTTTTTTTTTTGTTATGGCGGTGGAACGTCGAATTTATTCTTTTTTCGGAAGATTAAGTATTTCTTATTTTGGATTTCTTGGTTTGTGTTTTGGGTTTTTGTTGTTTTTGAGTTACCTTTTTTTATTTTCCTTTTCTTACTTTCACCTCACTTTCTCAAACACATTCTCTCTTTTCAACACGCAATTGCTTATATATATTTTTTTCTTCTGTTTTTTTTTATTATTATTATTGTAATGTCATTCAGGCAAACTTACATTTGCATAATAGTCATTTAGGTCGATTTCATTCAACGCAAGAGACGAACTAGTTTACACCTATGCCGGCAATCCATGATTCGCTGGCTAAGGGTACGCGTTTTAACGCTATTGTCATGAAGGCTCGTCGGCTTCTTGTTCAGGGTGAATCGGGGGTGAGCGGCATCCGTGCACTCAGTCGCAGTTTTGGCATTTCCGACGACAGCGGCGGGACACAAGTGCAGGCGGCTTTCTTTGCGGAAACTATGCGTCATCACGGCGTGGGGCTTGACGAGCGCGACATGGAGGCTGTTCTCGGCGTCCTCGATAGAGAGGGTGAGGGCGTTCTCGATCCCGTGGACTTTATCGCAGCGCTTCGGCATGACCTCACTCCGGCAAAGCGTGCGTGGGTCTCCCGCGTTTGGTATTTGTTTCACCAAAACAGGGATGGTGCAATTTCCATTGATGAGATGATGGGTTCATTTTCTGCCGAGAAGCACCCAAGCGTGGTACGCGGTGAGTGCACGGAACAGAATATTCGGGCCGAGTTTGAATCCACATTCAACTCCACGACGAATCCAGAAGGTGTAGTGACTAGACAGGAATTTGAGCAGTACTACGCAGGTGTGGCAGTAACGACTCCTGATGATCTGTCCTTTATTGCGCTAATGGGCGGGGTGTGGCCTATTCCAGGCATGTCGGGTGAGAACAATGTGCAGCGTACAATGGGACTGGGCCCCTGCGGCGCGACATTTCTTTCCACAAATACCGCTTTGCAAAAGAGCTCTATCAACGAAACTCGGCAGCACTTTGCGGATATGGAGCAACTGATCCTGTCTACGCACCGACCGCACGTTATGTCGTCGCCATTGTTTTCCCGTCTGCTCTCACTCGCTCTGCGCGAGGCGGAGACGGAGCGCACCTCTTTCCTTCCCCGTGATGCCTTTGTCGCAGCACTGTGGTCGCAGCGCCTGTACGTACCCAGCACGCAGGACCTCTCTATACTGGACACACGTGGCGATGGCTCGGTAGACGTGCTGTACTACATGAAAATGCTATTTCCTCAGCTGCCCCCGGCGCGGATTATGATGCTTGAGCGACTCTGGGCACTTTTTCCAAAGAATGCAGCTGGTAGCATTGATGTGCTGGAGCTTCACGCGCGATTTCAGTCAAAGGATGGTGAGGAGAAAAATGATTTTCTTAGCGCATGGGACGTGCGCCGCGCAATTAAGCGCCGAGTGACATTCGAAGAAATAGTTGAATGGTATACACCGTTGAGCACAGAAATTCAATTAGATAAAGACTTTGGTATTCTATTGAAGCGGCAATGGGGCCTGTGAAAAACAAAAAAAGTGAAATAAAACTGCGAGGACTTCGCATGTAAAAGAAGCACATTAGTTATGAATCTTAACTCAAAGGACATGCCACAGAACAGTATATTGATGAGAGGGACGTGTCCATGTATAGCGTTGATTCTTTGTATCTGATTTTACATTATTTTCGTTTGTGTGAGAAAGAGAGCAGAGGTTTGTTTGCTGTTGGATTTCGCCTTCACTTGGAATGTTTTTTTTTAAAAAAAAAAACCTCTGCTCTTTCTCTCATTTTGTTTTCTTTTCTTCTTTTTTTATTTTTGTTTTCTTCTTTTTTTTCACCTATTTGGCAGGCAGCTATGGGTTTTGATGCATTTCCTATTGATGATGAGTCGTTTCGGGCTCGCCAGAGCGAGTACGTTGACATGACGCTCATCCACCTCGGTCACAAGCTGACGGAACTGGGCATTAGCTTTGGCGAGGCCGAGCTCGCGGAGGTCCCCACGGCCGTCTCTCAACTTGCGCTGCGGTACCTGGAGGCTTTTCAGGCGCGGGAGGCGGAGGATAGCGCCGGCATCAAAGAACTCACCGAGCAGGCGGAGCAGTTCACGCAGCGCTTTGAGGCGTTGCGCGACGCGACGGAGCGGACAAAAGGCGATGTGGCCGTTGTGTCCGAGCGGATCACGGCGGCACTGAGGGAGTACGCGCAGGAGAAGAAATTAGAGGCAGAGCGGCGGCGCGAGCGGCAGCGGGAGATCCAGGACATCTCTCGACAGATTGAGAAGAAGGATTTGGAGATACGGCGAGAAAGTATGGAACTGGAGCGACTGAGTAAATTGCTCAAGAGGGTTCATCGCTAAGGGCTATACGTTTTTTATCCTACTATTTTTCTTTTTATTCAAGTGCAAAGAAAAAAAAAAAAAGAAGTAGATTTTTAGATTCAGTTTTTGTTCTTCGTTAAATAAGTATTGGTTTGTTTGTTTTTTAAATGCCTATTGTGTGGTGGTTCGGAAGATAAGCCTTCCTGAACCTTAAGAATCTTTTTTTTTTTAAATCTTTGTATGTGCTTTTGATTTTTTTTTTTCCCTCTTTTGAAGTAAGGAGCCTTGTTTGTTGTGAATAGTCATTCCAGCTCGTTTTAGTTGTTGCTGTTGTTGAAGCAAAAGAAAATATAAATAATACTAGAAGAAGAAAGAAGCACCGGATAAAAGTAAAGCTATTTTTTAGTTTAGGGCATTTTTCCGGAAGCAGTCTAGAAGGTAAAAAAAGAAAAAAAAAGGCTGAAAGGTAAAATTGAAATTCATACTGTATTAGTAGTTTACTTGTTGTTTACTTTGGAGCTCAATGGCTCTATCAAAACAGGATCCGCGTCTCTCATTCTACTGCGAGCAGCACGATGTCTTTGCAAACCTTACTCGGAAGTATTTGCTTCTTTTTTTCTACGAGGACCGATCCGTGGAAATAAAAGAAGTGGCGCGCAACTCGCTTAACCTTAAGCGAACTCCGACACCTAATCTTACGATGGATAACTTTTACCCTGGAGCTGTCTTGAATATTCTCGGAAGGATCGTGAGGCTTACGGACCACGCCGACGAGGTTACTCGACAACTTTGCAATAAGAAAAGCGAGAGAACCGTTTTGCTTCTTGGCGAGAAGGCGGTTCCCCTCATGGGTCGCTGCCTTTCCGTACTCACGGAGGAGTGCGGCTTTAGTATCACAGACATGCAGATGGCATGGGTGGAGGCGGAAATGATAGAAGGCTTTCGGCTTCCTGAGTCGCTTGCTTCCGGTCGTGCCGTTATAGTGTCTTGCGTACGCGCAGATGCTTTGCAGAAGGGTTTGGAATACGTGCACCGTATAGACGGTGTATTCGCTGCGAGTGATAAGGAAGAAGTTAGTCTCTGGACTCAGCTTCTTGAACAGGCAGCGTTGAAGCCAGTGGCTGTATTTGGTGATCGAAACAGCTCGGTAGTGATTATAAAACCTCATGTACTAAAATTGAATGCTGGTGGTGTTATCATTCAGGAGTTTGTTGACAGTGGTCTCGAGCCGACAGGCTTTATGTTAGTGAACCTTGACACGCGTGCTGTGAGCGCATGCCTTGAGGCGTACAAGGGCGTGTTACCCGATTTTGAGGAAACGGCAAGTGCGCTTGTAGGGACTGCTTGGATCATTCAATTTGTATCTCTCGACCAGAGTGTTGACGTTACGTCAATGGTACGTGAGTTGTGCGGTCCGTTTGACCCTGCAATCGCTAAACCTCTGCGGCCAAAGTCTATTCGTGCCCGACATGGGGTAAGCCGAGCAGAGAATGCGGTGCACTGCTGCGATCTCGCTGGAGAAGGTCCACTTTACGCTGAATTGCTCTTCAAGAAGTGAGGAAAGAGAGAGATTGGGTTAACTGGTGTTTGGCGAGCTTTGTTTGATGGATGTAAAACGGGTACAATAGACGCAAATAAGGTAGGAACTGAGATAACCTGCACAGTTGACGCCGTCTGAAAGCAAGAAGGCGACGTATGTATACGCAAGATATATAAGAGTTTTTATTTTTAGACTCAACAAACCTGATGCTAGCTTTAAAAAAAAAAAAATGGTGTCTTTATATTTTTAGTGGCAACATGATATTATTGTTTCTTCTTAAACGCTTGCGCTTCATTACACCCTGTCTAATAAAAGCTTCCCCCCACACACAGACACATTTTTTTTTTTTTTTTTTACTTAATACTCGATCAAAAAAAAAAAAAGAATTGTACGCACATAATGGAAATACCTATTCACTTGGATAATCTAGAGGAGCACCAAAATGCATACTTATACAGGAGTTCTCAGTACATGTTGCCAAGACACACTGTCCATGCTCCGTGTCTGAATTCCCCGCGTTCCTTGCGCGCCTGCAGCAAGTGCAACATTAACCCCGATACGGTTCTTGCAAAACCCTCGTTGCGAGAGCATTTTGAGCGGGTTGTGAGCGGCGCTTTCGAGCCGGACCGCAGTGAGACAGCCGATGTGCCTGTTTTAGCGGCTCTTGACGCGTGCCGCGAGGCTGGCATAACGGATGGGTCCACGGCAGAAAAGCTTCAGGCGTTCCGCAACTACACGCACGCCGAGGCCGCGCGGCTTGACGCGCTGGGGGTCGCGCGGGAGGTTCGTAGGCAGCTGATTGCGGGGGAGGCATTTGAGCGGCGGCGGCGGGCGCACGTGGAGCGCGGCCGGGCGAGTTCCTCAAGTCTGCCATTCTCTCCGCATGGGGAGGGGGGAGCGGGGCGGGAGCCAAGGGTGGAAATAGAACCGGAGCTGTGGATGGAGCCGGAGAAGGAGCCGGCGCTGGGAATGGGAGTGGGAAGGTGCAGTCCGCCACCACCAGCAGTCGCCGCCACCTCCGCGCCAGCCGCGCCACTGTCGGGGCAAAGCGCCGCAGCGGAGACGCCATCGCCGTTGAGTGATGTGCAGCTGCGGGTGCCGGGGAAGACGCCCCGCGAGCGGGAGGCACCGCCTGCTCCACCGATATCGCAGAGAGAGCAGAGTGAAGTGTTTTACTATTACTGTGCCAACGCCATGGCACCAGGTCGGGTGTCTGAGCACCGTGACAACAAATCGCAGTAACGCGCGCGTCACTGGTGAGTGGTCGCTATAGAGAAGAATATATATGCATTACATTTAGAAGTTCTTGTTTAACTTATATTGTTTTTAAGTCAATAAAAGTGTGTTTCTTCATGGGTTTGTTCGAGTTTTTTTTGTGTTGTATGTGTGTGAACAGCGGCTGTTGTTGTTCTTTTACTATTATTATTATTATTATTATTATTGTTGTTGTTGTTGGAGTTCCTGGAAGGGGAGAGGGTTTTGTTGTTGTTGTTGTTCTCTTGTAATTTTTCTTTTTTCCTGAAGCCTTTAGGGCTTTTATTCATTTTTTTTTTTTTAATTATGAGCCAACGTGACGTGATTGGTGATAAGAATTTTATTCAGCGTAAACCCATTGCAAATCCAAAGTACGAAAATGTAAAACCAGTCGTTGAAACTGGAATGACAACGGAGCTGGCGGAATATATCAAGCATAACTCGACAATCACTCAACGCCAGCCCGGTGAATATTTTAGTCGTATCCGGACAAAGTTTGTTGCAGATGATATTGCTCGGCGCAAGCGTAGCGCAGAAGTAGTAAACGAGCCTAATGATGGTGGCTTTGCTCACCCTATGGACGAGTACCGTGACGCGAATGCAAAACCCGATAAAGAATACCTCATTCTTGATGTCCGCTCCGAAGAGGAGTATGCGGCGTGTCATATCGAAGGAGCATTGCACTATCCGAGACGTAAACTGTTGCACGCGACCAATGTACTCCTGCCCGAGATGTTCTCTTTCAAAAATAAAGAGAAAAAAGTTATAGTGCTTTACGATCTGGAAGAGGAGGTAACTGTGGCCCAGAATGTTGGAAATATTCTGTATGAGAAGGGTGTGGAGAACGTGGGAGTGCTAGCTGGGGGTCTCCGGGAGTTTGTTCGGGACTATGGGCACTTGATTGTGGGTGATTGCCCAGTTCCTATTGTTCCCCGTGACGCTCGCCTCCAGAAGCGTGCGGAAGCGGCTTCGATCGCGCGGAGCGAGACGCAGCGCAGCTGTTTTACCCACAAACCCAAAAGTCTGTCGAACAGTTTGGCGAAAGCGCGGTACAAATGAAGAAGCGAGAAGAGTTAGTACTCTTCGTCTCACTTATGCATATTCGAATGCGAAAAAAAAAGAAAAGGGAAATCCAACGGAAGCATCTTTCTCTCTTGGATATTTTGCTTACGGAGCGGATTGTTCTTAAATGATTGACGTTTTAGATTAGAATGGCATCCACTCACACTCGCGAAACAATACAATATACATATATATATATATATATATATATATGTATGTATATACGTTGTATTGTATTTATTTATTCATTGAAGGAAAAACACATGTTTGAGAAGTGCAACAATTTTTTGCTTTTATTTGTTGGGTGTGTGTGTGTGTTGAGACTTTCTGCAAAATATCTTATGAAAGAGTATGAAGTTGGCATTTTTATAGTGCTTTTAGGTGTTTTGTTTTTTATGTTGTGGTTGTTTTTTTTTTTTGGAGATGTTTTGTTTTGTTTTGTTTTCCTCTATTTAAAAATTATTTCGCTATATAGAATATTTGGTTTTTAAGAACTAAATTAGGTGAAAGATAGTGCGTTGCGTACATTATCAATGAAGTCGCCGGAGCTGAATGATTATAACAATTTTGATGTGAGCAGTGCGTCTAGGCGGCCACCACCACCTCCTCCTTTAGTTAGTGAGTCTGTCTTCCCGCAGGGTGCGCTACAAGTAGGCAATCACTGTAATGGAGATGCGGAAAGGCCTCCGTGTGGGTCCATTCAGGTAAGAAACGGGAACAGGCATATAGACAATGTAGAGGTAGAGATAAATCAAAATAGCTTAGCCAAGCTCCAGAACTCCAGAAAAAAATTAATAAAGACACATCTCACAGTAGGCATGCGGCTAAAGAAATGGATTATTACTGAACGCATCGGTGCCGGGTCTTTTGGTGAAGTTTTCGCAGCAGCTGAAGAGGAACGTGACGGTGAAACCTCCCAAGTTGGAAATTCCAGCCAAGTTCTGATGACGAGTCGTACACAAAAAAAAGATGTTTGTATTAAAGTAGCGCAAGAAGGTCAAAACCTCCTTAGATTAGAAGCTGCAATCTTGAAGAAATTGCAGCCTTGTCCACAGATTGTACGTTACATAAGTAGTGGTTGTGCAGAAGGGGTAGATTTTTTGGTTATGCAGAGACTTGGTGCAAACTTGGCTGTACTCCGTCGAAGTACACGAAGTGGAACGTTCTCACCATATACAACATTAAAGCTTGGTATTTCCTGTCTTAGAGTGATCCAAGATGTTCATGCTTATGGGTTTGTACACCGCGATGTTAAACCCTCAAACTTTGTTCTTGGTTCTAAAGGTACACCTGATACCCAACTATGTTATCTTATAGACTTTGGCCTGGCTCGACGATACCGTCGAGCTAATAACGAAGTACGTCAAGCTCGCAAGAAGGCGGGGTTTCGTGGAACAAGTCGCTATGCCTCGTTAGCATCTCATTATCATCATGAACTTGGTCGTGTGGATGACCTTTGGAGTCTTCTTTTTATGCTTATCGAGTTTGTAACGGGGACACTTCCGTGGAGGAAATTTAAGGAAAAAGAGGATATTGGTCGCTGTAAAGAAGCGGTAATAGGTCCAAGTCTTGTAAGGCACCTTCCCCGAGAATTCCGTCCTTTTTTAATGCACTTACAAACGCTGCGATACGAAGATGAACCCAATTATGAATTTTTAATTTCTCTTTTGGAGCGCTCCCTTGAGCGGCGAGGACACCCTCCAGACAAACGTCTCGATTGGGAGATTGAAGAAAATCTTATTGAGCCTTTAGATCCCGAGGAAAGTAAGAAAAAACATGTCAGTGAACATAATCCTGAACAAGCACAGGTTTTTGCGATCAAACGCCTTTCTTCTCCTAATCTAAAACTATTACAATCACCTTCACCTTCACCTCCACCTCCGCAGGTGGCTGATGCTAGACCGAAGCGGCCTCCTCCTGCGATCGAGGAGATCGATTCTATTCAGGCCTCAAAAATAACTTTCATTCCTGCAATGAAATCTTCAGTTCCACGAACGGAGGATGATAAAGAGTACCGTAATATAGAAAGAGTTACCAATGTGGATGAAGAACACATACGCCCTACACTCGTTGAGCCATGTGACATTCGCGCGATTATTCAAAATGTGAAGCCTTCTAGCACAGTATCTCCTATGGAAGAAAATCACGCCGAAGAACAATTAGAGGGATTACAACAAAATATGTGTGCCTCTAGGTCTTCATCAAAACGAAAAAGTAAAGAAAAATTTTCAGACTCTTGTATGACAGTTGAGGATCAGTTTTCGCCCCGTGAGGAACTTGAAAAGCCGCGAAAGCTTTGCCCCGTCTTTTCCAATGACAAGGAAAGTAAGCCGCTTGGCAACGTACTCTCGTCTATACCGTCAGGGAGTACCGTATCTGTGCGAAATGAAACACAAGAAAACGGTTTGATACAAAAGCGGCAGTGGGTTCAAACTCCAGTGGTGAGCACCCCGCTTCAAAAAAAGACCGTCACGTTTGCAGTGGGTGATACGGAGGTAAAAGATGTAAAATCAAGCTCATTAAATAAAAAGTGTAAAAAAAATAAAAAGCAAAGGTCGAAGGTAAACTGTAATTGCGTCGTATTGTAGATAATACGACCGAGAATATATGTTTTTTTTACGAAGAAAAAAAAAAAGAAAAGAGACCGGTTTCGTTGGGGGTTTGGCGGCATATCCTGTATAAACAGGTAATTCGGTGCACTTCGGCGCGTAGTTGTCATTGTGGGATTATTTTTGTATTTTGTGCATTTTTTTTTTGTCCACTTTGTTTTTTACATCTTTGTAGAGAAATGCTCGTGGAATCATTTTTTTTTTTTTTCGTACCGCTTCAGTTTTTTTTCTTTTTGTTGTTGTTGTTGTTGTTGTTTTTATTAAAACATCTTTTTCACTCCATTTCAAAAGGTGTTGCTTCGCGCCTTGGAGCTGCTGCGTTTGGGAACGTGGACTCAGGTTGTGTACCTTTATTTATTTTTTTTTATTTTTATTTTTTTTTTTAGTTTTGTATTCGTGTGCTGTGTGTGTGTGTGTGCGATATAGAGGAATGAAGTGAAAACTTTTTATTTTCAATGTGAGGAAGATATAAGAGCAAATTTTTTGTGCTGTTTTTTTTTTTTTTCTGTGTATGTGTATGTGTGTTACAGTTTTATTTGTATTTTGTGTTGGTTTAGATCTTTTGATACGTGCCGAAAAAAAAAAAAAAGGTGGGGAGCTTAGACACCAACGATAAAGTACAAAAGGTCTATAACATATATATATATGTATATATATATATATATATATATATATTTATATTTATATTGTTATACGTACAGATATTCATCTATTTACTTATTTATTACTATTGTTATTTATAGTTTTCAATAGGAAATAATACAAAAAAAGAAAATAGATAATAATGTCAGATGTGGACCAACTTATAAATGAATTATTCCCGAAGAACGTCATAGTTTCTGAGGGAGAGAAACACAAAAGCGGGGAGTTGCCGGCCTCCCAGACGAACTGGGACTTGAGTGATGAGGAGGAGTGTCTTATTCCTGCTGTGAAGACACCTCTAGAACGACTAAAAGATACTGCAGTGACGCGGAGTGGTAGTGTGCATCTCTTTGACGAAAGTGATGACGACGAAAAGGCGGTGGGGTCTTCCGCGACACCAACGCTTACAGTTTCTTTTCCATTGATTCCAAACGATATGCTTGGTGCGTGTCAAGGTCGATGTTTTGTTACAAACATCGGTGCGGAAAACCTTCACCATGCCAGTTTAGCCGAGTTACGTCTTGTTGGAGAGGGAAAGTATAACGCGAGGTTTACCGTAGCGCAAATAATGGAGCGCAAAGGAGCCTTTCACACCTTCAATCCAAAAGTTGGGAACGGAGCACGTGATATTTATGAAAAAGGCGCTAGAGAGAGTGGCGGCTGTACAATGATTGCGTGTCGCAGATGCTCGTACGCAGTGATCCGGCTGCAAGGCGCGGCGTGGCAGGACGGCAATGGCACAATAGATCTTTACTTGACAATGCGAAACCATTACCCCGATTGGAGTCGTTTCGCCTGTTCATTCCCGGCTTGTCAGCCTGGAGGTACCGAGCACAGAAGAGTACTGAGAGCAAGTCTTGGATGTGCAGCGTATTGCTGTCAATGCTCTTGGTTGACAGTGAAATCATCCGTAGAAACCATTGAAACAAAGTTGGCTGATCACTTAAAGTTTCTCGGGAAAGAGTCGTCGTGCTGCTTTGCCACAGAGCTTCCTCTTCTGCCGGGCGAGAAGCGGCGCCCGCCGCTCTGGCTGTGCCGGGGGCACACTGAAATCACTTGAGTTGTGAACATGAGTAGATATCTCTATTCAAGGAAGCATTGCTATTTGTGTGCATTTTGCCGATTTTATTTTCTCGTCTTTTCATTTATTTATCTGTTTATTTATTTATTTACTTTTTTTGGAAATCGTTCTTTCTCTCACTCTTTTTCTGTTTCTTTGGTTTTTACATCTTTATTTATTTTTTTATTGTCAAGTTATTACAGCATCTCAGAAGGTTTTCTTTTTATTTTTATTTTTATTTTTTTTTAGTTTTGTATTCGTGTGCTGTGTGTGTGTGTGTGCGATATGGAGGAATGAAGTGAAAACTTTTTATTTTCAATGTGAGGAAGATATAAGAGTAAATTTTTTGTGCTGTTTCTTTTTTTTTTTCTTCTGTGTATGTGTATGTGTATGTGTGTTACAGTTTTATTTGTATTTTGTGTTGGTTTAGATCTTTTGATACGTGCCGAAAAAAAAAAAAAAGGTGGGGAGCTTAGACACCAACGATAAAGTACAAAAGGTCTATAACATATATATATATGTATATATATATATATATATATATATATTTATATTTATATTGTTATACGTACAGATATTCATCTATTTACTTATTTATTACTATTGTTATTTATAGTTTTCAATAGGAAATAATACAAAAAAAGAAAATAGATAATAATGTCAGATGTGGACCAACTTATAAATGAATTATTCCCGAAGAACGTCATAGTTTCTGAGGGAGAGAAACACAAAAGCGGGGAGTTGCCGGCCTCCCAGACGAACTGGGACTTGAGTGATGAGGAGGAGTGTCTTATTCCTGCTGTGAAGACACCTCTAGAACGACTAAAAGATACTGCAGTGACGCGGAGTGGTAGTGTGCATCTCTTTGACGAAAGTGATGACGACGAAAAGGCGGTGGGGTCTTCCGCGACACCAACGCTTACAGTTTCTTTTCCATTGATTCCAAACGATATGCTTGGTGCGTGTCAAGGTCGATGTTTTGTTACAAACATCGGTGCGGAAAACCTTCACCATGCCAGTTTAGCCGAGTTACGTCTTGTTGGAGAGGGAAAGTATAACGCGAGGTTTACCGTAGCGCAAATAATGGAGCGCAAAGGAGCCTTTCACACCTTCAATCCAAAAGTTGGGAACGGAGCACGTGATATTTATGAAAAAGGCGCTAGAGAGAGTGGCGGCTGTACAATGATTGCGTGTCGCAGATGCTCGTACGCAGTGATCCGGCTGCAAGGCGCGGCGTGGCAGGACGGCAATGGCACAATAGATCTTTACTTGACAATGCGAAACCATTACCCCGATTGGAGTCGTTTCGCCTGTTCATTCCCGGCTTGTCAGCCTGGAGGTACCGAGCACAGAAGAGTACTGAGAGCAAGTCTTGGATGTGCAGCGTATTGCTGTCAATGCTCTTGGTTGACAGTGAAATCATCCGTAGAAACCATTGAAACAAAGTTGGCTGATCACTTAAAGTTTCTCGGGAAAGAGTCGTCGTGCTGCTTTGCCACAGAGCTTCCTCTTCTGCCGGGCGAGAAGCGGCGCCCGCCGCTCTGGCTGTGCCGGGGGCACACTGAAATCACTTGAGTTGTGAACATGAGTAGATATCTCTATTCAAGGAAGCATTGCTATTTGTGTGCATTTTGCCGATTTTATTTTCTCGTCTTTTCATTTATTTATCTGTTTATTTATTTATTTACTTTTTTTGGAAATCGTTCTTTCTCTCACTCTTTTTCTGTTTCTTTGGTTTTTACATCTTTATTTATTTTTTTATTGTCAAGTTATTACAGCATCTCAGAAGGTTTTCTTTTTAGTTTTATTTTTATTTTTTCTTCCTTGCCATTGGAGGGGGAAGAAGGCTCTTGAAAAAAAAAGATAGCAATGCCTCCCAAAAAGAAGGCCGGTTCGAAGAAAAAAAAAGAGGTTCTTCCTGATCCTAAAACCCTTCCGGATGGCAAGTGTAACTATTATATAGCTTCCTGGTCTAAATGCCAAAACATTGATGGTATCTCTGAAATTGCTCGTATACTCTTAGAGCAAAACACCAACGCTGACGGGGAGGTTGGGGAGATTCCACGAACAAACATTCTCATTCCAGCAGGCACTCTAGGCCGAGGAGATGCGGAGTACAAAGTAGAGGTAGCGGATAACATGTACGTTGAGAGTGTGCCGCAGTCAGTTATCATCAGCGCAATGCTAGTCTCGAAGACTGAAGACACGGAAGGCGGAGAGGAGGAACTTCGGCTAGAGTCTCCTACAAATGATGCGGAATCGAGATACGCCGGGGATACAAACTTAAAACCCGATGGTGCATCTGCAAGGGCTTCTGAAGTATGTGTCCGTGGTGAGGTTGACATTGCTGGGGTGCTCACACCAATTGTAGTGAAGCCTGATCTTCCGGAGCAGCCCGTTCTGAAACTCCCAAAAAAAGGTTCCAAGCGTAAGAAGTCATTGATACTGGAAGAAGAGCAACGTTTCGCGGAAGAAATGAAAGTTTATGAAGAAACGGTTGAAAAACTTGTTTCGAAGGCAAAAGACAATGAAGCTTATCTTATGCAGTTCGCCCATCCAGACCGCTGGCCTTTGGTGACTTTTGTCAATATTACTTTTGGAGGCCCTGTAACAATTGCACATGCGCATGTGAAGTTTCAGAATTGCATCTTCACTTCCCGAATTCCACAAAAGGCACAGCTTCTCGTTTCACAGTATTGCAAAGTAGAATGTGAAAAGTGCACATTTGTTCAGCCTATTAAATGTGGCATCTACTGTTGGCCAAAGGGACAGGTTACAGTGCGCAATTGCTTCTTCACCGGAACTTCAATAGAAGGCAGCGGAATCAGCGCTCGCTTCGAGTGCCCCAATGTCGTTGGACTCTATGCAGATGAGTGTAAAGTCCATGTGGAAGACTGTGTGTTTAACGAGCTAGGAACAGGTATTCTTTTGTGTGGGGGAAAGGAATCGAATGCCTCACGTCGCACAAAGGACGAAACTCCCACCATTGTGCGGAGATGCCGTATAGAGCGCATCTTTGGTGTAGGTATTCTTCTGGACAATGTGTCTGGGGTGGAAGTGGCGCGAAATAAATTTTCTGAATGCGAACACTACGCATTGGATGTTGTCAAGGGAAATTCCATTCGTATTATTCAAAATGAATTTTGGTCTAAACTACGTGTACACGATGAGGCACAAGCTAAAATTCTTGGCAACGAAATAGCGACGGTCCCGTTATCTCCCAGGGACGTTGATAACCCCAACTGGCAGCCTGTGTATTGATACGCCGCTGTTCTATGTAGAGGGAAAACGCAAGATATTCAATTAACCGAGAGTGGGAAAAAAGAAAAAAAAAAGGATTTGGGTTCAGTGTCGCGTTTTTTCTGTTGTTGTTTTTTGAGAAAATGGATTACTGGTGTACATGCAAAAAAAAAAAAAAAAAAAGGGTGAGGCAGTTCGTGCCCAACTCACCACATGAAGTGCTTTGACGCTTATGTATAGCGAGAAGATGTTATTTTTCCATCATTCATTCAGCAATGGTGTTTTTTTTTTTTTTTTGATGGAGTACATTGTTTTTATGCATTCGTACTTATGATTGTTGTTGTTGTTTTTTTATTGTTGTTGTTTTTTGACAGTTTTTTTTTCAACTTTTTTAACCTTTTGAAATGGCTTGTGTCCTTGCGCTTGTACTTTTTTTTTTTCTTTTTTTTTTTTCTTTTTCTTTCGGGGGGTGGGTGAGTGTCTTGTTTAACTTCTTTAAAACGGATTAAGAAAAACGCTGTTCATATATATTTATATATATATTTATACATACATAGTGTAGGGAGGTGGGCATTGTTGAAATCCCAGAAATAAAGTAGAGATCGAAAGATGACTGTGAATCCGCGGAAAGTGGGATGCATCATTCTTCTAGCGGCCGTAGTTGGGGGTTCGGTATTGATGCGTACCCAAACAGGTTCCACTTTGTTTAGTCGTGTCAAAGACATGTGCTTCAGACGAAAAGGAAATACCGGGACGAAATCAAAGATTCGCCCTGTCGAAGAAATAGTCCGGCGAGGTTTCACAAAAGAGCAGCTGAGTGAGTACAATGGTGAAAAAAGGACTGAGGTTTACGTGAGTGTCAAGCACGTGGTGTACGAAGTCGCGCCGCAGTTCTATGGCCCGGGACAGTCGTACCACATATACGCAGGGCGCGAGATTTCTCGCTGCCTGGCCAAGTCCGACTTAACAGGGAACGAGGCGAATAAGCTCTGGGCTCATGATTGTAGCCAGGAAGAATTAGATACTTTAGAACAATGGTACAATAAGTTTCAGTCCAAGTACCCAGTTGTTGGGTGGTTTGTACCCGACGGGGATAACACTCAAGCGAAATCATCTAACTAAGGATGGGATTCATTCCTCGAGAAAACGATTTATTTACTTTCTGTGTGTTTCTGACAGTTTAACATTCACTCCATCAAACCGTGGGAGGGACGCGGCATGGATTTAGCAAAAAAGAAAGATCACAGAATTATGAACTGAGCCTAATAATTGGGTTATTTTGGTGCATATATATATATATATATATATATATATTTATATATTAATAGGTTGATATGTATGTTTGTTGACTTTTATTCGTTTTTTTTTTTTTTGTACACTGTGAGTGTTTGTTAACGCTTAGTTTTTTTTGTTTTTTTTTTTGTTTTTTACTGATCATTATTCTTTGTTACACTTGACACCTCTTCTTTTTACCCTTTTTTTGTTTTTCACACACACACTTCCTTGTGATATATATCTCTGCATCTGCGTGTATGTCTCTTTCTCTGTGTGTGTGTGTTTCCTGCTTATTGCTTTGTTGTTGTTTTTTATTATTTTCTGCTCGAAGCGCTTACTCAATTCCTGTGACCCACTAATTCGTCACAAAAGAAGTAGGCGAGCGAGAAGCGCGACTGAAGGGACCGTGGGTGCCGGAATATAATACAGCTTTTCACACGAAGCTGTTCTTCTGCGGCACGGAGACATTTGTGAAGTTGCAACGAACACCCACGTAGCGGATTAGAACTGTATGCAAACTCAGCGAAGTGTTGAGGAGGACTCTGCGTACAGCCGAACTGTCCGCCGCTCCACACAAATTGAAAGGGAATCACCAAAAAATGGGAGGTCTCACGAACAGCACTTGCTTATAAAGCGGGACTGGTATGCAACTGGTTCTACATTTCTTGCAGGTGGGATAGCAGGTGCCTGTAGTCGTACGCTAACTGCTCCCCTGGATCGTATAAAGGTAATTGTTCAAGAGGGGCATCTTGTGCACACAACACACCAGCAGATATCTAGTGTAAAATCCGATCGTCTCATTGACGTTTTTAATATGATTCGCGCAGATGGTGGGTGGCGCGCCTTTTGGCGTGGAAATACGGTGAACAGTTTAAAGGCGGGTCCCGAATTTGCAATTGTTTTTACACTTAGACGTTATCTTCTCTCTATCTATGAAGATTGTTTAGAAGCAGAGGAACGACTTCTTGAGGAAAAAGAAAGGGAAGAAGCGAACAGTAGACATGCTAACCTGACCGACAGTACATCTTACTCAGCGTTATCAATGCCTTTCAATGGCTATTGGACAATGTCGAGCATTCCCCGTATTTTTGTTAATTTTTATATTGGCGCGTGTGCAGGTATGGGAGCTCAACTTGTTCTCTATCCCTTGGAAGTTGTGAAGACGCGCATTGTTGTGTCGAAAAAAACAGAGTTCCAAGGTGGAATTGCTGAGGTAATCTCTGAGGCATACCGAAATGGCGGAGTAAGAGAATTTTATAGGGGACTTGCTCCAACCATGGTGGGGGTCTTTCTCTATCGTGGGTTGGAGGTGGGTATATATTCCACAGTTCAGCAGCGCCTAATGGTGTTCCGAATGACACGGTATAATATGACCCGTCACGAAGCCGCACTCTCCTCAATGGAAACAGCTGCTGTTGGAATGGTGGCTTCCACTTTGGCACAGACAATTTCATACCCATTGAATGTGGTCCGTACGCGTTTGCAGACACAAGGCGCTAATGGGCGGGCGCGTAAGTATAACGGTATGGTCGATTGTTTTGCAAAGATGATCCGCACGAAAGGGTTTGTTTCTCTCTTTTCGGGCTTAACGGCGAACTACCTGAAGGCTGTGCCTGCCAGTACATGCATGTTTGTTGTTTTTGAAAAGGTCCAGAAGCTGCTCGTTGATGACGGCTAAAGACGTATTTCGCTTAAAGTTGACGTAATGATGAAAAGAAAATGAGGCCAAGAAAAATGTGGAAATTTAAAAAAAAAAAAAAAAGGAACAGCTTTGGAAGAAAGAGAAAAGAAAAAAAAAAAAAGACAAGAGTGGATCAATAATTAGAGCTGCATATTTTTCAGGAGAAAAAAAATTGTTTTTGTAGCTGTTTTTGTTTTTGGACTGAATCTTGCTTATGTTTTCTTTGACTCTTACTAATCGATATAAGTTCGGGTTACGCGTGTCGCTGCTTGTATTTAATTGTAGGATGCGCATGGTGGTAAGGTAGAACTTTTGTATGCTAATTATTAAGAACCCAACTTCGGAGCTTTTGTAGGTACTATTATCGCAGTTGCGCTTGTTTTTTTTTTTTTTTTTTTTGTTGTTGTTGTTGTTGTTTTTTGGAGCTTTTTGAATACAATTTTACGTTCTTTTTTTTTCTTTCTCTCTCTCTTTCTCTCTCTTTGACGTATTGATATTATTTCGGCATTTTTTTTTTTTACTATTTTTTTGTCGTCCTCTGTGCCGATAACATTTTTTATCTTTTTATATTGGTTAGAGGCCTTTTCATCTTTGCAAATTGATTTGCTTTTTTAACAGTTTTTTTTTTTTTTAAGAGCGAAGAAGAAGATTTGAAGGAAAAACAATTGAAACTTACGATAACATAGAGCTCTTTGTTTTTTCTTGGATAGATAATTTTCAAGCGCAAAGAGATGAAAGAAAAGACGAACTTGTAAAAAAAGAAAAAAGAAAAAAAGAAACGGCTAACAGTTCGAGACATCAAATAGAGCACGTTAATACAACCTGCAAAGAGAAATATATTTGTCAAAGAGGGTGAGGAAGAAGAGATGAGAGATCCTCAAGTAATATTTGGCGCTGTGTGGCACTATAAAAGGTATTTGTGCTTTTTCTTTCCACCTGTCTATATGGATCAATACCCTGATTGATCTGCGTGGACATATTCTCTGACACATTCTAATTGAGAAGAAATGAAATTATGTTCTTAATTTAATGGCTTCTAATGAATTATTATTACTATTTTTTTTTTCCTTTTTTACTCTTTGTTTCTTTTTATTTCCTTTGAATGCCATTTTTAAGTTACATTAAAAGGAATCAAGCTTTAGGTTTTTTGTTTTTGTTTTGTTTTTTTGTTTTTGTTGTTATTGTTTTTTTTGTACTGGGAAGCAAAACCACTGCCCATATATAAACAGAAACTAGTTAAAGAAGCTCTTAAGGGGGGGGGCATCCTCACTGTCTAAAAAAAAAAAAAAAAAAAACTGACATGTCTCAACGGCGGCAGCCTGCCGCTGGGAATGTTGCTGAGGAGCCTCAGTGGTCAGAGGTCTCAAACGCGGGAAGAGCCGCCAATGAAGAGGAAGTTCCTCCACAAGGTCGCGCGGGTGTGGAAGTGCGGGTTGACGCTGGCCCCAGTGACGATCGCCCCAA
Organism: Trypanosoma boissoni; assembly: GCA_030849725.1. Classification (NCBI taxonomy): domain Eukaryota; phylum Euglenozoa; class Kinetoplastea; order Trypanosomatida; family Trypanosomatidae; genus Trypanosoma; species Trypanosoma boissoni. Next base: position 86,679 of record JASANW010001420.1, on the reverse strand, counting down.
TGGGGGGGATGGGGCAGCTGCGGCCATATTAACTGGCGATGATGCGCCAGCTGATGGTGAGCTATCAATCATGGAAGTTGTTGATGCTGCCGTGATTAACCTCGACGAATCATGTTCAAATCTTCCTTTCTTTCGGCCCCAGGAGCTTAAAATAATAGGAAGGTGTGTTACCTTTGTCGGTGAGACTATAGTTAATGGAGAGCGTGTGCTTTTGCACTACGAAGGCCTTGTGAGCATGATAAGCAAGGACACTGTTGTGCTGCTCTATACTAGTCGATATACCGAAGAAGATTTCAATAAATTGAAAGAACAACGACAGAAGGAGGAGGAGGAGAATGCCGCGGTAAGGAAAAAAAGACTCGGGGCAAAAAAAGCACCTCACGCTCGAGATGGAGAGGAGCATATGATAGATACAACATCGTCGAGGGCGCATGATACAACGTGCGACGAAAATTATATTGATTGTTTGTTTTTAGAAGATCAAGTAGAAAGAGACAATAACACCATCTGTTCAGATATTGCATCGCGTCATGGTCGTCAGTTGGGCACGGGATCAATGGCACCGGTTCCTTTCATGACCTATTCACGGCGACACATTCACAAAGTAGAGTTTGCTCCAGATCCACGAAACACATTTTACTCTCTCTTCTGCGAACCCTCCCGTTATCATTTTGATATGCAATGCTTACGGATGTTTGTGAGGCGTTATCTCGTACATACCTCACAAGGCAGCAATCCTCGCAGCATTTCCTTACGTGCATTCATTTCTTGTAGGTGCAATTATAATAATATAGACAGTAATCTCCTCTTATCTGTTGCAAAGGAAGAACTTGCTAATCTTTTGAAGGCAGAACGCGGAATTGTAAAGTTAGCAGAACGCGCAGCACAAAGTAGGAGGCATGGCATTCATGCATATCGGGCTCCCAATGGGTTATTTCGATCCACAGGGGTGCTTTTTTTGACAAAGCTTCCAGTTCAAACATTTTGTCTTGCAGTACTTCAAATACTGTTTACGTTGCTTCTTATATCCTTTGCAGCGTATTCGTTTGCAGTTGCACCGCCTATAGTGGTTTATGGTTATGTATCAAACTATACGTTTTACGTTACAATCACAAGCATTGTAAGCTTGGTAACAGGTATCATAACTGCAACTCATTCATTGAAAATGAAAATACCTTTAACCTTTTCTGCACAGGCTATTTTGCGATTTGTTGCGGTTTCGATGAGTGTAGGACTGAATGCGATGATGGTAATAATGGGAGGTGAAGCTGTATCGTTTGGTCATATAAATGAGTACTTGATTCATCTCTCTGAAACCTCGCATGATTTGTGTACTTATTATTACATTCACAACTGCTCGGGGTTTATGGAGAAATGTGAACCAAATGTTAATACACCATTATGTATGTGGCATCAGTGCTATATTAACCCTCAGCAAACTTGTGCTGTCCCTATATCTTCATCATTAACGCGCATATTTGTTCCAATAGTTGTACTCTCTATGCTTCTGATTACACTATTTTTGATTGATCACTTCCTTCACTACCGTTTGGTGCAAGTTTGTCGAATTTTACCGTCCCATATGTAAGAGGCAAAATCAATGAAAGTAATGAAACTGTGTACAAACACTGTTCCTATACTTGCAGTGACATGTTTTGTTTATGAAGTGCCCGTCTTGTATAAAATAAAATAAAAAAAAAAAGTAAAAAAAAAAAATGTCGGGAGGAAAGTGGAATTGATCTTTATTTAGATCTTGGTTCAATAGTAGGAAAAAAAAAAATAGAGAATTATAACAAATGAAAACAAAATACTATTTAGACTGTCATTTTATTTTAGTAGTCTTTTGAGTGCTCTACGCATTTCTGCAAAGCAGCTGCAGCAGATAACGGTTACTTTGTCCTACCTTTCCGATGTTATGTTTCTAGTATGAGCGCTTTGTTTTTTGTTGTTTTTCTTCTTCGTCCTCTTTAAGCTTTTATTATCTCTATTTTATAAACTGACTCTATATCTTTATGGCCACTTTTAGGTTAAAAAAAAAAAAAACCGGGAGTGGAAATGGGGAGAAAGATATAAAGTGAGAAAAAGCCAGAAAGGAATAAAAGGGGAAGAATAGGAGCGATATAGGAACGAATCGTTTACACCTCGTCTCGTTTGTTTTACTTCCTCTTTTCGATACACCTTCCCTCTAAAGTGGACCCGAAAACAAATCGTTTTACCTTTTGTTTTCAAAAAAAAAACCCAGCTGTGCGTTTTATTTGTTGGTGTGCTTTGCTATTTATTGGTCCTAGCATGTGTAGTGTTTTTTTTTTTTAAATTACCTCTATTCTGAGTTATACATCTATATATTTATATATGCTTATTGAATATTATCATTTATTGTTACCAGCTGGTTTTGATTCAGTTTGCCTATCCCTTTACTGCGTGTGTTCCTTTCTCTCTCTCTCGCTGCGTGTAGAAGATACGTCGGTGTTTTCATAAATGGTAAAGCTCGTCACTCCTGCAGTTATGTTACGTAGCGCACATGTTGCCAGCGCTATTGCTTCTATTTTGGCGTATAGCATATCCAGCATGGCCATGATTATTATCAACAAGCTTGTTATTTTTACATATGGTTTGAACTACCCAATGGGCTTGCTCTTTATTCAAAACACAGGAGCTGTGCTGCTTGTGGTTTTGGGGAAAAAAATGGGGTGGTTGTCCTATCCGGATTTTTCCAAATCCGTGGCGAAAACATGGTTTCCCCTCACTCTTCTTTTTGTCGCGATGCTGTGGACTTCCATGAAGAGTTTACATACAATGTCCGTGTGCATGCAAACTACTATCAAGAACTTGGCTGTCATATTCATTGCGTTGGGTGATTCGTACTTTTTTAAAAAAGAAGTTACTTTTTTAATGTACTTTTCATTTTTTCTCATGGTTCTGGGGAGCTATGTGGGCGCTAAAGGGGATAAGTGGGTCACACCGTGGGGGCTTTTCTGGACTTTTGCGAATATTGTAGCTACGGTGAGCTACACGTTGTACATGAAGCGCCTCTTGGGTCTTGTTAGCAAGCAAATAGGTAAAGTCGGACCGGTATTTTACAACAACTTGTTGTCCTTGCCTTTTCTTTTTATAGCCGGGGCACCTACAATGCAAGCATTAATAACAGATATTGGGAGCTTATCAGTTCCTGCACTATTAACTTTAGTTCTCATGATCTTTTTGGGCTCAATGATGACTTTTACCGTCTTTTGGTGTATGAAGGAAACATCGCCCACTACATTCAGTGTAGTTGGGGCGATAAACAAAGTCCCTATTGCAATTGCTGGAATGTTTGTTTTTAACCAATTTCCAACATTGTATGGTTTTTTAGGTGTTCTTATTGCGATCAGTGGAGGCTTACTTTACACTCATACCACTATTTCTTATAGTAAAAAAAATGCGGAAGTTGAACAGCACGACACTTGTTCTCCAAAAGATGAAAATCCAAGAAGCCCGTTGAACAGATTAGAGAATGTTTAAAAACTTTTTTGACAAGTTCCTCCCTTTTTACTTATGGATTTATTTACGTCCGTGCCTCTCCTGTAATTCATTTGTGCTTATAAAATGTGCATTTTTACGTGTATTGGTAAATAAGTACAAACAGGACAAATTCACGCTGTGATTTAAATGTTTTTTTTTTTTTTTTCTTTGTTGAATCTGTGTCGTTTTAATTTACCGACAAATCAGTGTCTGTACGGTCCCCCTTTCAATGGGCCTAACTTAGTTCAGTTACTAGTACTCGTCTATCTCACACCTCTTACCTTTATTTGTCTAGGATATGATAGTGATACGTGGCTAAGGGGGAAAGAAAAAAAAAAAAAATGCAGAGGTATGAACACAGGCGAATGAGGTCACATTAACAGGAAAAAAAAAACTCTCAAGACATTTTGGGAGGTGGGGAAGACATTCAACTGAAACAGAAATCAGTTTTTTATAGATGAAGGTCTTCGCTGAGCCATGGATACGTACCAGGACGTTGTTCCCACGATTACTCGAACTTCAGGTCGTTTTTTCGTTAAGGGTGACTAAGATATTCATTCCTGGTGACGTGTCTGGGATTGCTATGGCGCCTTAGAGGTCATTTACGCAGTAACTAAACAGAAATCAGAAAAACATTTAAACCCTGTCATAAGTTTTTTTTTTTTTTTGTTACTGAGTGAGCGCAAAGAAAAAAAAAAAGTTAGCTTGAATCAGACTGTGTCTCTGGTCTGCTCTTGGATTTTGTTTTATGGAGGAAGTGCAACGGGCTGTATTTCCTCTGGTAGAATACCTTCTCATACGCTTACCGATGGAGGTCTTGACCAAACGCAATTGCTCTTTGGGACGCCTGTTTTCCCGAGTTTTTAAGGACATATTTGGGAGGTGGTTATCCCACATGGAGCTGCCATTGATGCACCATGAGGAACGACTGCTCAATTTGACTAACCACATTACGCTCATGTCTGCAAAGTCATTCTTGGGAGAGTGTCGGGCGACCCCAGAATAAAAGGGGTGGGGGTCCAACCGCGATTTGTCGGGGGTATTCAAGCAGTATAATATGGACGAAAAAAAGTTAAATAGGCTGCCCAATCACCCTCCTATACCTTCCGGATGGATTTCAGTTCGCAGTCGCAGAGTCGCCCATGTGGAAATTACCCTTTTACCGAAAAAAAGCAAAAACTCAGCTTATGTGAATACCAAAATGATCATGCCGATGGGGAATTTCAGGCAGCTCATTTCCAGAAGAGCACCCGCATCCAGGGCTCTCAACGGCCACCGGGCACAGACACAGCGAGAGGGACTGAACTGGACGGGGATACATGGGAATGTGGTTGGTTTCAGCTTTAGGGAGAGGTGACCAGCGATGCCAAAGGTTTCATTCCGACCCAAGTAACGTGACCGGTCTGCCCAGAGTGCGAATTGCTCTGGGTGACGAGGAAGATACGCTCCCGCGAATTCCTAACGGAGGTTACCCTGTAATGCCTGCACGACACGGTCTGCACAGCGGTGCATTGCGCCAGAGGGGATGGCGTCTAACCTCCAATTGGGCGAAATGCTGATGAGATAACGTCCAGCAGCTATGACTATTTTATATGCAGCACTGCCGGTGTCACACGCGAGAAAGTGCGCCATTTGTTCGCACAGGCCCGTAGAGGAAAGACTCTTTATTTCCCTTTTTTTTATATATATACCTGGTATCGCCAACTGTGGGTATAATTTCTGTGGAATAAGACGGAATTATTTTCCTATTTTACATACTCAACGTGAGGAGAGCGGGTACAAAATTTTTGGTCAGGGTTGCACGCATAATTGCATATAAGAATGTACCAATACCCACCTTCATGAACTCGACATCTGAGTTATCTTTGTCTGCCTAAAAGCCGAGGTAAACCGTGCCGATATCGCATCCAGCAACATTGAGGGGATATATGGTAACCAAGAGATTGGTTCGCCGCAACAAGCAATTACACACTTGTTTATATCCGTAGATCTAGAATGCAATGAAAAAGAACTGTAGGATATGATGGCGTAGCCACACAACGTCGAAGACTGAGAAAGAAAAGAGTAGTAGAACGAGGTGGAAGTTGTACACATTGCTGCTTTCACCACAGGAATAGAACGTTGGTTCATTTGCCTTTTTTCCTTACGTAGTTTTTCGATGTTTTTTTAGTTGTTCTAAGTGTGTGTGCATATTTAATCTAGATATACATTGTGTTTTCTTGTTGTGGCCATGGTCAGGTGGTATTTGATCCAATCCGTCATATTTTCTGATTTACTCTATTGTATCCTTTTTCGATCTCTTCGCATCCCCGTATTGAAAAAAAAAAAATTAGGAAAAAGAGCCATTGTGATCGTGTATTCAAGAATGAATAAGGACTTACCCAAAACGAAGGACATCGTTTATGGAGTGTTTGAGACAGTAAAGGCATACTCCAAGCAAGCGAATAATCTCCCCGTTGACGACTATGATTACCACATGGCCTTTCCCGGTTTCCGCCGGCAAGTTAAGCAACATAGTGACTTTATTATTGACTTTATGGATAAGTGCTGTCACCTCTTACCCGCTAGACGTCGTGTGGCACTTCATAGCACCACAGGCGGTCTGAAAGATCAGCAGCGTACTGCTGTCATGGAGGCCGTCGACTCACTACTTGAGAATGTTGACGCCTTGCTTGATGGTCTAAATGGTCGCCGGTTAAATGCCAATGACCAGCTCTCTCTTACGTTTGGCTCAGAACTTCAAAATTCATCTGAACCAGCTTCAGAAGGTTGTGTTTTAAGGCCGCAACTAACTTTTGAGCATCCCGTTGATAACAGTGCTGAGCCATTTTGTCCAGTCTATTATGACGCACAAGGCGTGCAACATAAGGGGCAGGCTGGTTGCCATCCTTTTTCAGAGATGATCGCAAACACGCCAATAGCAGAAGATCAACTCCTCCGATCTACGGAAATCCCATACCTTCCACTCGCTGCGTGTCCACTGCGCTTTGTGGATAGTGTGTCTGATCTTCAAGATGTCGTCAATTTGCTTTTGCAGGAGAAAGAGATTGCAATCGATCTTGAACACCATGACTTTTATTCTTACCAAGGTTTTACTTGTCTTATGCAGATCAGTACGCGTAAAGAAGATTTTATTATTGACTGCCTAAAGCTTCGTTCATCCATGGGCATGTTGGCACCTGTATTTCTCCATCAAGGCATTTTGAAGGTTCTGCACGGCGCGCGCGAGGATGTGCGCTGGCTTCAGAAGGACTTTGGATTATATCTTATAAATTTTTTTGACACTGGTATTGCGCTACAAACACTACACATGCCGCACAGCCTGGCTTTTGCCATTGATCATTTTTGCCAGGTAAGGTTAAACAAAAAATATCAAACTGCTGACTGGCGCGTGCGTCCAATTCCTGCGGAAATGGTGACGTATGCGCGTCAAGACACTCACTTTTTATTATACGTATACGATCGATTGAAGGCATTACTTCTCAACAGTGAAAGCCGCGCATCTGTAGGAAACTTACTGGTTCATGTCTTTAAAGAAAGTCGCAGGCTTTCCCTCGAACTGTATGAAAAACCGAAGCTAGACCCTGACACAACATACAAACTCGCATTGGGTCGCAGTTTACGTGGGTTAAGAGCTTCTCAGCTGCGAGTGGCACGTGAAGTATTTAATTGGCGTGATAACGCCGCACGAGAAGTTGATGACTCGCCTGCAGCTGTGATGCATTTGTCTTCCGTGCTTGCAATCGCCTCAAAGCTACCAACTTCAGCAAATGAACTGCTGCGGTGCTGCAGTCCAGTGAGTCTGACCACGCGAATGGCAGTGATGCAGCTTGTGGACATTGTAAAGGAGGTTGTCGGTGGTGTCTCCGAGGAAGCGGACACGGAGGAAGGCGTTCATCCACACAACAAGCAGATGTCGGTTTCAGCAACCTTACTCGCACGGCCTCTTGGCATCCATCGAGCGATGACGGGAACACTGCCTTCCCTGGAGCGCCACAACAACTCCGCCGCGCACTCAAAGGTTGTCGGAGCACTGCAGGCAGTGGTGGTGCAGTCGAAGGCATCGGAGTGGCTTATGGCCATGCGACGCCTCGCAGCTGTGCTGCGCAAGCGGCAACTGCCTGAAGTGGCCATTCCTGGACAAGGTGTTGTGGATCTCATAGCGCAGTCGATGCCTTCCAGTAACCAAAGGAAGGAAAACGAAAATGGGGAGCACATGGAGAAGCCAATCCCTGACAATAATGTGCCCGATGTGGAGTGGAGTAAGAGTGAGTTTACCGAAAAAGCAGAAGAACAAAAACAAGAAGCGGAGCCTGAAGAAGAGAAGGCCGCGGTTGAAACCGAGGGAGAGCGGGCTGTTGCGCTGAGACAAAAGTACGGCAGCGGTGGTGCGAACCGCAAAAGGGTCAGGGTGGGTAAAACGGACACTGAGAAGAAGTACTAAACGTAAACTTACATATACATCTGTGTGAGGCTGTATGTGTGTGTGGATTTTTTGTAGTTGTGCCTGTTATAGTTGCTATTATTAAAGCAATGGTTTTCGCTCTGATTTTTGACTACTCGAGTAAAAGGATTTTAAAGATGAAGGTAACTTTTTTTTTTTCCAGCTTTGTAGACGATTCAGTTATGTACATTTTAAAACTTGTGTGTTCTCACAATTCTTTTAACTGTGCTATTAATTTCTCTTTTGTATATATATATATATATATATTTATATCTTTAAAACATCTGCAGAGTGCATGGGTTATAACTTGAATATACAGCGACGCACAATAAGAAGATTAGCGTGTGTCTTCGTCCCTCTTATTTCACTCAATGTATTGGCCATTCTTTTTTTGTTGCTAGATGCTTCAGAAAAGGGTTCTGGCACTTTGGAGCAATGCGGTACCAAGAGTAATTGTCTGGACTGTATATTTCCGCATAGTGAGGAAAATTCGCTTTTCACAGTGCGTCTCTCTCAAAAATGTTTTTGGTGCGCAGCAACTGGCCACTGCATGCCTGTGGTGCAAAAAAATCAATGTGCAGATCGCGATGAACAGGCCTGTCCTGCAGTGCTGCACTCCTCGGTCCCAAACACATTTCGTGTAATCCACGTGGCCATTCGAAAAGGTGGCCCGGAGGCCCTCATTCAGTTGCATCTCGCACTTAACCGCTGGGGTTTCCGCACGACACTCGATACCCGTCATAGTAAAAAGGAAAAGGGCGGTGCTGTTGTGCCATTCTTTCGGAAGATGTACCAGGAGGAGTTCAGCCGCGCTCCACCCCTTCGCTGGGTCAGAAAATATGAAGCCTGGTTCGACACGGCTGTTGAGGGGGATGTGATGATTGCAACAGAGACATGGCCATGTCTTAAACGTAATCTTCTTGAAAAAGGCGTGAGACAAATGCAGTGGCATTTAACTGTTTGGCCGCGTCGCGATAGGTCGTACTGTACGATTGCCGGACACACAAATTATCTTACAATGACGTACATGAACCAATCTCAGCTGGCGCTTTTATACCCATATATCTCACCGCACATTGTGAAGCTGGCACAAAGTCGCTCCTCGTGGAAATCGTTGAAACGAAAACAGAATGCACTTGTATTGTATGATGCTGATACAAAGTTAACAGATAAGGATTTAAAGAGTCGTCACGATGTGGGGCGGGTGGTTAGAAAGGCCACTGGCTTTACACCTGATAGACTTTACGAACTTTACAGTGAAGCTACCGCATGTGTTGACCTCGCACTCCCAGGTGCCGAGCGAGTCATATTCGAAGCCGTTTTATTTGACGTTTGTATCGTTGTTGACGATGCACTTGTCGGTGGATGCAAAGAGGATATACCGGTTCCAGAGGAATTTCGCGTTCCTGCAGGAGATATAAATGCACTTAATACTGCTATTGATCGCTGTGTGCATGAATACCACTCGGTCATTGGTAAATTTGATACATTGAAGCAGTTTACCCTTCAACAAAAACATAATTTTGAGCGTCAAGTTCGACATTATTTTTCAAATAGTGTTCATGTAGTGTCTGTTGTTTGTTTAAACAGTCAATCTAAAATGTACCTGGTACGTTTTATTCTTAACATTCTACTTTACATACCCTTCGCGACGCTGGAAATTCGCCTTGGCGAAGGTGTTTCTGGTCTTGATCCGCGAGAATACAAATACTTACTTGATCAGAGCTGGTTAGCTGCTGTTCGTTTTGTTGTGATGAGCAGACAAGAAACAGAAGACATTTGCCAATTCCCTAACGAAGCACGAAATAAAAAGAAACATACAGCAATTGCTATGGCGCGTTTGGGATTGCTTTCGCAATCCAGGCCATTGCTAAGCACTGAGAAAACCTCACTACTTGTGCTTTTTGTTCCTATTGATATTATCATTACAGAGAAAAACATTGTGCATTACATTACATCGCAACTAGCCATTCGCCGCGAACGACGGCCACCGAATCCTTTTGAATTTACACTTTTTTTGTTGGCAAAAGGAATTGATGTTTCACTACCTGCGGATTTGACTTTGCTAGCTGTATGGACGGCTGACGCACCCCATATGTCATGCGCCGCTGTCGTAGGCACTGGGGACCCTACTCTCGATGAAATATGCCAACATCACAAGCCACCGGTCCGCGCGGTACGAAGGGCTGTTGTGCTGCGTGAGGCTCAGATGGCAATGGCAACTCAGGAAACATCGAAGGCCATACTCAGTCATCGTGATCCTTCGCTACAAGGTGCTTGGCGCTTTATGTGTCTTCATAGCCTTTGGCGAGATTTAATAGGAAGTTGTTAATCCCTTCTTTTGTTCAAATCTGCGAGCGCATATAATATATATATATATATATATATATATATATATATATATATATATATAATTTCAGATCTTGTAGTGAAAAGGAAATAAATGATGAACTAATGTTTGGGTTTTTCGTGATTAAAATACTTTCTTTACTATTATTTTTTTAAAAAGTAATTTTTTTTTTCTATTTCTGGGTGATTTTTTATTTACCTGTAGAGTGTTGTTTTTGCTGTTAGTCAATAATTTTATGCCGTACAATAGAGAAATTACCGCTGTTTTAGGATTTGAGCCAGAAGATGAGAGCTCAAAAAGGGGTGATTCGTCAAAAGGAGCTCAAAAAAATTATGAACGAGAAGAAATTGCCAAGGACTCTCCGCTTTATAAAGAGCAACAAACGAAAAACATTATAGGCTGTCTGAAGTGGGCATTAGCGCGTAGCATCACAAGCATCTCGCACCCCGCTAAACAGAGGGCTCTTAACCCCAAAAAGGACTTTAGCATTGAGTCAAGGATTGATGTCAGAGTAGAGGACCCGCCCCTCTCAATGAGCTGTTGTGGGGGACAAAATGTTAAGCGACGTAAACGCGTATTTTCCGTTCGAGAGAATGGTTCACGGGAAAGTGACAGTGATCCTGGTGGGTTTGATGAGGATCCACCAGTCTCCTTTACCTTGATCGATTATTCCCCGATGTGTTACCAACATATTCGGGAGTTTTTTTGTGTAGATTCCTCATCATACTGCGATGTCTTAGTTCGGAGTCAGTGGCATAGCGTACCAACTCCAGGAAAATCTTCGGCTCATTTATTCTTTTGTGGTAAAGATTGGGTAATCAAAACAATGACCAACGAAGAAAGTAGGTTTCTTCGTAATATACTGCACAGATACTATTTCCATGTACTTGACAATCCGTACACGTTCCTACCCCACTTTGTGGGTCATCATCGATTGGAAATTGGAAGTGAAAAACTTAACTTTATTATTATGCAGAATGTTTTTGCAACGTGTAATACAATTCACGAAAAATACGACTTAAAGGGAAGTACTGTTGGGCGGTATGCCACAGATGCTGAAAAGAAGAAGCAAACTTGTACCCAAAAAGATTTGGACTTAAATCGCCCAGTAAATATAGGCTCTAGGAGACGTGCTCTTCTTATTGAACAGATCAAAAAAGACTGTGAATTTCTGAAGCGCTCCAGTATTATTGACTATTCTTTTCTTGTTGGTATTCATATACCTCCTGTTTATGATCCACGAAAACCAACAACTATAACTCCTAGCGGAAGAGATACTGTATTCTCTTCACCGAATACAGGGTTACCGGATAAAACTGTCGCCACGGGTAGTGGAGATATACCTGTGAAGCGTACGGTTAGTCAAGTTATTATGGCTTCAGAGAATCTATCTTTAGATGGTCGTTGCTTTACCGCGAATCAAGGTGGAATGATGAGCAACGAACAGTCTGACCTTAGACAAGAAATATACTACATTGGTATAATCGACATTCTGCAGGAATACACTGCGCGAAAGCAACTAGAAACAGTCTTTTATGGAATGATCAGAGACCGAAAGAAAATATCCTCTGTTCCCCCATCTCAGTATGCGGCACGCTTTCTCTCTTTTATATCATGTATTATTGTTTGACAGGGGCAAACGTCCACTTTCAATACAAGTAGCGGTATAAATTTGTTTGGGGATTAATGTCTTTTCCTATCAAAGACACTGTGTAGGGTTTGAATAAGAGGAGGACGAACCAGTAGAAGAAAGGGGGAGTAGCGTAACCGTATTACTTGCTTTATTATTATAAGACTTTGCTTATTTTACATAACTAAACTTACGTTTAAAGTCTGGACGATGCTTCTCTTTCCTTAGCCTCCTTTATATATAGCTTTCAAATGCATAAAAACAGGCTAGTTGCTCGTGAGAGTTTCTAGGAGGGAGAACGTGTTAATGTTTTTTGTTCTTGTTGTTGTTTTTCATTTGTCTGTACATTCTTGACTTCTGTAGCACCTCTTCATGCGGTGGGGTGGATAGTGTTTTTACTCTTTCTGGGCGTTTTGAAGGGTTTTTGCTATGTAAAAACAAATGCAATGTTTGGTGCATCCTTTTTTTTTTTTTGCCTTTTTTTCTTTATATATACATATATATATATATATATATATATATAATGTTTGAAGTAGATGTAATGATGCTATTAAACTCTTTTTGTGCCTTTGTTGAACTGTTGGCTTCCAACTCCATGTATCTTTATACATTGTTGATGATACGTGCTTTAGGTTCTCTTTATATGTTTTCGTTTTCCTTCTCTTTCAATGCTTGCTCTCATCTTATTATTATTATATATATATATATATATATGGGTTTTTTTTTAAAGAACAAAGCATAGAGTAAGAGTTAGAAGGGAACTGCCTTTTCTTTCTTTATCTTGAAGAGACTAAAAATAATACCCAAGGAACAGTGAGAAAAGATATGGAACCCCCAGCGAAGCTGAGCTCGTACTTTGGTATTGTTGACGATTTCTTTAAGAAAACGTTTAGAGATGACTCATCCGTTTTTATTGCGGTCAAGACGCGACAATGCTCAGAGACTTTTCCAGGGAAGCAACTCTTCTTTGCAAACGCGGATCAGCAAGAAAAACAAATGCAACATGATGGGCATTCTCCAGATAAGATAATCCGTGAAGAAATAGGCAAAATGGCAAACTATATGTCTTTTTCACCCCGTCTGTTTCTTAACAGGAACGGATCGTCCTTTGGTAAAGTAAAACTTGGTTGCGGCATAAGCATTCCACATGTATGCCGATTTGAACAGGGTATTACGTTGACAAACAAAGGTGTTGTCTCAGCCAACGTACGACTTAACGATATTCTTGAAGGGTTACAAATTCGAGGTCGTGTCGCTGTCAACACAATCGCTCCTGCCTCGGAAGATATATCCGCAGCAACAATTGACTATCAACGTCGAGACCTGTACGCTTCACTTGGTTACCAGCGCAATGGCCTTGGCAGTAGCGATCTTCTTGTGGATTGTGGGACCAGGTTCTTCAACCTTGTCGCTGGTGCTGGTTTTGAGCGGCAGAAACTGTCATACCTCGAGCATGAAGATGCATCCGCACAAATGGACGTGATGTACGCTGGATTGGGATTCAGTGGAGTGAATTGGTCAATTGGGGCTAAGATGGTTCGTGCTAACGACGCGTGGAGCACTGCACGCGTTGCATTCTACCAGCTGTTAGCCCCGAATACATCGGTTGCTTGTGGATATACTTTTGATCTCTCTGAGCCAGGTGCACATATCGCCCTGGGTTTCTCGCAGGGTTTCCGCCTCTGTGTACCAGACTTCTTTCAGCAATCAGCGGTATCTTGGTCGCCCATATCACTTGTGGCGGCTGTCAAAGGTGAAAGTAGCGGAATTTGCTCCGCAAGTATTCGTGGTGTATTCAACGAAGCGATTCGCTGGGGTCTTGTTTTGCAGAAAAATATGCTCATGGAGAAGAGTAGCGTGCGGTTTGGAGTGAACATTACAATGGAGTCTGAGTGATATTCACAGATAGAGATTAACACAGCGTAGGCTTCCACATTATAGACATCATCGGATTCAATGATTCATGTGTGTATGTGCGTGCACGCGTGCTTCTCTGCAGTACATAAGTGGACCTACATGAATTTATAGATTTTTGTCTACTCGTAAGTATTTGGTTTTGATGTGTTCACGTACAGTTGGTGTATATTTATGTGTATGCTTCTCGTGTTTCTGTATGTAAAATTAACTCACATTTTTTTTTTTTTTTCATTCCTATGAGTGTACCAAAAAATTTGGCATGAGTTTGAATTTAGAGGGAAAGTGAATTTTTTTTTTTGAGTTTTTTTGAAAGCGTGATTTGGATTTGTTTTATTCATCAAAAGCGTGTGATACACATGAGTGCAGTTGTCAAATGGGCTGCGCCTTTCGTGCGGCGCCCCTTTCTTAGCACACTGCTTTTATTGCTTCTACTCGTTCTTCTGCGGTTCTTTTCGGCATATCTGAGGCACTGGCCTAGCAAAGCGCTCCAGAGATGGCGCTACCGCAAAAGGCGCACGCACCGCACTTCAAGAAAAGACAAAGCAGTGAAGGAGATTCAAGAGTCCCTCCCAAATATTGTTATCCTCCTCGGCATTACTGGTAGCGGAAAGACTACATGGGCCAATCAGTACAAGTCCCGCTGCGACCGCTCGTACACCATCATCAGCACCGACGATGCGCAGAGAATGGTTGGCGACAGCGTTGATGACATGTCTCGCGATAAAGAAATTTGTGATAAAACAGTCGAAATGGTCACGCGGCTCCTTTCGGAGAAGAAGAATGTCATCCTTGACGATGGTACCCATGCCCTTCAAAAGGACTTTCGTCGACGCATTCTTAGCATATCCACTCCATGTAATCACCTTGTGAAAGAGTTCCCTATGAAGTCGATCTATGTGCTCGCACGGCTCGAGAAGAAGGCCGAGCAGGACGGCACGCAATTGGCCCCGACACAGGTAGAGCTCGAGGCGATGGAGGCGTTATTTGACGCGTCACGCGCAGAGGTGAAGGAGGAGGGATGGATTCCGCTACTCGACTCCGTTTACTCCAATTCCCGTGCCAAACACAGTTCTAAACGTCGTTCCCACCGCTCCTAAATGTTGCGCCAAAGGGAGGCTGGAGTTTTCCGAAAGGGAGGGAAAGCGAAGGGGAGAAGGAAAGGAAAATGAAAAGGTGGTTAATGTTAAAAAAAAAAAAAAACTTGGAATGTAGACTAACGAAAACAAGTTTTTATATGTGCTACGTCTTCTTGACAATAGCGCCCACATGTGCTGCGATTTGCCATTATTGTGATACTTTTTCTACTTCACGAGCGCATTCAAAATTTTTTGTAGTTTTTCAACCGGATATAGGTAATATAAAGGGGTTGGGAAGGTGTATATATATATATATATATACTTGGTATATGATTTCCCCGGCTTTCCTTTTGTACAGGGCACAGCGTGCTAGTGATGGCGATGACGATTCCCTCACCAGTTGGGTCGATGCCCTAGAATCATGCTATGAAGCACCTGAAAGTGGAGACAGGCTTGCTATCGATGCTGTGCACCGCCGGAGACGCTATCTACACTTTGCGCGGCAGCTCTCAATCTTTTCCGACGCACACTATTACTATCGTCTGATGATGTGGTGCAACGAGCAAGGTATATTTGTGCATCCAGTGGTGCAGATGCATAGACAGGCTTCCGCATACCGCGATCATGCTTTTACTGTCACACGTGACGTTCCGAGGCTCACGCCACTCTTGGCAATTCCTGAGGCATTAACCATTGGGTTTAAAAACGTGAATGACATGGAGGACTCAAGTAATAACCTTCATGATGAACAAAGAGAGAAGGAGTTCAACGAGTTAAATGTCGGGGAGAAGAGCAACGCAGATGTGTGCCAGTTTTTCTTTGCTGCACTAGGGATGATCGTCTCTGATCTTGTCACTGCACGCAGTAGTAAGCTAACCGATCCGCGTTGGTCCTTTGCAGATCTCTTGGGAAAAGTTCGAACCATGAAGAATGCCCCATATTTGGAAGACAATGTTGTGCTTGACACCGAGACAAGTGGGTTAGCGGATGTTCTTTTGCAGATGATTCGGAATTACATTAACGGGGGTCCTCTTGTTGGCAAAGTGGACCGATCAGAGCTCCGCTGGGCCGTATCCGTCTGTCTCTCACACTCTACACCGCTTGTGATCGCTGCGACGCGGTCCATCGGTGTGATACCTCTGGTTCATCTGTTTCCACATGGGGGAAAAGGGACAAATGCCTGTGTTGTTGCACGCACAAGTCATACTGCAGCGAGCAAGCGTATTGCAACTTACTTTTCTGAGAATCATGGTTACGACTTTAGCCGAGTGCGTGATGGA
Organism: Trypanosoma boissoni; assembly: GCA_030849725.1. Taxonomy (NCBI): domain Eukaryota; phylum Euglenozoa; class Kinetoplastea; order Trypanosomatida; family Trypanosomatidae; genus Trypanosoma; species Trypanosoma boissoni. Next base: position 70,481 of record JASANW010001420.1, on the reverse strand, counting down.
AAGTGGATCTACGTCATCTCCTCGCAGCCATTGCGTGCTGGTGAAGAGATTCGCCTACAGGCGATGGCCCCTGTTTGTGAGAAGGACTCGGAGGCCGAAAAGATGTGGAGACTTTCCTGTGGTGTGGTGCCGGAGGACTACATGCCATCTTCCGCTGTTGCGGAAATACAGGACCGCCTCACGCGAGAGATCATCGAGCACGGGCGAGCGATTTTGTCGCGGCAGTAAGCAACAGCGTGAGCGCTACTTGATGATTAAGCGTCGAACCCTAAATGTGAACATACTATCCGTATTTCTTTTCTTCTAAGATTATATATTTATATTGCCTGTTTATTTTATTTTTGTTTTTGTTTATTGTTCTTGCTTCTTTATTCTTTTTTACACACACATACAGTCCCTCTACATCTATCTCTTTTATGTATTTATGCTTATTAATGTATTTTTGACTTAAGGGTTAGTTTCCCCCACTTTCCTGTGTCTGGCGTAGCGACTGTTGACTATATTCATGTCTAAGCGCCAGCGTTGCGCGTCTCCCACAAAACCGCAGCCAAAGCGCAGGAAGCGCGGGGGACGGAGGCAGCGGGAAAAGATGATGAACGACAAGCATCCCCCGCCTGTGTCGCCGGCTTTTTGTTGTCACATCTGCACAAAAAATCATTGGACCGTCACTTGCCCGCGGTTGCGGATGAACCCGGAAGACTATCCGCTGATGGATCGCCGGGGGGGATGTTGGGCCTGCGCACAGCGTGGCCACACGCTGGCGCAGTGCTCTGTGAAAAAGTATTTGTGCAAAGACTGTGGTGGGATGCACGACACACGGGACTGCGAGTTTGACCATAAAAGTGAAGAATGGCACGAATTTTATGATGTGCTGTCACAGCACGTGTTTTTTTGTCACAGCGAGACGCAGGAGGTGCAGTGGACTCCGCCATCTCATCGATTGGATGTTGTTCTCTGGCACTGCCCCAACTGCCGAATCCTCATGTCAACAACAGTACCTGAGTGTGTCATGTGTCACGCAGTGCGCCCCGTGTCCAAGGAGTCGGACGATGAGTCTTCCGAAGGGGACGACGATGAAGAAAACGGGTCCGAAGGTAGCGTCAGCGACGATGAAGATGAAGAAGACACTGGCTCATCTCAAGGTGACGATACTAAGAGTGATCAAGTTTGATATTATCTGAAGAGCATACAGACAGAACGTAACTAGATAAGGAGAAAAGAAAAAAATGTGGTGGTGTTAATGGTGACGAGGGACCGAAATCTGACCTGATTATGAAATTTGTTTATTCATCAAAAGTATTTACAAAATCAATATGAGGGCTGAAAAAATAAGGAAGCATGTCAGTGCTCTGGTTTTTAGAGCGTTGTAAAGAGAAAAAAAAATGGAATAAATGGATAGGGCACTTAACATTATGGGGTTGCCCTTTTCTTTGTGGATCTGGTGTTCTGATGTGTTGCTATTTTTAGATGGATAAGTTACTGGTCGTTCTTGAGGTATTCTTAACGATGCTTTGCGCTAAGAGGAACACAGCGCGAGTGCAACAGCATACATACAGATTTCTTTTATTTTATTTTTGTACTTCTTCCTTTTTTACATGATAATGTATTCTTTTCTCTTCTGTTTTTTTTTTTTTTTTCTGTGTGTGTGTATGTGTTTCTCTGTTTCATACATATATGTCTTTAATGATGACGCTGGAAAGGACCGGTGGGAAACTTATTTGGTCGGACCGGATGTGTCGCGCTGATGCGGTGGACTCCGCTGCTGGGGGGGCGGAGCCGCTGGCTGGGCTGTACGCCATTCGCGCGCAACCGCACGGCGCCGGCCCCACCGAGCCCGCGGGCGGAAAGAGCAATGGTGACCTCCACGAGAAAAGTGCCATCGGCGGCACCTTATACGGCCTTGCTCCACATGCAGATTTGATCGAACCTTTCTCTCTGTTTGCCCCGTCGATTGCGGAACCGCTGCGCTGCCTCACATGTAAGCTGCACATTTGCTTGAGCGACACAACGACCGTTTATCTTCAGACAGCAACGTACCGCGTCGAGACAGCTGCGGCGCGCCGCTTTGCTTTGCTGTTCCCCGTGAGCGAATGCCCCGTTGCGCTTGTGTCCCTTGCCGCGCGGGTTAACGGGTGTGTTCTTTTTGGCCGTCTCACGCGCACGGAGACGGGTGTACTGTACAGCATATCGCCAGGCGCCTCCACTGATGCGTATGGCCCCGATGGCGCGGCACTCGGCACAGATGTGCGCGTCGACGTGCGATGGACGACGCGCGTGCCAGCGCCGCCGCGGCATCAGCAATGCGATCGCCGCAGTGCAGAAGTTGCGTACGTACTCTGCTGTGCGCCGCGGGCACCGGACGGGATTGTGTGCCGCGGGCAGTTTTCCACGTCAGTCGCGAGGGTACAAGCGGTAAGTGGCGCGGCGAGTCATATGTTGGAGTGGAAGGCCCGCGGCGGTCTCTGTCGGGTGCAAATATCGGAAGTCGTTAGCGACGCGCAGGTTTTTCTTCTTAAGTTTCATTTTGTGGAAAGTAGTGAGGCGAGGGGTTGTGACTTATTCGGTGTTGGGACATTTGCGGCGATTGCAGCGTTCTTTTTGTGGTTCATGCTGACTAAAGACCTGGTGCTGTAACGAAAGAGATATGTTCTGGGGACATCTTGGTTTCAAGAATCACTTAATTCGGTCATTGTATTAGTGTGACTCTTTGCGGGAGTGCCTTCCCTTGTTAACCATTTTGAAGGATTCTTGTTGAATCAAAAACAAATATGACTCATTACTGAAGTTAAGTTTTCACTTTGTTTCGTTGGTGTTGCAATGAATCTCTGCTGTTGTTGTTTTTGCTTCTCTTTCAGTACCCTTCATAAGGAATACGCGAGTTGCATTATTGTGCGTACCAATCCCTCTCTCTCTCTCTCTCTCTCTATATATATATATATATATATACTGCAGTTGGGTGACCGGTGAGGGTAGTTCCATCACTAGGAAAACTTGTCTAGGCCGGGTGTAGCTGACACCGATGAGTGATCCAACGAACGAGGAGGTCTTCTACGCGTCCTTTGGGGAGTTCAAGAACGGCTACGACCGCGATGAGGCCGTCGCGGGCATGCGCGAAGCTTTTCGCAGGCGCCAGCGGGAACGGCGGGAGCAGTACGTTGAGGAGCGCATTCTCGGCACCGGCCTCGGCGGCCCCGCGGAGGGCACTGTTCGCGCTGCCATTTACGAACCGCAGACTGTCCTGCGGCGCCTCGGTGCGGAAACGAACGCGGCAAAAGAAGAAGTAGAAAAAGAAAAAGAGGAGAATGGTGCAGGAGACGGTTATAATGTACCGCGCCGCGTGATGCAGCGCTACGGGGGGGTCGAGGCGGAGGTGCGGAGCCTCGCGGAGGTGCATGCGCAGCTGCAATCAAACCTGCACGTGGCTGAGGATAGCATTGCGCACGGGTGCAGCCCTTTCACGTTTGACGAACTCATCGGCACGCTCGAGGCCGCGCTGCGCATCGCGGAGGAGGGCGACGCCTCGAGAGTTGAGAAGCTTCCAACACGTGCAGAGGCATTGCATGGTGCGGAGGCCGTCATGAAGTACGTGCACGAGAATATTCTTACGGTTGTTTCAAATCTCGTGACGGTGCTGTACGCAACAGCATGGATGCTGCAATATACAATGACCTTCGTCGATGCCCTCATTCCTGCGAATATGGAGGAGGCGCAGATGCGGCTTGAGTTGCTTGCTCACTGCGTGCGCTGGCTTGGCAAGATTGACCAATTCATCTCCCTTTCCCTTGCCGTGGAGCTGCAGTGGAACGAGTACAATGCTTTTAGTCGAATGCGTGTGTCAACTGAGCTCCACATTGGTGAACTTATAGATGGCATCGACGCATCACTTCAGGATGTGATGCAATCGACGCAGTTTCCGCGGCGGCGTCAACGTCTCCTTGAGGTGGAGTCGGGCATTAAGATCCGCCTGTCCCGTCTCATCGCACTTCTTAACGAGATAGATTGTGGCTTTTCCCCGCAGATTCGACTGCAGGTAGAGTGGAAGGATAAATTCCTCACGCGCATGTTCGGTCGCGTATATAACAACATTGCCTCTGTATTTTTCTCCGCGTCTTTGGGTTTCATTGACGAAACGCTTTATGTCATGACCAGTGGCGGACAGTGCCTTCCGTCCGCAGAAAGAAGGAAAAGTAGTACCAGCACCGACAACCGCAGCCTTGCGTCAAAAGAAGGCGTGAGCGCCTACGCCGCTACCCCAGTCTTGACGGCCGCACAGGTGCAGTACCACCGCGTGGAGGAAGGTCACACATTCCAGCGGGTTGCCATTATCGTACGCGGGGTCACCAGCTGCGTTGTTGGTCTGCAGCTCTGCATGGGCGCGCGGTATGTCCTGGGGCAGTGTGGGCCGGCGTACGACGAAAAGTGGAGGTTCTCAATGAATGAGAAGCCGGACCTGTGGTCTGTGGAGGAGGATGCCTCTGTTGCTGTAACGGAATTCAAGAACAATGTGACAAAAAGAGTGCGCAGGCGACTGGGGAAAATACCGGAAGGAAAATGTCTGCCGTTGTTTACATGAGCTCCAGTGTCTACATGGGCTCGAAAGGAACTATATATATATATGTATATTAGCTGAGCGTGAGTCTGTATATGTTTTTGTGTTTTGCTTATATGAATGTTGTCACTATTTTGTGTAAGGCACTACAATGTGTGTATGTCCGTGTACAAAAAAAATACGAGATATTATGTTTTCTACGTATCTCAGCCCAGGTCCTGCTTCAAAAATGATTTGCTTTAGGTATATTTGTATGCATGCATGGTTTTTGCTTGCAGAATGTTTTATTTTATTAAGCGCATTTCTCGTTTTTCTTTATATATATATATATATATATATATATATATATATACCTTGCCTTTATGCATTGTCACTATTATCTATTTTTGTTCTTATTATTATTATCGGAATGTATTTAGTACTTTGCATGTTGTGTTTTTTCTCCTTCTGTGGGTTGATCACAAAGAATGCATAACCAGGATAGTAGCTCTGCTGCTGACGCTGTACAGTATGTTTACGTTCTCTCCGACATTGATGGATTCAAGTACAAGCTCGTGATGGAGGGCGATGTTCGCCTGCTGACGGGGGAAAAGGTCAAGCGATACCTAGAAAAGGCCACCGGCCTTTCCCCGGAGCACCAGTCACTCACACTCGACGGCCGCCCCGTCCCGGACGACTCGTGCGGCGAAGACTTGGACCTGCACCCCGGCGCCACGCTACGCCTCCAGCACGCGCGCCACGCAATAAGCCAGAGCGCCCGTGCCTGTGCCCCAAACCCAACTGCAGTGAGCCGCAGCACTAGTGCCTGTGTGGCGCGCGAGAATGCGCAGCTTGTCGAGCGCCTCGCCGATGCGGAGCGGCGCCTTGCGAATGCGCAGCCGGACTGGCGCCTGCAGGAGGAGGTGGAGGCGCAGCGCGCGGCGGTGGTGCGGCTCGAGCGCGAGCGCGATGAGGCCCAGCGTGTGGCTGCAGCGCAGTGGCGCGCAAAAGAAGAGGAACTGGTGCGCGAGCTCGACTTGCTGCGTGAGGAGCGGCGACGCGCGCGGCGCGATGAGGAGCAACGCACGCACGAGCAGCGCGCCGTTGTGCACGCGCTCGAGGGGCGGGTACGCGCGCTGCAGGAAGAGCTACGCACAACGTGCGAGAAGTGTGAGAAGTGCCCGGACGTGGCGGCCGCGGCGCGGGCCAATCTTCAGGAGCTCTCCCGCGTCCTTTGTGTCGAGCCGCCGCTGCAGTTCGACTCGAACGATACGTGCGCGCTGCCGGCTGGGCTGGACGGGCTCTCCGTGCTCGTCACGTTCGACGAGCCCAGCGCGCGTGTGTTTGTGTACGCGACGATTGCAAGCGAGCTGCCGGCGGCGCCTGGCGTGCGGCTGCGGCTCTACGAGGCGCTGCTGGAGGGCGCGCTTCTCGGGCGCGATACCGCCGGCGCCGGCGTCGGCGTCTGTCGCGAGAACGGACTCGTCATCATGAGCATCGCGGTGGACGTGGCGCACGCGGACGATGGGGCGCTTGCAGCAGTCGCAGAGCCGTTCATCGCGGCAGCACAGATGTGGGCGGAGAAGGTGAAGGCAATCGCTGAGGAAGATCCGTAGCGGCGCGCAGAAGCGTGGCGCATAGACAGTCTCACCCGTCCATCTATCTCATTATTTTTGAGGGAGAAGCTGTGATTGTGAAGTTGTTTTATTAGACATATACTTCTATGGGTGTAGTCATTTTTGTCATACAAACATTTACTCAATCTTTTCCCTCTGTCTGCGCGTGGTTATTGTTATTATTGCTGATGGGTATATTTTCTTTTCCTGGTGTAGAAGACAAAAAAAAAATAAACTTCTCTTTTTCTGTGCTCTTTATTTCCCGTATGTATATATATATATATATATATATATATATGTGTGTGTCTATGTGTGTAATCATATGCGTTTGAGAGAGAAGCGATGGAGTTGCAGTACTTCCTTGTGCACTCTGTCGGCCCATCCAGTGGTTTTGCATTCCCGATGCCTGACTCTGGGTTTATCGACGTTTCAGTTGGCCGCCGTCGAACGTTTGGCCGCAATTCCCCGGAGCTGCGCTGGTGTGTCGGCAACGACCCGCGCTGCTCGCGGCACCACATGTCCGTTGCCCCTGCGCCCGCGCTCCCCGGCGTGGAGGTCCGCTGCCTCGGCAGGAATCCGCTCACCATTCACCACCACGCCGCTGACTCACCCCAGCGCCTGCACCGCGGCAACGCCACCGTCCTGCGCCCCGGCGACCGCGTCGGCGTGACGGAGCGCGCGTGGTTTGTCGCCGTCATTGCGCGCATGCATGTCTCCTGTGCCGCGTCCGATGCGCCGCGCCTCTCTGCAGAGCCTTCAGAGCCTTCGGTGCCACTCGTTGCAATTGGCGCCCCGTGGCACCGCCTGCCGCGCGGCACACGGGCCGCCGCCGCCGCCGCCGCCGCGCGGAGGCAGTGCCAGTGCCTGCGCGTGGCCACCGGCGGCGGAACCGGGAGCAGCGAGGCGCGCAGTCGGGGCCGGCAGTTCGTGTCGCCCAGCGGCACAGGGGCAAAGCGCGCGCGATCGTCGCCGCCGCGCATGCCGCTTGCCGACACGTACGAGGAGCGGTTCGACGCGGTCGTCTGCGAGTTGGAAAGCCGCGCGGCGGTGTTCGACCCGTTCGTCGTCGCCCAACAGGTGCTATGCGGGGACAGTCCGTTGTCGCGCAGCGCCCCGGCGATGGTCAGTCGCGCGCAACTGGAGCAGAACGCGGCGGAGACGGAGACAGACGCAACGGTGCTGCTGCGGCCGAGATCCGACGAGTCGCAGGTGGTCTACTACCACCACCACAACTAGAGACGCCAGCAAGCTTGTGACAGTCAAGTAGAGAGGAGCTGCTTCCGCTTGAGTGTAACAATCTTGTGGTTTTGGTTTTCTTACGCTTTGTGGGTCTAATAAAGGGAGTACAACTGAGCTTATTGCGTTAGGATGTGTTCTTTTGCGCACATGTTGTAATTACGGTACTGGCCTATTTTTTTTTATTTTTTTTTGCTATTTGTAAAGTGTCTATCTATTAGAACTGTGAACATATATTTCTGTGTATGTGATTATATATATATATATATATATATATATATGTATTTTTTTTCTAACTTTTCTTTGTTTTTCTTTGTGGTTTCTGATAATCAACATAACTAAAAATAAAATAATTATAAAATTAAATAGTTCCTCTTTGCCCAAGCGTGTCTACAGTAACGCCGCTTGGTGTGCGACTAATAGAGAATATACAACTGAATCTCATCGACGGATCCTTTGGTCGGGGTGGAAAGGCGAGAAATCAATTTCTCTGAAACAGTATTGCCACAGTTCCATACAACCTATTCAAAGGCCGGTGGGTAGCACGAGTGGCATAATTAGTGGGTGTTGAGAGTGGGAATACGATCATCATTCATTACGAACTTTTTTAAAAAAGAGGGAGAGAGGGCGTATACAAAGAAAAGTGTGTTTGCGTGTGTGTGCACGCGTACGGGAAGAAAAAAAAAAAAGAGAGAGAGATACAGAGGAACTACTGTAAAAGGGAGTTATCATCAGGCATACTCAAGGTAAGTACTTTCTAACAGCAGCGGTAAAAAAAAAAAAAAAACAGACACAGTCAAAAAGTAAAAAAAAAAAAAAGGAAAAGTGCGATAAACCTCGCAAAGATAAGAAAAAAAGAATGTTGCGTGTTTTTTCCGGGAGTTGCCTCTCATTAGAGGACATGGAGACCGTGCGCCGCCCAAATTTAGTCAAGCGGCCGCATGTCTTGGGCCCTGGCGTCGATTTCTTCACGGAGGACGGCGAGCCCGTGCGCCCGCAGCCTTGCGCGCACACATTGCAGAAAGTTTTTTCCGGCAGCGCGTTGGATCTTAACGCATTGAATGGCGACATTCTCTCTGAGGATGAAACCAACAATGTCGGCTTCTCGCAAGAGAGTGATCAGCTTCCATTGCCCGGAGTCACAGTCTCTACGATTCTTAACCAGATCTCCTCCGAAACGGAGAAGGAACGGGCCAAGAGTGTCAAGAAGAAGACAAACGTGTTGGTGATTGGCGGCATCGGTTACATTTCTAGCCACGTATTAAAGAAGCTACTCGATGCAGGTTACACTGTGCGTGTAACTGTCCCCGAGCCGCTGACACAGCAGCAGCAGATGGATCTTTACACCATGTCCAGAGATCCTGATCAGAGACTAAGTATATTCGAAGTGGACATGGCAAATTCCACAACGTTGCGGGATGTTTTACGAGGCTGCAAGTACGTCATCCACTGTGGATGTCCAACGAGTCACAGCTCCGGTGATCCTCTTAAGCAACACATGGCGGCGGCTCAGGCTCTTTTTGATGCTATTCGACTGTTGGGCAAGTCCACGGTGAAACGCGTAGTAATCACAGGCGCGGCGTCATCTGTTTTTCACATTACAGACCCCGATCCACCATCAGGAGCTTTTGATGAATCGCACTGGAACACGACTGCCAACGCCAAAACAGATGCGATACCTTTTGCACGTATTTCTTTTGAGCGGGAGGCATGGCGACTTCAGCAAATGTTCGGTGTTGAATTGGTGGTGATATTGCCCTCCATCACTATTGGTCCAAGCCGCACCGAGGAGATTAGCGATGCAATGATGCGATTGCAGGAACTAGCGAAGGCTTCACAGACCTTTCCTTACTTGGCGAACGTGTATTGGAATTTTGTAGACGTGCGTGACGTTGCTGAGGCCCACGTTCGTGCCCTGGAGTGCGCTGAGGTGAAGGATCAGCGCATTATAGTTTCTAAGGGTTGCTACAGCTACGCAGATCTTTCCAAGATGATTAAGGAGGCCTACCCGCATCTCACCCCACCAGTACGCACAGTAAATAAGTTTTTCGCTCTGTTTTTGGGTATCATAGACTCCCAGGTGAAGATAGGATTTCTCTGGCGCACACTAGGCGTCCGGAAGGAGCTTGACACTACCCGCGCAACCACAGAGCTTGACATGCAGTTTACTCCAATGGAAGAGACGATCCGTGCGTGTATTGACCAGCTCATTCGGGCGGGCGAAGTTCCTGCTCCGAACGCACCTCGAGGGAAAGGGTCCAACTCGTACTTTGGCTTTATTACTGCTGTGAGTCTGGCGTTTGGAGCAGCGGCAGGGGTGGCATGGGCTGTAGCACGAACAAGGCGCAAGTAAGAGATATAGTGAAGGTCATGCACATCGTCAACAACAAAAAAAAAGCCCTGAAAGGGACTCTCTTTACACTGTCTTTGTTGGTACTTTTTTTTCGTCTTTACACGTTGAACGGTTACAAAAGTATTTTTCCTTTTTTTAAAAAAAGGAGGAATAAAGGTCTTACCTGGTTCACTGGAAGAGAATTTGACAAGAAGAGAAAGGATTTGGTGGTGGCATAACTCCCACAAATTCTCTCCCAGCCACCGTAGTGCTTTCATAGGTATTAACGAATAAAGTGGAATGCGAGTTATAAGATCCAGATGGGACACAAGGCCTAAACGAAAAACGATGCCTGATAACTTCAGAAAGATTGTATATATGAGGAGGCAGAAAAAAAAAAAAATCTATGGTGTTGAATTATTATGATCTCGTAAGAGGATCGGACAAGAGTACAATGGAGTACGAAGCCGTGAAGTATCTGTAAAATTTTATGCAAGCTTCTTAATTTGGTAAAACTAGGGGAAACCAAAGGATGAAAGGTGTGGAAATGATTAAGCATAACCAAAAATTAGGCAAAAGGCAGCTGAGAAACGATTTATAAATGAGAAAGCAGAACGGCGGTCTAGAAATAACTGGAAGTCTTGGATTGCGATCCCAGTATATGTATTTACTTTCCCTTCCCTCTGCACTACTAATTTTTTTTCCTGCGTTGCGTGCGACTTGTTTTGTGCTAGTAAATCAAGCAAAAACCCTCCATGACAAGGAGGCTCTATGGCTTGGCATTCCTTCATGAAGTTCCTCCATATAATGAGAAAGAAAAGGAGAGAGAAAAGGAATTGACAGATAGAGATCAGCAGGGCCATACACTGGTAAGCACAAACTTGAAAACTTTGCTTTTATTTCTCATTCCCGTGGTTTACTTGCCCAATCATTTTTTTTTTGTGTGTGTGTTTGCTTTTTTTCCCAGCCTTGGTGATGTTTTTGTCACTTCTTGCGTTTCCTTGCTCCCTCGTGTGTGTCTGCGTTGGATCGGGTTAGGCTTACTGCCTTTAACTTATTGATTACCGTGGTATTCAATCACTTGTGAGCTTCTATGAAAAAAAAAAAAAAAATAGGAAGACGAAAAGAAGTGTTAGGCACTAAATTATAATCCCTCGTTATTAATTATACAACACTAATGCATCAAAACCATTTATCAATTTATTTTTGCTATAGTCTCGCGCACCATATTGGCGATCTCTATACATCAAATTCTATTTTTCGGTCTTAACGAATCTGCTTTGTGTGTTTTTTGTTCGTGTTTTTTTCTTGTATATATATATATATATATATATATATATATGTGTGTGTGTGTATGTTCATCGATTTAGCAAGCCGTCCTACTAGAACATACCGGTTGAATTCAAGTGGGGCTGCCCCCACGCAAAGACGTACGCACTGATACCTTTAACCCTAACAGTTGTAATTGTGAAGTGTGACTCATATGTGGGGTGGTGTGAAGGCGCGGACGCACTACGGCGATCTCTTTCGGAGCTGGAGCGCGACACAGGGCCTCGAACCTTTACGGCACAAACTGTACCGCGAGCCCAGACCCTGGTTTCTTGCCTGGTCACTTCACAACCATAAGCATTTACTCAGCGAGCATCACTGCGCCCGCCTGCTTTCATGGTGCACGAGTGTAATGGAACTGGAGCGGCGTCCAGCGGTGAAGCGAGACGCCTATCGATACGCTCAAGAGGTCTTTCAGTTTATGATGCACAGCCACAAGGTGGGCCATGAGGCATTCCAGGAGTACTTCCGACTCTGTGCCGCAGGACGCGACCTGACAATGGCTTTTCGTTGGCAACAGTATCTTGTCGAGTCAGGTAAGCAGTATGACATGACACACTACACGTGGCTTCTTTGTATAGCCTCATTATCTCCAAACGACGAGGCTGCCGCGGACATGGTAGAAGGGGTATGGGAAACCTACCTCTCTTGTTACTGTTCACATTTTAAAAGCAGCGCAACAGGTGAGATGGCCTACGCGCATTTTTCACCAACAACTGAGCTAGAGTCCACACAGCTAAAGGATCTTTTTGCAGCTTTTAAAAATATGAGAGAAAGAATTGCATTGACTGATGTCAAACCAGAGCTCATCGAGTTTATTGACAGCTTACCCGGATCCGCAGACGGCAACGTTACAAATCGTTCTTGTCAAAAAAGTATCTGGCCAACACATAGTCGACATCATACATTTGCGCATTTGGAAGCTGGTGTCATTTGGGATCCCCCAACACTTGCAGCTCCGCGGTTGCGTGATTCGCTTCTACACGAAAACTTTGTCAATGATTTACAGAACGCCTCCTTCGCGCACGACGTTCGGTGTGTGGTGAAGCTTCTGAACGAGTACCGTGGACGTGTCGCAGCGGAAAATAATCGAGCCAGTGCTGCTAAGCACCAGGCCGGGGAGCGTGACATTTGGCTACAATTTGGTGATCCAACCGCTGTGGCATTTCGTCGGCCTCTTGTCGAGAACGGTGGACTGACGGCGGAAATGTATCATTACCTCATCGTTGCACTTGCGGCGACACAGCCATCGATGGCACTTCGAACGCTGCGGCGAATGGAAGAGGCCGATATTTGTCCACTAGACCTGACGCGAGTTGTGATGATTGTGGCGTGTGAGGGCTCTGCGACGGAGCAGGCGGATCTATTTACTGCACTGGAGCACGAAATGGATGAGCGGCGCCGCGTGGATGAGGAATTTGATATCACACGCGAAGTGGAGCTTTATTGGAAGTTTCAGTACACAGAGTTCTTTCACTATCGCAATGCACTCAGCCGTGTTGCGTTTTACACACTTCTCATGGAAGGTTTAGGAACTGTCCGTACACAGCAATTAATTCTCCAAGCGCGAAAGCAAGACGCATGCAACGCCGACGATGTTGTCGTGTTGGATGATGTCTTTCGTACTGCTGTTGCACAACATTATCGACGTACCCTCGGCCCTGCATCGGTAGAGACTGCGCTCGATCAGATCACGCAACATTTCCCAAAACTGGATATTAGTCTTACCGGGTCTATTCGCCACTTTTCGAACTACGCACTACTTGCGGGTGATTACATTGCGACGGATGTAGAATCCTTGAGGAAAAAACTTGCGGGGTTTCATTCAATTTACGTACTCGATGTTTCTTTTTTGGAAAGCAGCGAGTACTCTCTACGTGTTGGATGTGAACCCGGAGCACAATCGCCATCACTTGTGCTGATACCGCACTTTTGTCTGCAGCAACTGGACGCGACGGTATCCGATAGTCAGCGTGTGGTATCCTTTGATGAATCTTTACGTGAGGCAGGTCGCACTGAACAGTTTATTGCATCGCAGCGACTACGCGCAATTTATGCCCGTTTAGCATCAAATGATATAAACAATCGTTTTGCGGTATTGCATTTTAGTGAGTGCCTCTTGGCTCATGCGGTGGACACACTGCCTCGAGGCTTTGATCCCGCAAAATATGACAATGATCATCTGCTTCTGGTGCTGGCGATGCTGCGCGCGACGTGCCCGAGTGAGACAAATGTTATTTGCTGTGCCGACGACCCGCAACTCGTTAATAAACTACGAAACGATACAACAGTGGCACGTCTCTTTGCCGCGGAGGTACGCGTCATGACTTCGGAGCCATCAAGCGATGTTGTGGTTGATGTGAAAAAATGTCTCATTAACGATAATCCTTATTTTGACATTCCCAATGATTTTGAGCCAAAGATGGAGGCGCATGCGGGAGTGGGCGCCGATGCAAGTGAGAACGCAAACGTGTCTTTGCCCACCCCGGCGCTGTCATCCACCGACGCGGCTGCAATGAACTCCGCGTGGTTAGACATGTTAAGTGAAGAGGACGAAGCGGAGCTAACGCCAGAGCCACCGCTGGCGGATTGTGCCGAAAAGACATTCTCCGCCGTAGCCGCGGACGGCACCGCGGCGGAGGCGGAGGCGGAAGGGGGGCTGCACGCAAAGCTGATGAACACATACGAGTCGGAGCATGCCGTTGTGCCGGCTGGCGTTCTGATGGCACAGGCATCGTCGCTTGGGTCAATCTTTGACCAATTTCACGTGGAAAACCCGGACGAGGGAGCGGCGGCGGCGGCATCCGCCGTATCGCGCCACGCGACTCCGGGCACTTCGCGCGAAGATAAGAAGCGCCGGTATTCGGCGCTGGAGAAGGAAGGATTTCGAAGTCGTGGTGCGTCAAACCGACAACGGTGTCGTTTGGCGCGACGGCTTAGTAACAGCTCTGGAGGGCGAGTGCCGTTTAATCTTCGCTACAAGGTGATCGAAGTGGATGTGAGGGACCCGCGCAATAAGCGCTACCAGGACGCCTACAAGGAGGCTCTAGCTAAAAAGCGCGAAAGTTTTAAGCGGAAGTTTGATCGTTCGTACATGGTTGGCAGTGGAACTGAGTGAGTTGCTCAGAAGGAAAGCATTGAAAAGGTGATGCATAAAAAGTGTAGCGGGGTAAGAACATGTTGTTGTTGTTGTTGTTTTCACATGCATTATATTAAGACATTTTATGGGTAACAAATTACCTTTTTTCTCTCTCTCTCTCCATTTCGCTTGTTTTTTTTTTTTTTTTGCTGTTTTACGCTAAAATGGCTGTGGCTTTACTATTATTATTGTTATTTGTGTTAACTAAATCAGTTGCTGTTGTTGTTTACTCGGGGGTTGTTGTTGTTGTTGTTGTTGTTTTTTAATGTACTGAATCCAAGAACGATAATAATAATAATTATTAGTATTGTCGTTGTTGCTGATTCAGAAGACAAGGGAAGAGGAAACCAAAAAAAAAAAAAAAGGAGAGAGAAGATCATGCTTTCCTCGGGAGAAAATGATGAGCATGCAACTCCAACATCCTTTGATTACTTCACGGAGCGCTACTATCACCATTATTTTCTTCCAAACTGTAAAGGTGTAGAAGACAATAACTGCCGGTTGCTTGTACACAGCAATGGGCTTTGCATTCTTTGTCTTGACGAGTCCCACGCGGCTGTGCGTTCGTCTCGCGAAAACCCAGATGCTGCCATTGCCTCTGTGACGTTTGGCTCGGGTCGTGGGAATTCCAAGATGCACCCTAACAGTATCAACGTGGTGGGGAAGCGAAAGAAGCATGCCACTGTTTGCCAATCCGACACAAAGGTGTGTGTCATTACAATGACGGACGGAAAGGTATACAACATTCCGGCATGTGTGGATGGATTCATTTTGGAGCTGAACTCTGAAATTCAATCCCAGCCATCAATTCTTTCAAAGGCGCCAATGGCAGAGGGTTTTATTGGTATCATATCGCCAAACCACAGCAGGGCAGATTTTAGTAAGTTTGTCAAATTATCTAGCGCCTCTGGCGGTGATGTTGCTGTGGACGAGGAAGAGTTTAATAATTGATATTATTTTATGTTTCTTGATATATATATATATATATATATATATGTGCATCCCTCTTTCCCTCTCCCTAAGTGTGTGTGTGCAGCTTATGTGCATTTTTCCTATTCAATGGGTGTGAGTTCTCACATAATTTCACAGAAAAAAAAAGCAACGGGTACGGGAGTAGAGAATATTTATCCAGCAAACTAATAAAATGTGTTGACTATTCTGAGTCCCGCTTCTTGATGAAAGACATTATGTTTTCCGTCTCTTTTAAAGGGAACGACGTGATCTCCTTTAAGTTATTATGGTTTGTATATGTTAGCATTTTATTTTCATTCTTGTTTTGTTTTTTAAGTGTTTGGTTATTCTACTTTTTACTCTTTCTTTTACCATACACTTTCACTCTCTTTTTATTCTATTTTTTTTTTTTTTTGTTTTTTTGCTCTGTGTATATATCTATGTGCTCTCTAGGCTTTGCTGTTTATATGCATTTAATTGGTACAAGAAAGGCGATATGTTAGAAGAAACTGAGTTTGAATCTGAATTTGATAAAACGGCATCCGATGTGTTGCTGTTAGCGGTTCCCCCAATAAAGCGCCGAAGTTTTGTGCGAGTTGTACGACGATGGCTGAATATGGAAGTGGCAAGTGCAGACCAACCACGAACCATAGCTCTCGGTTGCAGCCCAACTGTTTGGAATGGGCACGGATTTTCAGACAATGCGGTGTGTAACAGGCGGTACTCACTGATTACATTTCTTCCGTTATCCTTATTTAATCAATTTCGTTCGTTTTTCAATATTTTTTATTTGCTCCTGACAATGTCGCAACTGGTACCACGGCTGAAAGTAGGATTTTTTTTCACTTATTTTTTACCACTCGCGATGGTTGTGGCATTGTCACTCGTCAAGGATGCTGCTGATGATTTTCAGCGCTACCGTCGGGATGAAAAGGTCAACAAAGAAGGTGTGGAAAAGCTTAACCCTGGTGGGGAGAAGGTGTCCATACGCGCATCCTCTATTGAAGTTGGGGATATTCTTGTTCTTCATCACGGTCAACGTATCCCGGCAGATTGCGTTCTGTTGCGCACCTCGGATAGGAGCGGGACGTGTTTCATTAGAACCGATCAGTTAGATGGAGAAACCGACTGGAAGCTGCGTCACGCTCTCCAAAAGACACAGTTATTAACGAATGACGAGGAACTTAGTCAATTTCGCGCGAATATAAGTTGTGAATCTTTACATAAAGATATCTACGCCTTTACTGGTGTGCTTGTCGTGCCCGGTGAAGAACATGAGGCGATTTCACTGGAAAACACACTTTGGTCAGGTTGTGTCTTAGCATCCGGTAGCGTTATGGCTGCGGTATTGCATACGGGCGTTGATACACGATGTTCAATGAATTCACGTAAACCATCTACAAAATATGGTCTTATCCAACGTGAGCTTAACATTCTTGGTGCTCTGAGTTTTGTATTCTTGTTGATTATGTCGCTTCTTTTAGTAGGTGTCCAAGAATTTGAGGGAGAGTGGGGTGTGATGTTTGTACGATTTATTATTCTTCTCAGCGCCATTATTCCCATTTCTATGCGGGTAAATGTGGATGTTGGTCGTATCTGGTACTCTTATGAAATGAGTCATGACCGTAAGATCCCTGGGACTATTGTACGCAATACAGGTATTCCAGAAGAATTGGGTCGTTTACAATATCTCTTTGCTGACAAAACCGGGACGCTAACTAAAAATAAAATGGAATTTCGAATTCTTCAGGTCCATGCGGATATAACGATAAACTATTATGAAACCGAACGGTTCCGTCGTCTAATATGTAATTACTTTGGTGAAATATACGTTGCAGAAAAAACTACCTCAACATGGGATACACATTATCGAAACAGTGGAATTACGAATTCCGGTACGTTTCAAAAGAGTTGGACGCGTGACACAATATTGGTTGGCGAGGCTTTGATAGCACTCGTACTCTGCCACAACGTAAGTCCTGTTATGGAAGATGGCGAACTAGAGTACCAAGCCTCATCACCCGATGAGGTGAGTTTTGTAAAGTTTTGTAGATCTGTTGGTCTTTGTTTGAGTTATCGTGACACTACCTGTATGAAGCTCACCACCCCTGGTGGGAAAGAGTTGACTTATGATATTATAAAAACTTTTCCATTTACATCAGAACGGAAGTGTATGGGCATTCTTCTCCGTGAGCAGTTGGGTGATGAATCTGTTTACAAGTACTTTATGAAGGGCGCCGATTTTAAGATATCCTCTGTTGTTCGCTCCTCAGAGTGGCTACAGGAGAGTTGCCAAGAGTTGGCTCAGGTGGGACTTCGCACATTAGCTTTTGCCCAACGTACTTTGACTACTGAACAAGTAGAGACCTTTCTGTCTTGCTACAATGAAGCCAATGCAGATATTGGCGAAACCCGTTACAATTCCCTTGACGCAGCAATGCGAATTATTGAAAGAGATATGAAACTCGTAGGCGTGACAGGTGTCGATGATGAATTGCAGGACGATGTAGCAACAACACTAGAGACGTTTGGAATGGGTGGTGTAAAGGTCTGGATTCTCACTGGTGACAAGATTGAAACTGCCACTACCATTGGCCGCTCCACGCGACTTATTCCCCGCCATGGTGTTCTTGAAATATTGTCTGCCAGAACGGAGGACGAGGCGCGGCGGCAACTCCATACATTAATGTTGCGCTATGAGGTGATGGCATGTGCCCACTCGATGAGTGGCACCCCGTGGACACTTATTCTTGACGGCAACACACTTTCTCTCTGTCTTGAGCAGACACTCGCGCGGTCCTTTGTGGAAGTGGCGCGGGGGGCTTACTCTGTCATCATCGCGCGCTGTTCGCCCACGCAGAAGGCTGCGGTTGTGCGTACCATGAAGAGGTACTCTGGCAAGCGCGTAGGAATGGCCGCTATTGGGGATGGTGGAAACGATGTGGCGATGATTATTGCGGCGGATGTTGGAATTGGCATTGAGGGAGTGGAAGGAAAGCAAGCGAGCATGGCGGCCGATTTTTCTCTCACGAAGTTTTCGCACTGTTTGCGACTCATTATGTGGCACGGACGCAATTCATACCGCCGTACATGCCGTATAAGTCAGTTTATCATTTACCGCGGCATGGTGTATTCTGTGGCACAAGCTTTTTTTTCGCTTCTTTTTGCAGGCACTACGATGTCTCTCTTTAATGGGTACTTACTGATAGGCTATTCAACGCTCTTTACCATGGCCCCCGTCTTTGCCCTTGTTCTTGATGAGGATGTCAGAGAGGAGGATGTGAATGAGTTTCCTCAGCTTTACCATGAACTTGTGAAATCGCGTTCTATGAATACACTGTCATTTTTGATTTGGACGTGGGTATCAGTTTTTCAAGGGGGAATGATGGTCTTTCTTTCTCTGCGGCTTTTTAACGATTCGATGTTTCAGTTTGTGGCCATCGCGTACACTTCCCTTCTTATTACAGAGCTTGTTATTGTCGCGAGCACAGCTCATTTGAGAATTTTGTGGAAGCAGCATCGTTCGCGTTTTTATTTATTTATTATGACGGAATGTTTCTCTATAGCGGCCTTTTTCTTGGCTGTTGTTGTGCTTCCTGATACAATTGATCAGACATTCTTTTTTTCCTGGAGCTGCTGGTGGCGGATAGCCGTCATCACACTAGCCACTATCCTTTCTATTTTCATCCTCTGGGCACTGAGCAAATATGTGGTATTCAATAAGAAAATCGTGTGTTTACTAAACTGATCGCAGTGTTGTGTTATATGATTTATCTCGTCACCACAAAGTCTACTGGTATGTCCCTTTGGTGTATCGTTTTGTAATTGCTGCTTACGCATTTACACTTTTTGTTCCTTATTGTTGGTGGTGGTGTTCTCTGCAATACACATGCCCGTTCTCAGAATTGTGTACTTTTACCTCTCTGTTTCTATATATATATATATATTTTTTCTCTCTTTTTTTTTTTTTATGCATGCACACGCATTTGTCATCTTCTGCCTGCATAGCTCACATTGAAAACTTTAGCAATGTGGTCGTTCCGCACCATTCGGCTGGCCTCTCGATGCTCATCAGAGAGGGTGCGTTGCGCCTTTACGAGTCTTCTTGTGCTCAGGCGCTCTCTGCACACACAGGAAATTAGTCCAAGCGACATCTCTTTTATGGAACCCGCCGCGGATTTGGGTGGGACATTTGCAGGTGCCGCTCCTGGGGCAACCGGTTACACGGGTGGCTGTCATCTTCCTGAGGCATTTCTTGACGCGAAAAACATCGATACCTTTTCCCGTGCTCGCGTGGTGAATTTTATTAAACGCCACTCCCAGGGATCTGTGGCTAACGGAAACGATGTCTTCCAGGCGAGCGAGATACAACGCGATGACGGTTCATTGTTATACCACTGCCGCGTTCGACTACCCTTTGAGAGTCACTCTGGCGATTTGTGGGCGCACGGTATGGCATGCAATGCAAAGGATGCCGAAGCGCTTGCTGCAATGCACGCAGAGCACATTATTGATGTGTTTGGATACCATATCTACACTCTGCCATCTATGCAGCGTAAGCACGCTGAGGCTGCGCGCAAAGCCGGTCGCTGGGCGCCGTTGCCCGATGAGGTGGACCGGGTCAAGACAGACATGAGCCTCCCGCCGCCGTTGCGCCGCATTCTCGATCGGGATGAGACGGAAAGCGGGAAATGGCTTCTGCTGGACATGCGGGCGAGCCACTACATCGCGCCACACCACACACTGCTCTCGCCCTGTCTGCCGGATCCCGCTGCTGTCCACCGCATCAAGTCGCTCTTCGCGGAGCACAAGTTGTCCTTCACGCAGCTCTGCACATCAAGTGCGGAGAAACCATTGGAGAAGGGCGCGCCCGAGTACTTTGTTGCGGTAGTTATTCTCCCCCCGGAGCTCACAACATTCGGTGAGCTTCGGGCACAGGGTAAAGCGCTCGTGCGCGAGGCCGCCGTCACACTTGCCTGCATGCACGCAGAGCTTGTTCTTGATGCACACGGCATCAGTCTCTTTCCTGCGGATGCGGCAACGCAGAAGCTGCACGCACTTGCTGCATGGAGCTTTGGCCGGCCTGCACCACTCCCGGGGGCGGCGCACAAGGACCCATTGCACGTCGCCTGCCCGTTACCGCTGAAGGAACTTGCCGTGCGGCGTGAGATGCGCGTGTCAGGCATGAGTTATGAGGAAGACCTCGTGCGTCGTCACCGCGCGTTAACAGAGCAGACATGCGAGTTTATTGATGTCGACACGATAAAACATGAAGCTGTGGATGTTCTTAAGGGATTCCTTCGCGATGTGCAGGCTCCACGCGAGAACCCTTACTTTACCGAGGAGCTTTCTGGGTACTACAAGGCGTCCGTTGTCTTGCCGCTGCCGGGCCTTTTCGGTGTGCGCGGCGGAGTCGGGATTGGTGCGAACGTCGCAGAGGCCTCTGCGCTTGCGGCGATGCACGCAATCGATGTGCTCCACGCGCTTGGACTGCAGAGTATTGCCGACGGCACCGCGCGGGCGCAGTGGGTCGAGGAGCAGCGGGCACGCGGCGAGTCGCTTCCCGCGGGTGTCCAGGACCCCGCCGTGCCAAGCCCGCCAGGCCGCCGCCGCCGCACGGCGCAGAGAGAGGCGCCGGAGGCCCCGCGCGCGGCCGAAGGGACGAAGCGGCGCGTGGCAAAGCGCGCGCGCGCTTCGGTGGACGCGGCAGAAGTGTCGGGGGAGAGCGAGGCGAAGGTCGAGAAGGAGAAGGGCGCGGATGTCCCGTATCTCCAGGCGCGCGAGACAGTCCCGCGAGAGCTGTGGGACCTAAAGCCGGACAGTCCGGACGGTTTTATTATGGTATCGCCACATGACCCTGAGACACGCACGCAGTACGAGCACGCCCTATACTCTCCACGACAGATCGATCTGGGCGCAAAGGTTCGTGTGCGGAACTATCTCGCATCGATGGGACGTCGCGTCGAGGAAGCTTTTTTTGTGCAGCGCATCGATGCAGAGGACAATGGCGGGATGGCCATTTGCCGCTGCGCGGTGAATCTCCCTGTGCCGCGCCGATTTGGTGATCGCATTGCGTTGGGAGAGGCAGCAGACCCGCGTGACGCGGAGTGCCTTGCGGCGATGCACGCAGAGCTTATCCTTGATGCTATTGGTCTCCCAGTTTACACTGATAGCGTGAATCAGCAGCGTCACGCGGAGATATGCGCACGCATTGGTCGATACGCACCATCAGGAACCGCAGATGAAAGTGCATCAAACATTTCGTCGGACACGCCGTCCCCGCCGCCTCTGCGTCGCGAAATCGTCGGGTCTATCCACTGGCAAAATCGTGAAAAGCCCAAGCGGAAGCCTACAGTTTTAACAAAGCCCCGCGCCGAAACATCAACAACAACAACAACACCGGGCTCACCTGAAGCTCTAGATGTGGATGATGGTTCAGCCCCACTATCAAAAGAGCGACGTGACTATATATTTGTACCAGAAAGTGAACTTGATTTGGTTTCAAGACCGCGTGTGCAGTATTATCTTCGCCGCAACGGCATCCCACGACGTGAGGCAGAGTTTCGCATGGAGATTCGTGGCCTGGGCAATGTTTTGCACATTGCCGAGATGTCCATTCCTGTGCCAGAATCGTTTGGTGGCACGCGGATGGCTCACGGCTCTGCGCTTACAAAGCGCGATGCGGAGATATTGTGCTGGATGCACGCTGAGCGGACTATCGACGCGTTAGGGCTCTGCATCTTTGACAACCTGCCCAAGCTGCAAACAAAACACGTGAAGCGCGTGCAGAAACAGGGGCGCTCCGCACCGTTGCCCGGGGAAGCCGCCGCGAAGCCGCCGGAGACACCATCTCCGCTGCCGCTCACGCTTGGTACGGCGCCGGATAAACCGCCGTATCCTACACCACCAGTAGATGTACAGCGTGATTGGGACACTTACATTGACTCTTGCAAAAAATTTATTGAAGTGAACACAATGCGAGAACAGAATGTTTTTTACGAGATGGGAAAGAGCGTGCGCACTGGTGATGCCCTGTACGACGCTGCGTTGGAGGAGGCCGAGTCAGCAGTGATTGAAGTTGATGCGAAACATATTCTGAAGCGGTACTGTGAAGAGGCAAACGTAACATATCCCGTTTACTGGAAGTCCCGTGTAGTGGGCTCGCTTGCGTGTCGTGTGTCTTTGACGACAGTTGAAATTCCGGGCAATGAGCACATTATTGCGAGCGGCGTGGGAACTACGAAGGAAATTTCACAACGGCGTGCGGCGATGCATATCTTTGCTCTTCTTCGCCGCATTGACCCAGACTTCCCTGAGCTTGAGCGCAAGATTAAGGAAGAACCTGTGAACTTTAATGATTCAGTTGCCGGGTTAGAGGATGTGACTTCGGTGGCCAGCATTCGCATGCATTCACGCACCGGCACCGGTAAACAGCAAAAGCCACAGCGTCGCGTCGGCAATTGGGACCCCGTTGCACGTGACTTTTCGCATGAAGGAAAGGTGCGTATCATTGAGCTCTTTACAGTGTGCTTTGGACTCGCGCCCCCAGCGGTGCGGCACCTCACTCGCACTGAGGGACACCTCATAACGCACGCGACTACTGTGGAGGTGACGGATGAGGACGGCAATACATGGATTGGTCGCGCCGACAATGCGGGGCGGCGACTGAATGAACCCGCAGCGTATGAGGATCTCTTTTCAAAGCTTTCACGCGGTATCGAAGGGTTTAAGGGACTTATGGATCTCATTCGCACGCACCAACACCTTGACCCGGAGCATATTGCAAACATTTCCCTCACAGATGAGCAAAAGGCACGAATGCACCGCGCAATTGCGTCGCTACCCGATGTGGAAGAGGAGACCACACATTCACAGGAACATTGGGATGCAGAGAAGGAAAGTGAGGCCATAGGAATGCTTTCGCGTGTGGCCATGGATACTTCGCGGCGAGCCCAGGACTCTCAAGAACTCCTTCGGAAACTGCAGGAGAAGATGACGAACGAAGAGTATCAATCCAGATATGCTGCGCAACGTCAGCGTCTGAGCATTTTTGCCAAACAGAAAGAAATTGTTGGTGCCATTGAAAGTAACCAGATAGTTATTATTTGTGGCACGACAGGGTGTGGGAAGACGACACAGGTCCCACAGTTTATACTTGACCACCTCACGAATCAAGGGAAGGGCGGTGACTGCTCTATTGTCATCACCCAGCCGCGGCGACTCAGTGCGGTATCCATCGCACAGCGCGTAGCTGCAGAGAGGCTCGAGACTATTGGCGAAACTTGTGGATATTCTATTAGACTCGATACCAGACCTGGGAGAAATATTAATTTCTGCACTTCGGGTATTTTGTTGCGTCTTTTGCACACATCCCCTCAATTAAATGGTATTAACTACCTCATCATTGATGAGATTCACGAACGCGACATTAACTCGGATTTTTTGTTAATTCTTCTACGACGTTTGTTACGTATTCGAAGTGATCTTCATGTCATTCTAATGAGTGCAACTTTACAAGCAGAACAATTTGGCAGTTACTTCGATGGTGCCCCTATCATTAACGTGGAAGGTTATGTCCACCCGGTTCAGGAACTCTACCTTGAAGATCTTGTCCCTATTGCGGCGGAGCAGCAATTGATGCCGCCGCTTCTGAAGGAGGCTGCTGCTGCTCTTGAAAAAAGTGAGGGTGAGGCGAACTACAACGCTGGTGGATGGGATGTTCTTGCATCACCTACTGTAACGTCAAAGTACGGCTTTCTCGAAGCAGCTGCAGAGATTGATTACGTTACATTACAATTCGCGATTAATCACGCGGTGCGATCGCTAGACCTGAGAGATTCGTCCGTGCTCGTCTTTCTTCCAGGATGGGATGAAATTACGCGTGCTAAAGAGATTTTGGAACGTGATAATAAATATTACATTATTTGTCTTCACTCATCGGTTGGTGCAGAGGAGCAGATGCGTTGCTTTCTTCCCGCGCCCGATGGAAAGGTGAAACTCATTCTTTCCACAAACATTGCTGAAAGTGGTGTAACCATAGACGATGTCGCTGCTGTGATTGACCTTGGTCGTGCCAAGGAGAAGTCGTACGTGTTGCGCAAAGGTACCACTAATATTGGCCGCAACGAGATGGGCCCCATGTCTCAACTTGTAACGGTTTATGCTAGTCGCGCGAACTGCGTCCAGCGGCGCGGGCGTGCGGGACGGACGCGCCCGGGTATGTGCATTCGTCTCTTTTCGAAGAGACATTTTCAGACGGTGCACGACTTTCAAACTCCTGAGATGCTCCGCACGCCGCTGGACGCGCTCTGTCTCATGATTCTCGCGCTCAACCTCGGCGACCCGGCGGATTTCCTGCAGCAGGCCATTGAGGCGCCCTCGCCCGATAACATTGAGGGGGCCATGCGGCGCCTGAACGAGATTGGCGCGACAACGACACGGCGGCAGCTGACGCCTCTTGGACTGCGACTCTCGCAGCTGCCGGTCGCGCCTAAAGTGGGGAAAATGGTTATTATGGGCGCGATTCTCCGTTGCCTTGACTCGGCCCTCACGATTGCGGCGGTGACGGACACGGACGTGTTCATCACATCACGTGATCACCGCGATGCTGTGCGGATGCACAGGGAAGACCTCTCGCGCGGTACGCAGTCCGACGCCATTGCGTCCTTGAATGCATTTAACTTTTGGGTTGTGGCACACCACGAGAAGACGCCAGCGGAGGTGGTTTACGATCTTCAGGAGCGAATGCTGAGTGTGCCACAGCTCCTTACTGTGTCAAAGTACAAGCAGCAGTTCTTTGAGATTATTGAAAGCAGTGGATTTCTCTGTAACACTGATGGCTCACGAGAGAAACAGTCAGCACGAAAGGGGGATCTTTCGCGTGCAAATATATTTGTTGACAAGTCCGAGTATTCTGCGGATGCGTTGAACGTTGGACTTGTGAAGTGCATCGTGGCGGCGGGACTGTTTCCAAACGCTGTCATGAACCGTGGAAAGCGGATGATGCGCAATAAGCTCGACAACCGCATATCACCATCCACAGCCTCTGTAGTGCACCGTACTTCTCAAGAGGACATTATGCAACCGTTTTTTGTGTACGATGAATTAGCTAAATCGTCCGAGACTGGGCGTCTGATGGTGCGTGGCCTTACTAACGTGTCGGTGTGGACGATTCTTTTAATGGGAACGAGTAGTATGCCGGTGTCGTACCGGGATGATCTGAGCCTCGGCGTTGTTGACGAGTGGATCATGTTCCGTGCCACTTTCGGCACGTTGGAGCTCATTCGAAAGTTCAAGCGAGCGCTTAATGTCTGCCTCGGGCGCAAGTTTCTTAACCCGAGTGATCGGGAGAACAATGCGAAAATGGATGAGCTCCGAGAGATCATAAAAGAGCTGGTGAGCACGCCGTTCAAGCCAAATGAGCTTTCTGAGAAACTCTGGGAGGAGAAAGGAGTTATCATAGAGCCAAGAACTCAGGCAAAGCCTTCGCCATCGGAGGGGGACGGCACAGTTGTGGATTCGGAGGCCGAGGCCGCAGCCGACCCTCTGACACAGGCGGAGGCCTCTTCGCGATCTGAATGATGCTAGGAAATATGTTCTATATATAATTATATTTATACATATTGCCTTTTAAAGCAGGTACACCGAATGTTTTTTTCTTAACTTTTTAAAAGTTGGCAAGGGGACGGTTTTTATTTGTTCTGCTTTTCAGCATTCACATGCAGGAGAAAAGCACACAAAAATAGGTCGAAAAAATCACAGATTAGTTTTTCACATGAAAACGTTAATGAAGAGAAAGAGACAATGATAACACGAATGATTGCTCTCCATGTCAGCGCTGTCAGGCATGGGTGGTCTTCAATTTTTGTTGTTTACTATGCTTAACCACACTGACTCGTCTTTTGTTTTTGTTTTTTATTTCTAATTGTTTTTTTTTTTTTTCAGGCTCTAACTCGTGCAAAACTGTTGCTTTAAGTGTGTTTATTTTCATATATATTCATATATATATATATATATAGAAGTAAACATATAAACTCTTTTATACCTTCAGTGCGAAGCGGCGCATATTGAGAAGAAAGAGAAAAAGTACACCAGAAAAAAAAAAAAAAGAACATCACAAATTTAAAGATACTTACTAAACGTGGAGTTGGGAGTGTAATGGCGGTGGAAGACAAGTTATACCTTGGTAACATATTTCATTCCATTGAGCGCCTCCCTCAGTGGTATCAAGTAATCGCTTTGTTTGCTTTCTTTCCGCTATGCTTTCTTCGCGACACGGCGGTAGTTGGATGGCTTGCATCTTCGCTGCATAACTCTTTCGGGACTGAGATGCTCTGGTCGGATGAGTATCAGCGTTTGCTCGAACTCATGTCATTTAATGAACGTATTTGTCTTACCCTTTACGGTGCCGCTCTCGCTTTCTTCGCTTTTATCGCGTATAAATCATTATACAACGACGTGTTGCAAGTTGGTTTGCATGAATGCGGTATCCTTGGTGGGCGCAGATGGTGGCCTTCAGTGTTTCTCTTTGCAGCACTTGGGTGCGACGGGGTCGTACTGGTGAAAGAAGTGGTGACGATGACAGTTACGAATCCGCTCTCACTTGCCGGTCTCGCTATCAAAGGGTTCGAAAACATAGAAGAAACCCCATTTGATCCGCGTCTCAAAATGAGTAACGTGCACTTTATTGTTCAGCTGGAGATTCTCAAGAATCTCATCTTATTTTTTGTAGAACGATCCATTCCTGCTATGACTTTTGCATGTGGGTATCGATTATTGCGCGATGTGCCGAGAAATGTTCGCGCAGCACTACGGTGGCATCTTGTCACATTGATGTTCGCTCGCACAATCACACTATTTTATGTCTTCTACCGACATCATGAATGGCACAGATATTCTATGTGGTTGCATTGTTTTTTCTCCTTCTCTCTTCTTGCCGTCGTGAACTATGTATTTGGACCTAGTCAGCGTGGCGGGTGGACGGTGGGGAACTCTACTATGTCTTTAACGAAAGAAACAATTTCAGCTATTGTGAAGTGCACGGCACTTCTCCTTTTCGTTTCTCTTGCTACCTTGTCACTTGTGGTAAGTGTGCACGTGGTGGAGTTGGTTCTTCTTTGGCTCATTATGTTTATGGTAACTGTATGGATTCCCGCCATCATTGACTCATGCGCGAGTGAGTACATTGTGGGTATCGTTACTGCCTTTTGCTACATTGTATGTAAGATGGGTTACACCACTGAATGGGGTGCCTCTCGCATTTGGGCATTACTCTCTATTTGGTGGCTTGATATCTGTCTGCTCTATAATCTCACAACAAACACCTTCCGCTCACGTTACGGAGGGATTGCCGTTCTCGTTGCACTTGCTGCGTGGATTGTGCGCGCAGCTGCAGAGTACAGTGACACGTATGACATTTTATTTCTCATGGAGGCGAATGCCGCCGTGCTCAGTGCCTTGGTGGTGGGAAAGGAACTGCCTTCTAATGGATCTTTCTTTGCCCATCTCCTGCGCTCCATGTCTTTTAGTTCACTTCTTCAATTGAGTGGTGCCGTTGGTTTTCTTTTTCTTATGGGAATATTTTTGTTGAGTATTGTAGAGCCGCCTGTTGTGCGGGAACATCTTCTTCGGTTGAACATTCTTATTGTAACACCTGATGTGCTGTTACACAAACTTGTAAAAACATTTGTGCTCGCCACTTGTTGGGTTATCTTCATGCTCACGGTACTGCTACTAAACTATCATTTCTTACCTATGCTTACAACAATGGTTCCTGAATTTGTTTTGCTTTTAATTGCACTTGGACTCTCTTGTACTCTTTTGGGAAGCCTTATGGATATGAAGGATACCTTGTACATTGGTGTGCTTCGGTTGCTAGGCGTATTGGACCCACCATTACATAGTGAAGAAGATGAAGAACAGTAGTGTGAGATATCCGATGTGCGTATTTGGTCTACGCGTGTAAAGTATTTTTGTGAGCGTATGAGTACTGGTTATATGTACCTTAAGTCTACGGTACAGTTACATATTTTGTCTGACTTTATTTTTTTTTCTTGTGTGTGTGCGTTTGTGTTTAAGGGAGGAATGCCAGTTGTTATTTTCTTTACTTTACCTTTTTTCCCCATACATCGCCTCTGATTCTCTCATAGTGTTTCAATCTTGTTTTAATCTTTTCTGTGTGTATCATGTAAAGCCTTACTACACAGCTCACGAAAGGGCAAAAAAAAAAAAAAATCAAGAAGAACAAAGCGATGCAGCAGGATATTGTTCGGAATGAAGTGGGTAGTCGGCAACCTACGTTAAAAGAAAATATCCGTGAGTATATGAAATCTAGAGAAGTATATCGCTCCAACGATATTGCCATCTGTGTAGACGCATTTTACTACTGTCGAGCTTATCTGGAGTACTATCGCTCCATAACGGGTAACGAAAGTTTTACTTCCCTCTTCTTTCTTTCACATTTTCATTCCGATCACTACAGTGGCATTGATCACAAATGGTCGCGTGGAACTATCTACGCCAGTCGTCCGACAGCCAACATGTTGTGTTGGAAGCTTGGAGTTGAAAAGTCGTTTGTGAAACCATTGGAATTTGGTATTACTTATTTTTTTTCATTGGAGAGTGGTAAACTTTTATATGAAGCATCAGAGCATAATACTGAGATTAAAGGAAGTGAGTATGAACTCAATGGGCGTCATGGACATGAAGAGTCTATGGAAAAGTGTTTTTCAGTCGCTTTGATCCCCGCAAATCACTGTCCCGGTGCCGCAATGCTTGTTTTTCGCTCCTCCACATTTGGGAATATTGTTCACACGGGTGATTTTCGTTTCAGCCTCGAAGAGCAATCAACAAATAGTGAGCTGTCGACACCGCGCCCGGCGTGGGAGTTTTCCATTTCCACTTCTCCTGTTCTGTCTTCTATCGCTGGTCTTGTGGACGTTCTATTTCTTGACAACACATTCTGCGACCCACGTTTTGACTTTCCCTCTCAAGCGGAGAGTATCCACATAGTGAATCAGGCGACACTTTCAATGCTCACTGCACTGGGGAGTGACTCGGGGAAAGAAAGCGTTTCTGCCGCTGTCCTCATTGGAACCTATTCTATTGGAAAGGAGCGCATTGCATTGTCTTTACAAGAGACATATATGCCGGTAGCTCAACAAAAATGTGTGGGTGATTCTGGCTTTTTTGTTCCTACCTATGTTTCCCAGAATCGTTATGATTCACTTCAGCAGTTGGAATACTTTATAGAGCGATTCACTCCTCTTCCACAATGCGAACCGGATGGCGATCAAACAGAGCTTCTTGAGTACAATATGCGTGAAGTAACTCTTCCATGTCAACCACAAAGCGTTGTGCGAAACCTTTTCCCTGTTTCTTCCCCTTCTATGAGTGACGGTGAATCTCCGAATGCTGGAGCGGTGCGCTATTACCTCGCAATCTTTCTGGTACCGATTTCTTTAATGTCCTATCCTGAGCTAGCGGCTGCGTGCAAACGGCAGCACGGGATGAAACGCTCTCGCGATCGCTCCAACAGAGATGCCGGGGGTGCGGAAGACAGCATACATGCTGACATGGACGCCTCATCGCCTGCCGGTGCAAAGGAACTATTGCCCCTTTGGGAGAAGAAGGCACTGGATCTCGCTCGATTTGATAGTGTTCTCTGTGTTGCGCCAACTGGGTGGACAAAAAAGCCGAAACAACAAAAGATAACTGAGCGCGTCTCGCTTCTCCATGTGCCATACAGCGAGCATTCTAGTTTTTCGGAGCTGGTGGAATTTGTGGGTTTCATAAACCCTTCACGAGTTGTGCCGACGGTCTCCGTGGATCTCTTTAAAAAGTGTGAGTCTTTTTTTGCCGAAAAGGCTCCGCGACTGCGCCAACGGTACTCAAACACCCAACCTCTGAATCGCTTTTTTAAACAAAAGACTGAAATACCGACTAAAGAAACACATGAGGAAACAGTGGTGGCTACAACTGCTGCAATATCGCAAAAAAAATTAGATCCGGTAGATGGACACAAACAGCTGAATCCCTTCGCGACGACTATCATAGAGCGTAGTTCCATGGGTGCTATGAACGGGATTGTGAGTGAATGTCCTATTCCCGCATCGACCGTGGATGAGTTTTCTGATCATATAGGATCCGTGTCTAAAATATGTGACGACAAGATAAGTACTGATTGTGCTTCCGAGAGTGAATTGAACCAAAGTGGAGTGAATACTAAAACGGCCAACCGGACTTCACAAGTATCTCTTCAGAACTGGGTAAAAAGTAGCGGTGACAATGGTGCAAAAATCGATAATGATGAGATTAATGTTGACGACGATGACGATTGTGTTATCGTGCAATTAAATCCATGCATCGTTCAAGTAAGTGATTCATCCGATGGGGATGACGACACGAGTGTTAAAGGTTAAGAATGACGATAAAGTACAGTTAACATGAAGTGCTGGTCCACGAACGTTGTTGATTTGTTGTTATTGCAGCAGAGTTGTATTGCTTGTGTTTATGTATTTATTTATTTATTTTTGCGCTGCTATATATGATCTCTTTTTTTTTTTTTTTTCCTTTCTTCCGTATAATTATTTCTTGGTGGTTTTTCTGATTGCTCACTTCCGTGACAAAGAACGGTAAATTTACTTTTGCTTATAATTCGAAAGAAGAAAGACAAAAATCACGAATAACTAAAATTAAAAAAAAAAATGAGTCTTCCCAAGGTTGTTATTTGCGGCGCGGCACGTAGCCCAGTCGGTTCATTAGGCGGTGGACTCGCTGATGT
This sequence comes from Trypanosoma boissoni, assembly GCA_030849725.1. Taxonomy (NCBI): domain Eukaryota; phylum Euglenozoa; class Kinetoplastea; order Trypanosomatida; family Trypanosomatidae; genus Trypanosoma; species Trypanosoma boissoni. The sequence continues at coordinate 39,569 of JASANW010001420.1, read as the reverse complement.
TCTTGCAAAACCTCTATTAGCTCAAGTGTGTAATTCTCTCCTCAGAAGCACAAACTGTGATACTAAAGACGTGGACTACATCTCAGCCGGTTGGGGTATGCAAGACATGCGGTTCATGAATATGGCCAGGACAACAGGTGATGCCATTGGTTTGCCTGCCACCACTCCCGGAACGACGATACAGGAAAACTGTGCTTCGGGAGGTGCGGCTATACATGATATCGCGCGTCGGATCCTTCTTGGAGAGATTAACGTTGGCATTGCAGGGGGTGTGGAGTCAATGTCCAATATACCTCGACTATTATTTGCGTGCCGCACAAAAAGGCAACTTTTCGGGGATCTTCAACTTCACGATGGTCTAATGGGTGGACTGACGGATCCCAGTGTTGGTAAAGGTGAGTTGATGGGGCTATTGACGGAACGACTCGTCGAGAAGTATGGTGTCTCACGTGAGTTACAGGACGAAATTGCTTTTCGCTCTCATGAGAATGCGACGACATCATGGGAGAATGGAATGTACGACTACGTGACACCCATTGAAGTTAAAACAAAAAAGGGCGTTTTAAAGTTTGAAAAAGATGAAGCTCCGCAGAAGCATGAATTATCCTATTTTCAAAAACAAAAACCGCACTTTAAACCCCAGGGCGGTACAATCACTTCAGCAAATGCAAGTAGTCTTAATGACGGTGCCGCAGCTATTATTCTTGCTTCAGAACTGCGTGCGGAGGAACTCGGATTGCCTATTCTGGCCGAGCTGCGTACGTTTGGTAATGTAGGTGTTCCGAAGGAATTCATGGGAGAAGGCGCCTTTAAGGTTTTGCCGCAACTTATGGATAAAGCGGGCATGAAATTCAGTGATGTTGACTATTTTGAAGTGAACGAGGCTTTTGCTGCAGTCGTCGGTGCTGCAATAAAAGAATTTCCTGAGCTCAAAATGGATCGCATGAACCAATGGGGAAGTGGTATTTCGCTTGGTCACCCCGTTGGCTGCACAGGAGTTCGTCAGGTCTGCGACATGGTGCACCAGCTGCATAAGCGAGGCAAGAAGATAGGCGTCACTACACGTTGTGTGGGCGGAGGCATGGGCAGTGGTGAGGTAGTGGTTCGGCCAAACTAAATTATGGTTTGCACGCAACAGGTAAAGGCCGTGGCACGACACCTATTCACTTTTTTCCTCTCTCCAACGCACAGTAGTTATATACATATATACATATATGATGTGTGTGTTTGTATATACAGTTAGTTATGTTGTGTACTAAACAGTACATGTTTCATTCCGATGAATGTTGTATATCTCTCTTTTGAAAGAAAAAAAAAAACGTTTTTGACTTGTTTTTTGTTTTGTTTTTTTACTAACATACTGTCTTTGGGTTTATTTTTGTTTTATTTCTTGTTCAAAATGTAAAAAAAAAAAAAAAACTGTTGTATTCCCAAAAAGCATATAGAATTAGTCAATGTTTCTTGGGGGTATAATATGGGGATGCCCCTGGAAGAAAACGGATTAGATTTTTTTTTTGACATAATTTTTATTATTGATTCTCAGAAACCAGAATCTTGAGAACCCACTTTTTCATGATGTGTAACTTCCAAACGTATGATCAGTCATTAATTTTGTTTGTATTTTTTTTTTTTGCGATTTCTTCCCCCTCTCTCTTTCTCTCTCATTCTCTCTTCACTATTGGCTTTAAACTGCTTATAGTGCACCTTTATGCGTTGTTAGCTGCGACTTGATTATAATACTATAAATTAGCAATGCGATTTTTTCTTGGTGCCACCGTAGGGACTTCCACTCCATCCCATATATCCATTGGCAGTATTGTAATATCCAGGTCTGGAAAGGCAACGTTTTTGAGCATTGCGAATCGCAAGCGTGTCGAGATGTTCGTGGGTAAACGCTTTCATGTTCCCACGCGGCTGAAGACGTCGGCCCCCGACATTGCCGCCGAGTGGGATCACGAGAAGAATCCTCTGTACCTCTACCCCGAGATCGTCGGCGTTGGGCACGTGCACCCCGTCTGGTGGAAGTGTGCCGTGTGTGGGGACTCCTATTCGATGAGTGTTGAGAAACGCGTTGTGCGCGGCGGCGGGTGCCCCGCGTGCGGCGCTGCCGGGGGCCGCGCCGCTCCCCCCGGGGCGCTGGGGGGCGAGGCGGACCCGGCGCTGCGGCCCAAGCGGCCCACAGTCTTCGGCCTGCGCACAAAGTACTGACAGGCGCCGCGGGGTCGGCATGGGGCGGAAGTTTCTTTCACTCTGCGTGTGCATGTATGTGTATCTTGCATACATGCATTCACACATACAAAAGCAAGCACACACATCTCGTGCTGTATTACACTGTTGTGGACAGTGATGCTTGTTTTTTTTTTTTTTCTCATTTCTTGTTACTGTGTTTGTTTTCTTTTCTTTTTTTGTTTTTTACATTGGTATTGTTGAAATTGTTACATAGCAAGTGCTCTTTTTCGTTTTTTTTTGTTTTTCTTGAAGGCCCCTTGTACTGCATACAGCGAACTATCTGTGGTCAGAAGCGGTTAGAAGCGATGCTTCTCTACTCCGTATCGAATGTTCAAAGCTCTGAGCAGAGGAATGGAATTCAGAGCAACCGCTCTACAAATGTAGTTATTGGTCGTGTGCATCTTCTGCGACGTCTAACTTTCAAGCGAGAGTTTTTTGTGCCATTCATTCCGACTAAATATGTTCTTCTTATATTTCCGACATTTAAACCGCTTGATGACAATCATACCATTTCGGATGAGACAGTCGCAACGGTATCATCTTTCTTTGCCTGGTTAGCTCAGTGTAGTGAAAAAACCTTTGTTGTGCTTGATTTACTTGTTTGCACTCACTCTGGTTGCGTTGTCGCTGTCATCGACTGCGCCGATGTCCTCACGGCCATTGATGTCCTTTCCGTTTCACAGGAAAGCACAGCGCCGTGTGTGGGTAGTCGCTGTGTCCTTTCTTTCCCGTGCGACCGAGACGCGGCCTCAGAAGATGTACTAGAGGAAAACTATTACACGATTCCAACATGTACAATCTGTGCCGAGCGTCTTGAGCCAACGCTCACAGGTTACACGGCTCGCACGTGTCGATGTGCGCCGGACAAAGAGTGCCGCTGCTTTATTGAAGAGTCTTCCTGTCATGTATGCCAAGCGCTTCTGCGCATGCAGCGCGAGCACACCGCCATACAGTGCGAGGAGTGCGGTATAACAGGTGATCCATGGATTTGTATGCTTTGCGGCTTTGTGGGATGTAGTAGGTACCAAAAAATGCACGCGCGGGATCATTTTGTAAATGAAAGGCATTTCTTTTCGATGAGTTTTCTTACTCAGCAAATTTGGGACTATGACAGCGACGCCTTTGTTCACCGTGTTGTTGTAATGTTTGACACGGCGACGGGTGGGACGCAACGCGTGCAGTACCCCGATCGGGATAATTGCCCGGGACTGCTCGAAGATGAAATGGCAGAATCCTTTATAGACAAGGCAAAGAAGAAACACATCAATGCAAAGTTTGACTCCACCGTGGAGACGTCCAACGAGCACTATGCATTGATGATTAGGGGCGCGCTGGACGCGCGTCGAGCGGAGTACGAGGACGAAAAGGAATTCCTCGCCCCGTCGTGTGCCGCTGGTGACAATCCCATAGCCGCCAATGTCACAAGAGAAGACTGTGCAGTGTACGATGTCATGAACGGCGACGCGGCGCCCTCTAAGAATCACACGCAATGGCTTTCCCTTTTTCTCGCAAACCAAAGCCTCGAAGATGAGCTCTGCCAGCGGCAAAAAGACGAGGCGGCACTCGCGGTGTCCCTTGAAGCGCACGAGCAAGACCTGCGCGCGACAGTGCAGCGGTACGCCGAGGAGGAGCGGCGACTCATTGATAAAATTGAGGATTTGCGCGAGACGGTTGCGCAGGTTGAGATGAATGCGCGACTGCGGGGGCATCTCGCCGCGCAACTCGATGGGGACACGGCAGAGCGAGTCGTCGTCACCGGCACCGGCCGCGAGGATGAGGGAACAAAGAGAAGGCAAAGGCGCCGTTGAATGATGCAATTGCTGTTAGTATAGTTCGTCTTTTTTTTTTTTCTTCCATTCCATTTGCTTTGTAGTATATCTCTCTTGTTAGATGATTTAAATTTTGCTGATATGTGAGACGATTTCGTATATCTTTTCATTTTTGCTTTAAAAGCAGTAAGTCATCAAAGTTGTGATGTGCGGTAATTCCACCTCGGGAAAAAAAAAACGAAAAATGCTGCGTGATTAATGTTTTATTTCTCTCTGTTTTTATTTCTTCGACTATGGCAAATTGTTATTTTTCCAATGAATATATGATGCACTGTTGCTCTTGTTCTTATTAATATTATTGTGATTTCCTTTGCATTTGTTTCTGGTTTCTGCTGCTTCTCTCTTTTATTCTTTTTCTTTTGCGTGTGTGGAGGGAGTGGCAAAGAGGTTTGGTGACCGGCCCCTCGTCTCTTTGTATATATATATACATATATATATACATATATATATATATGTACACGGGCGAGGAGGGGTGGGGGGCAAAGGGTCTGATGGGGCCGGCGGTGCCCGATGCGGCGGCACTGATTGACCGCCTGCGGCGCCGCGTCGCGGACTGTTCGTTTGACGCCGAGAGCGCCTGCGCGGACGCGGCGGCTCTTTGGCTTTCGCTCGACGCCGCCCCGGCCGCCCTGCGCGGCTCCGCGTGCGCGCACTGGCCCGCCTTTCTCGCCCGCGCCGCGCACGAGGCGGCGGCGGACCCCGCGCGGGCGGCGCGGCCGCTGCTCGACGCGGTGGCGGCGTCGTGTGGCGCCGCGCTGCCGGGCGCCGTTGCGGCGGAGACGCGGCGCTGCGCGGGGGCCGTTGCGGCGGCGGTCGCGGCGGACATCCGGCGGCGCTCGGCGGCGCGCGCGGGGCTCCGGCCGCCGCTGGCGCTGCTGCGCGAGGGACTGCGCGTCGCGGAGCTGCTGCGCGAGATCGCGCTGCGCGTGGGCGACGAAAGCCTCGACGCGGCGGCGCAGCGCGTGGCGGAGGAGACGGACGCCGCCTGCGTGCGGTACAGCTCCCGCCTCGTCGAGGAAATGGCGTTTCCCGCGTACGGGTCGATCCCCTGGCACACGGCATCGCTGACACTGCGCGTGCACAACGCGGATCCGGCGATTTTTAGCTTTTTTTTCGCCGCTGTTGCCGTTGTGCAACGCGGGCGCGACGGGGCGTTCCCGCAACTCCTCGCGCGCATGTGGGAGCGCGGCGCCGCAGCCGTCGAGTGCATTGCAGTGGAGCGAAAACTCACCCCGGAGCGCACGCGGCAGCTCGTGGTGGACACTATGCACTTTGTTATGTTTGCCCGCATGTTTCGCGTATACATTGGGGCACGGCTCTTCCAGTGTGTCACAGCGGCGCTTGTGAATCTTTTGTCTGCGGTTGCGCGTCGAGTGGAGACAGGGAACGAGACAATTGTTGTACACCGTGCGACTGAAAAATTTTTGTCTGATATTTGGGGAGTGTCGCCAATCAGTGCGCGCGAGTGGGGGCTTCCGGTGAGCGCCTTTACGCCGTGGAACGCGGAGTTTCTGCGGGAGTGTGCGCTGAGGACAGCGCAGTCGCCGCCGGATGGTTGGGAACAAACAGACTTTGGGGGTCTCTGTTGATACAACAACTCAGTGAAAGGTATCCGATCTCGTTTGGTTTTCATTACGGTTTTTTTTTTTTTGTGTTTGTCTGTGTGTCCTTTTTTGATTGGTTTTTGAAATAGTTTCCCGCCGCCCCCTCTTGAAAGGTGTTTCACTTATATTTCTCTTTGTTTAAAAATTTTAATATATATATATATTAATTTATTTATAAGAAAGACATTTCTACGTCCTATTGGTTGCATTCGACCTTGGTGTCTTTACCGCTATTGCGCCGGACTGCTGTGTAGTCATTTTCTTTTTCTCTTTGCTGTTTTTTTTATTATCATTCTCTTGAATCACCAGCGACCACACTATATATATATATGTTATTCGGGTGATGCCGCCGCCATTACTTTTTTATCGCAATGTGTGTGTCCATGGATCCACGCCCCACTTCGCCGCCTGCGCGCGGAGGGTGACTGAGGCGGTGCTGTGGCTGCAGCGCGTGCCTGCCGACGCAGCGCTCGCACTGCACTTTGTGTGCCCCGCGCACATGCACGCCCTCAACCGCGAGCACCGCGGACTGAATCGCCCAACGGATGTCCTCACGTTTCCCGGCAGCGGCAGCGGTACGTTGGAGGCGAAGTGGGCCCACGGCGTTCTCTTCGCGGGGGAGGCGGGGAGAGAGCGGCGGGACGCCCTGCTTGATCTTGGTGAGATTTACTTCAGTGTGGAGTATGTGTGGGCGCAGTGTGCGCGGCGGCCCGCGCGGAATCTTTCCTTTTTGGCATATCTCGAGGCGGCGCTGGTGCACGCGATGCTGCACGCGCTCGGGTACGATCACAACACACCACAGGAATGGAAACGCATGTCGCGATGCGAGAAACGGATTGCAGCGCAGCTGGACACATGGAGGCGCCGATGGCCCGGGGATCTGTTGCGACTTGAAGACGCGGAACTCCTGCGCCGTCTGCGAATTGAAAGGTGAATGAATTATTGGTATTGCTATCATTATCATTATTGCATATTTTCACCTTCACAGAGAAAGGTATTTGCTTCTTTGACAGCGTCTTTATGATTTTGCCTTATCACTCTGCTTATTTCTCTTCATACATCTCTTTGTGTGTGTGTGTGTGTGTTTCAGGCAACTTCAGCTATTCTTACCAAATCTATTGTTATCCTCTTGGGTCCTTAATCTTACCACTTTTTGCTTTAATTGAAGAAACACGCAAAACTTCTTTGTTCTGTTTTTTTTTTTTATTATTGTTTGTTATTATTATTATTATTTCCCTCTCTTTCTTTTATTGGTTTCCCCCGAAGTATTGTAGTTATCTTTTCTTTTTTTTTTCTGCGTGTGTGTGTGTATTGGAAAGGGAGGGGTACCTTTTTCCCCACTCCTCGTCTCCCAGGTCTTTTTCACACACACATATATATATATATATATATATATATATACATATATAAACGAACAATTATGCATTCGACGAGGACAGTAACATTTTGCGAAGTGCAGCGGCCCCGGGCGAGTCCTGTCCCTCAGCCAGAATTTTTGGATTCAGGCCGCACGCCGCTCCGCTTCACTACACCAAAAAGGCGCAGAGTACGATCCACAAACAGTCTTTTACCAGACATTCAGCTAGGGGTGCACAGAGTCTTTAACCTTAACCAAACCGCTTCCTCCAGGCACATTCCGCTAGGGGAAAGGAGGGGGGATATAATCTCTCGCGTGCGTGCCATTGATTTGGTGAAATTTAGCGACGAAGATGCTCTCTGGCTGACCTCACCCACCGCGCCACACAGTCACAATATGGACACTGTTCTCTCTGCTCTCTTTGAGCGCCTGAGGTCCGCCCCGCGGCGCTGCCGCTGGAACGCGCCGGTGCCGCGCCCCGAGTGGGATCAGGACCTGCGCCTCTCGGGCGAGTGGTGGCTTTCGCTCCGCCAGACGCCAGTGGGCGTGAAATCGGATGAGCTTCACCCGCCGCTCATTTCGTGGGCGGCGCGTGGGGACGCGGGTGAGTGTCAGTTTATTGCGGATGTCTCTGGTCGCATGAAACACTCTGGCTCTGTTCTCTGGCTTCTGCATGTGGACCACATGGCACTATCACCGGAGCGAATTAGTGTATTGCTCTACGACGGTGTCTTATGCAACGGAGCACGGTCTCTGGAGTGTCTTTCTGCACCCTTTTGTGAAATTGGTGCGGCTTCTCTTTTAGTGATGTTAGATGCTCTCTCAGCCTGTCGAACCCTGCAGCCGCAGCTGCGGGTGCTGAACTTGTCGTACAATTGGATTGGCGCTGGATCCGCGCACATGCTCGCGATGTTTCTTTCCCGCACTTCCGTTCGGCGGCTTAGTTTACGAGGCAATCGCCTTGGCGGCGGCGACGACGCCGGGGTATTTGAGGATTTTCTTTTGCAGGGCTGCGCGCTCCTGGAGGAGCTGGACCTTGGGCACACAAGTCTTTCGCTGGCGGAGGTGTGCACACTCATCCGGTGCATTCCACAGATGGAGAATCTCAGAGTTCTGCTCCTCGACGGCATCGATGTGCCGGAAAGCAAAGCCGCGGCACTCTCGGGCGCCATACGGCGCTCGCACCTCACGTATGTGTCGCTGAAATTTGTGTTTGCGTGTGCTGGCGCAGCGTACTTGGAGTGCATTGAGAAGGCGTGTCAGCGGAATCGCGGCACGCAGAGGAGGGTGGACGAGTTTCACATATTGCGGCAACTCGCGCAGGCGCGAAGTTTCTTTGAGGCATTTGCGCTTTGCGCCGCGGATTGGAGTCGGTGGCACTTGGGCGCTCTTCCGAAAGGTTACCGCCCCTTTACCACAAATGAGCCCTCTCTTCGGAAAGAGGAGTTTGATTGATTGTGCGATTTGGAAAGTTGCTATCATAGGATTCCATTACAATGTTCTTTTTTTATATTTATTTATGATTACCTTACTTTGTATATCTTTGTGTGGGTGCGCTTATTCGCTCAAAGGGATGTATCATGTTCTTTTTTTTTTTTTTTGGTATTGTTGATTTTTGCAACAATTAATGTCTAAAATTTTGTTCTTTGCGTGGTTATGCGCAGCAAGCGCCCATCACCTTGTAGCATTCTTTTGTGCTCTGTTTTTTTTTTTTTACATAAGAATCTGTGCTTCATCTCATGCTATATTGCCCACTGACTTTTTTTTTGTTTGATTGTGTGTGTGTGTTTTCTTACTGGCATTTTATACTTTGAGTTTCTTCTCTCTTACTCCCTTTTGAATTTATTGCTTTCCACCTTTACACCGAGGCGGTGTAAACACATGTATGTATGCATGTACGGCTTTTGAGTGATAAAACGCACGAACTTAACACAGACTTATTAATTGATTTACTTATTTGCTTAGGCTGTGTCAACATTGAGTATGTTTCGCCGCGCTTCCTTGTTTCTTTGTGCTGCGAAGACAACAACTCATACAAACGCGCAGCAAGAGGTACTAGAGATTGGCTCTGCCTACTCGCTCCTGCGCATGTGTTACCGCTCCATAGACATTCGGGTGAAGTCTCGTCATGCGCGCAATTTTCTGAAGAAACGACTGATTGAGCAGTGGCGCGAGAACTGCGGCGAGACGGATCCGGAGAAGCAGCGGTTTCTCATGGACCACGCGGGATCGTTTCTGCAGGCCCTTCACTCCCCGCGCAACCCAAAGCCCGGGGACGTCATCGCCTTTCAGCTCTCGCGGCGAAGGGCGTACGAGGAGGCGCTCCAGGCAAAAGCTCAGCGCGCCAAAACAGTGCACAAGCTTCCTCCGGGTGCGAAACTCAGTTGATCACATAAAAAAAAAAATATATATGAATTTAATGTATGAAGTTTGGGGGGGAAAGAAGTGGGAGTGTAAGAGAGAAGTGCTGTGAAGAGGGGGAAAAGATTCGAATCGATGTGGATTTCATCTCTTTATCTATTAATTATTATTATTATGAAATGTTCCTATTTACACTATATATGTATATGTGTAGTGTATTTTTCAGTTTGACATCTCTCTTTTTCTCTGCATTTCATTTTTTGATGGTGTTGTTGTTGCTGTTCAATTACTACTTTTTTTTTTTTTCTGAATGAATTTTGGTGTAATTTTGAGAGTTTGCATAGGGTCTTCATATTTTGTCATGAAACCTTTGGTTCAATTAATTTGCTCTTCACGAATACATGGAGGGGAAATGAAAATAATTTTTTTATGGTCTTTTTTAATATTATCTTTGTGTTTTTCTTGTTTTTGTTTTTTTTTGTTTTGAATTTTTCACTAGAAATAAATATGGTACTTGGACTCTCTTTTTCTCGATCAATAGCAATCACAACAACAATATCAGCTCTGTGTTATGTCGCTGTTGCGAGCCTCCGTCGCGTGATGTCGAACCCTCCCGGTATTCCAAGCCCTCCTGTTCCGGTTCTCGCCAACTCCGGTTTTATTGATCATTACATTAAGCGATTTATTCTGCAGCACTCCTACGCACTCCGTCAGCCTGACGCGCTTTTTCAAATCTTACACTGGGCGCAGATGTTTGATCATAAACCATTCCTTATCTACATGCATATTTGTCGGCATATCGTTATTTCATCTGCCGCAGATCTTGAGGAAATCCTACTGCGTCAAGAAGGTAAATTTTGCAAACGTACGGGGTACGATCGTCTTCGTGCCTTTATTGGAGATGGTCTACTTCCTATGGCGAACAAGGACAAGCACGCTGAGCACAGACGTATCATTGCGCCTATTTTTCGGCGATCGAATCTCAAAGCGTTATCGAATGAATTAATGCGCCCGCATGCGCTGCGGTTGCTCGGGAGTTTTTTTGAGTTATTGCTTTGTGTTGGGGACGGAGGGTCGGTGACACTCAATCTTTCGGAATACATAAATCGCATGGCACTTTCTATTATTGGTGAGGCTGTCTTTCGCGCTTCGCATGAGGAAACCACTAACGTGCTAAAGCAGTTTTCTATTATGGTTAACTTTAATAAAGCAAATTACTTTTTTCCATGTTACCGAACAGCTTCCCAGCGAGAAGCGGAGAGGTGTCTCATGGAAGTTAGTAAATCTCTATTTCAGCGCTCGGATGAGCGGAGCAAACATCCGCAGCAGCGAATTGTGTTGGATGCTCTCTTAGAGGAACTGCACGTGCATCTTGATAATAATGATGTTATAAATCACTTGATAACGTTTCTGTTTGCTGGGCACGACACAACCGCTACGACAATAGAGTTTTTGTGTGTTCTTCTTAGTAGAAATCCAGACGCCCAGCAGAAACTCTACGAGGAGCTTGAGGGGATTATGCCTGTCCCAAATACCTGTCCAACCGTTGAAGAGCTTCTTGAATGTGAGTATCTATTGGCAGTTCAACGTGAGACAATGCGTTTGTACCCATCCGCGCCAATTATTTATCGCGATGCCGAAGCTGACGTGCATCTTCCCGCGTCCAATGTAACGATACCAAAAGGATCGATCTGCGCGCTGAACATATTCAACGTTCACCGCTGCGCCTCTATTTACGGACCGGACGTGCATGCGTTTCGCCCGGAGCGGTGGCTTGGCGCTGAGGGCGCCGCGCTGCGGGGGCGCTGCGGGCGCTGCGGGTATTTGCCCTTCAGCGCCGGGGGGCGGGGGTGCGTTGGGCAGGAGTTCGGGCTGTGCGAGGTCCTCCTCGCGGCCGCGCTTCTCTTTCGGCACCTGCGGATGCACGCGGTTGGGTCCCTGCCGCGCACGATGTTCCAGTTCACACTGGGCTCGCCGGATCCATTTCGCGTGAGGCTCACTTTGCGCGAAGGAATTTTGCAGAAGACTCTGGAAGAGAGTGTCTGTGCTTTGAATGCAGCATCAGACGATATTCCTTCTGAAGTGATATAAACTGTCAATGTATAATTTTCTTAAACCTGTGCGTGTGTGTGTGCACTTGCTTTTTGGTTGTTGTTTTTTTTTTTTTTTTATCATCTTGTTGTTAATATTTTTTTTGTTGCTTTTACTGCGAATGAAAAAAATGTGCATGCGTTGCATTTCAACCGATAGGCACATGTGATCAAAACAAAAAAAAAAAAAAAAAGATGGGTATGCACATCGAGGATTGTTATTTCATCTGTTGAGCATTAGCGGATAACAATCCTCCGATGGAATTTCTACTTTTTCTAAAGTCTTTTTTTTTTTTTTTTGTGAAGTCAAGATGAATGCGAAGAAAAACGTTTTTGAATACTTACTTTTTTTTCCTCGCTGTTCTTTAGCATCCAGCGTTCGTGCGTCACAAAGAATATTTTTTTTTTGTCCTCGTACTCTCTTCTTTTTTATTATTTTTTTGTTTTTGTATTTATGTGCGCCTACAACACCCATAATTATGACACTCACTATATAATAGAACAATTCTTTCTTTAGGTTTATAGCCCTCTATGCATATACATACATTTGTATATATATATATATATATATATATATATAAGGATGGAGAGAGCACACAGTCTCTCTTGAGGTCATTTCACTGCAATATTCTTCATTTGTTGTTTTTATTATCATTGAATCCTTTTTTTTTTTAACTTTTTTTTTTATTTTGGATAAATAGATGCCACAACAAATATTTCCCGTAACGTGACTTTTGTTTTTCCACATTTTTTTTTTTGTTGTTGTTGTTTTCGTGTGACTTTTGTTTTTTGTATTTTACACATGGCGGTAGTATTCAAATGTAAATGGTATTTTTTTTTTCATTTTATTCCCAAATCATGGTGCACGTGAGGAATCTCTCTAATCAATTTTGATCGACTCCGGCAGCGGCAGCGGCACACACATTACTCAATTCCGAATGCAACTTCAGAGCGGATCTGAGTCCGACTGTGTTTGCGGGAGAGGCGGAGAGAGGCGGAGAGAGGCGCGGGGCTGAGTGTACCGTTCGGTGAATTCCAAGAGACACGCGGGGAGTGGCTTTGGTTTTACATACATACTTTGTGGAGGTCTGTGGTTCGTTTACCAGTGCGCCTCTCACTCGGTTTAAGGGGTCACCTTTACACACACAATTGCATACTTTATTCAATACGCATTGACTCCATTTATTCATATTTTACTCTTCTTCTGCTTTTTTTTTTTTTGGTGTTATTAAGGGGTTAGGGATAGGGTAGTAAAAAGAAGGCGTGGGATCTGCTACTTTGAATTTTACTTTCATTTTGGTGCTCTTTCTTTTTATTATTATTATTATTATTATTATTATTATTATTATTATTATTCCTTTATACCGATGACCTCGGCTCTTTCTGCGGAGAAGGTGGACGAGGCGCTTCGCCTCACGGCATCTGCGCGCGAACAGATACTTCGCCACGGCCACAGCCGCGCTGTGAGCGTTTCCGCGCTTGTTGCGCTGCAGCACACACTGCGCGGTGTGCAGCAGGCGACTGCGCTGCTCCATGCGTACGAGCCGTCACCGCACCGCGGGCGCGTCTACGCGCACGTCTCGCGAACGCTGACGCGTGTGCTGGAGCTCCGCCCCGGCGACGAGGACAGTTCCAATGACCCGAGCAATCCCAGTGACCCAATTCATCCCGGTGACTCACTTGGTCCCAATGACTCACTTGGTCCCAGTGACTCACTTGGTCCCAATGACTCACTTCGTCCCAATGACTCAGTTGTTCCCAATGACTCAGTTGGTCGCGGCGGGGAGGACGGCGGCCTCCCGCTGCTTTCCGCCGCTGACAATCCCGCGCGCTGGTCGGACATTGTCGGCTGCGCGGATGCCGTCTCCGCGCTGCGGCAGGCGACGGAGCTTCCGCTGCGCTTTCCGCACCTCTTCCGCCCCCCGCGCGCCCCCGCGCGCCGCGTGCTGCTGTACGGCCCGCCCGGGACCGGAAAGACAATTCTCGCCGCTGCGGCCGCGGCGGAGTTCCGCGCCGCGCTGCTCTCCGTCGCGCCGGCGGACGTCCTCAGCAAGTGGGTCGGCGAGTCCGAGCGGCACGTGCGGCGCGTCTTTGCGGCGGCCGCGCGGCACCCGCGCTGCGTGCTGTTCCTCGACGAGGTCGACGCGCTCTGCGGCGCGCGCGGCGGGGCCGGCGAGAGCGAAGCCGCGCGCCGCGTCAAGACGGAGCTGCTGCTGCGCATGCAGGCGCCCGCCGCCGCGCGCGTCGTGCTCGTCGCGGCGACAAACGTCCCGTGGGACCTCGACGCGGCCTTCCGCCGGCGCTTCGACCGCCACGTCTTCGTCGGCCTCCCGGCGCCGCGCGAGCGCCGGCGGATCGTCGAGGCCGCGCTCCGCCGCGTCCCGCACGCGCTCGCGGAGGAGGACGTGCGCCGCGTGGCGGACGCGGCGGGCGGGTTCTCCGCGGCGGACGTGCAGCGCCTCGCGCAGTGCGCAGTGATGGCGCCGGTGGAGCGCCTCGCGCGCGCGGAGTTTGTGCGCCGCGGGGCGGGCGGGGCGTTTGCGCCGTGCGGCGCGGGGGACGGCGGGGCGGTGCCGCTCAGTCGGGTGCCGCCGGCGGACATCGCCGCGCCGCCGGTCACGAGAGCGGACTTTGAAGAGGCCCTCCGCGCCGTGGCGCCAACCGTCACGGAGGAGGAAATGGAAAAGTTTGTGCAGTGGCAGGCCCGGTGCGCGGCGGAGGCATAGGAGAAGAGAGACTCAGAGAAGATCTTCACAGTCCAACCTGCAGGGAACACATACCTACAGGTACCGAAGTTTTTCATAAAGTTTTTTTTTTTTAATTTGTTTTTGCATGTTTACACAGAACAAGTACATAGAATAGGGTTTTTTGTTCGCCCCCCTTTTTTTTTTTTTTGGTATAAAAGATTTTTTGATTTAGTTATACTTTTTTGGTTTCTTTTTTTTTTTTTCTGTGTGTGTGTGTGTGTGAGAGAGTGGTGTTGTGTTTGTGTAAACGATATAATGTGCTATTCTTTGGTATATATATATATATATATATAATTCTGTTATTTATTTGTTTTTATGTTTTTTCTCTTGTGTGTTTCAGTGCTTATTGCGCTGAATGGATGAGAACAAGATTCCAAAAAAGCGCGAGAAAGACCTCGGAACTGTCAGTCACGCTTGCAAAAGTCTGCACAACCCAAAAGGCGTGAGAGGGAAACACTATAGTGTCATCAAAAAACATCACCTTCACGGATGGCTGAGACAGCAACGGATGCTGGTGATAAATTACACACACGTAAGCAACTGCAAACCAGCCGAGGCGACGGGCGCCTCGCCTACGATTACAAAGCAGTTCCTGCTCACGGATATTACATCCATTGGTTTTAAAGGGAAAAAAACTTTCTGTCTCCACATTCGCGGGGATCACGTGTACTACTACTACTCCCCCTGGGCCATTGAGATTGCGTATGACATTCAGCGCTACGTGGCCGCCGCAAACGCTGTTCACATGTTGCTCGCGCCTGGCGACCGGTGCCGCGCGCTGCTGATGCGGCAATTGATCGCACGTGCGATTCCGCTCCCGGGCGCGCAGTCCCACAGCCCGCGCGCGGCGCGGCTGCGAAGCAATATCATGACTGCGCTGCGCAACGGTACAGTCGATGGGAGCGGTGAGCTGCGCGAGCTGACGCGAGTGTGGCGGGAAAAGACTGTGCGTGACGCAATGGACCTCGCGGAGCTGCGCCGCTCGTTGAATGCAATCCGTAACCTCTGTGCGGCGGATGTGCTGCGGCGCAGTGTTCTCGCGCACCATGACGAAATGGACACGTACGCACTAATACTTGAAAGCGTGGAAAGCGTACTGCAGCACGATGTCATTCGGAGAAATTTTGACAAAATCATCGAGTCGCTGCGGCTGGACAAGTCGCTGACTGAGCGGCAGAGCCATTTTGACCAGCAGCGCCTGAAACTGCGCGGAAACTCGGCGGAACACTTTGACGTTCCAAAAGGACTGCGAAAGCTTCACTACGAACTTGTACTCCACCACTTTGAGATTATCCCCACCTGCAAGTGCCCCAGTGACTTTCTTGCGCAGCTTGTGAACATTGCGGCTTGTCTCTGTCTCACTGTATACGTTGCAACGGTTGTGCGAAAGCAGGCGCACTCGCGCTCAGAGAAAAATAGTTCCGGAGCGGCTCCGGTGCGTATTTCTACGACACAACGCGTCGGGGGCGTTGCCGCTGATGGTCCAAGTCACACGTCCTCTTGCAATAACCCGAACGAATCTAAAAGGGAAGAAATCGATGTGAAGAATAAAGCACTAGCAAGAAAGCAAAAAAAGGGAATGGATGCGAGTTCCATTTCTGCCTCCCCTCCTTACATGGATGGCAATTCGCCCATTTTAAATCCCCCCGCGGATATAGTCGGCAACACAAAAAAGCCAATTATACTTTCCTTCAGCCCCTCGCCGCGAGCATCACTAACGCCAACGCGACACTTCACTAACGAAGACGTGAGCGATGGTGCGGCGGCAGCGACGGCTGAGAAGTGTCTCAGCAGCGCGGGCAGCGCTCCATCTTCGGAGAGTGCGCCCGAGTCACGGGCTGAGGACACGCGGGAGGAGGGCGTGAGAGGTCTTTCCGCGTCACACATCAGCGCGCTCTCTCCGGACCCCGCCGGGGGAGTGCTCGGTCGGTACAAAAACTGCACTCTCTCCGCGGACGACATCACTCCGCTCTTTATGCATTTGCTCTGCCAATCGGATGTGCCCGATGTGTGCCTCCTCCTCCACGCCGTGAGTCTGCTCCACGACACAAACGGAACCTCTGAGGCGGACTACTACTTGACAACTTTTGCTGCAGCTGTTGAGATGATATGTTCCTCAGCCACACCGCCGTCGACGGCGTTGTGAAGTTAACTGATAGATATAAGTGGAAAGTGAGGCGGAAGGAAACGGAAGTGTTATCGCGTTGTTGTTGTTGCTTTTTTGTGAATATTCATTTTATCTCGCTCTCCGTCAAAAAAAAAAAACGTTTTCGGGTGTAGGAGAATACAAATAGTGCTCTTCGTTAAATCAAACTTATTTTTGTACCCTAATAAGGTGAGTTAGCGATTGTGGTGAACCTTAGCGCATTTTTTTTTTTTTTTTTTTGCTGTTGTAGTGTTTTTTTTTTTCTTATGTTATTATTTTGAGAAGATCAGAAGACTGTACGATACTTGGTTGCTCGAATTGTTGTCATGAACAAATAGGTACATAAATTAAATATATATATATATATGTATTTTGTACTTTCTTTTTTATTTTTGCCACACTCCTTCTCTTGCCCTCTCTGTTTTTATCTGATCCTACTTTTGACGGCCTACGAAGTAAAAAAAGAACAAAAAAGAATGGAAAGATGTTCCGTACATTTCCTTTCATTTGTCTCGCCTGAATTCCCTGTGCGGGTTCCCAATCGCTTTGGCGCAGTGGAAGTCCCGGCAGAGGAATGGGGGCATCACGCACGGGAGGAGAATCAATTGGCGCTCGCCTCAGCCGTGTCAGCACGAGGGGAAAGTGTAAAATTGTAAAGGAGTGGATGCATCTCTCTCTCTCTCTGAGAGAGAGAGAGAGAGAGAGTTCACATTCAATCGTGGAATACATATAATGAACAAAATGACGCACTGATCGGGCCAAAGTCGAGTTGCGACGTATCAAAGCGACTAGATGAGTGCTTGGCTTTCTTTGATCAAAATTACTATGGATACGCCGCTGTGCCATTTGCACAACGTGAGCTTGAGTTCCTCTTCTCTGAGCACAAATACATTAGCAATACGTTTGGTACAGATATTTATCATGTGCACTATCTTATTTGCGTGTATTTCTCTTTTGCAGTTGCGATGCACAGGAGAAGTGCGCAATGCCACAAGTATGATGAACAGACAGTCTTTGTGTGGCAACAGGGAGTGCGATTTCGCCGACAGTGAACTGCAAACAGTGCGGTTTGTCAGAAGCGGCACAAGTGTTGTGGGCGGCGACTGGACTGATGGCGCATCCAGCATCGCCTAGTCCATGGGCTTGCGGGTGTGCCAGGAGAAAATTTCATTCGAAAACGCTTTTTTACATTCTTTAGTTGTTGTTGCTTATTTTTTTTTTTTTGGATTTTATTTCTTTTGAATGAATAAAAGTAAAAAAAAACTTTTGTTTTACTTGGTTGGGTTGTACACTTAACAGTGCTTTAGAGAAGATACATTTCAAAATTGACTTAATTATCTTTTTTTTTTTTTATGTTTATTGGTCTTTGATGGTGCCTGTAATTCCCTTTTTTTTTTTTTTTGGAAAGAACGATATTAATAAGAGTTGCTTTCGCCAAGACAGAAGAATGGAGAGTAAAGAGCAACCCGCCAGAAACAATTCCTTTTTTTTTTTTTTGCGGGTATCTTACCGATATGCTCTATTGGCTTCGTGTACTTTCTTTTTGAACTTATACATAGTCGATCTAACTGATAACGTGGAATGGATGAGTAGGCTAAACTATTTCTTAATGTTTTTTTTCATTATTATTATTATTCATTCAAAAACAAATTCTTCACTGGGCTAGGGAGCTTTTTTGTGTGTGGGAAGGTGAGTGGTTTTTTGTTTTTTATTATATTCTTGCATGTTATATACTTTATTAAATCACTGAACACTGGAGTACGGAGTACAGATGAAATGAGACTTCTGCCAACAAAAACCATTGATGAGAGTTCTTAGTACTTGTTCTGCTTTTATTTCTACTTGGCCTTTTTATTTATTTATTTTTTTTACGTCTTTCGGTATTATTTCTTTCTTCTTTTTCCATATTGATATTGATTCCACTAATAGGAACATGTATGTGACTTGTAGTCCGATCCAATAAAAGTGAAAAGACTTTGCAAACAAATTGGGAAGTTCTGGAGAGAGAGAGAGAGAGAGAGCTCGTAGGATCATGACAATTCGAACTGTTCTCCAGGCAATTGAGAAGGGAACCCTTCTTGTTGACAATGTTGAGCACTACGCCAGTGTTGGCCGTGGGGTTATTGTTTACGTTGCCTTTATGGACGATGTGGATGATGCAGCAATTCAGCGAGCCGTTCGCGCAATTCTATCAACCAAAATATTTCACCACTTGTCCTCGAGCTGCAATTCACCCGCGACTGCCGTATCGCTTGATGATATCCCAAGTGCGGACATACTTATAGTTCCACAAGCCTCCTTGGGTGGTAAGATCAAGGGTAAAAACGTTCAGTTTCACGCGCTCGTTCCTAAAAGCAAAGGCGCAGAAGTGTATGAGCGCTTTTGTGCATTGATGCGCAGTGCGCGTGGTGTGGACGGTGCCAAGACGAACTTCTGTGGAGAGGCGCCTGGCGGGCACGACGAAAGCAATGGTGGCATCGGCTCTGTGATTAGTGGGAGTTATGGCAATCGTCAAGTGTTGCGGTTTGAGTCAGAGGGGCCTCTGACACACTTTTTTGACTTCTAACTGTTATGGTACTTTTGCTTTGCTTTGTTGGTGTGTGGGGGTCGGGGGTCATATTTGCCTTACGCATGTTTTATTCTTTCTCACAGATACTTACATGGAACAAAAAAAAAAAAATGCCTTACAGTCGTCAATGTCTTTATTTCATCTCATACATGTTGCAGAGGAATGAAATGACGAATTATTTTTTTTTTTAGTTTTTCTTTTTTTTCTTTTTGCCTGGCGTTGCTTTTCGTACAACGCAAAGCTTTCTCAGTCCTTTCCTTCACTCACTCCCTTCTCTCTGCCTGTCCCTCTATTCGATTTCACTCCAAAGGCATAAGGTGCTAACGGTCCAGATGCGTTGTGGCCGCGCTCTTCTTTCGGTGAGTTCGGCTTCACCGGACGTGACTGGGGCTCTGTCGAGTAGCGCCGCGGCGGCTCAGTGGACACCGCAGCAGCGGTGCTACAGAGAACTCATGAAGGGACTTCGCGCGGCATACTTTCATGACAGGGCAAAACTGTTTTGGTCACGTCACCGGGTTCTTCTTGAGTTCTACAAGTACGCGGAGGAGGAGGACTCGGCCGCTGTTCAGCAGGTACTGGGCATCTCTCGTGAGGTGGCGTCGTTTATCCAGCAACACATGCGGATGAACGTGGAGCGCATTGCTAAGCACAATGAGGTCATGATGACTCTTCCTGCTTCAAAGGCGAAGAAGTATCGAAATGACTTTCTACTCGCTGAAAAGCAGCACGACTCGTGGTGTAAGCAAAAAATTAAAGGGATTTTGAAGCGGCGACCGCCGCCACCGTATCCTTTCTTCTAAGAAGAAAAGATGCACAGGTTCTGCTTCAGCTTACATATTTTTCTGTTTCTCCATGGCTCTGTGTATGTTCACACTATAAATTGGTACGTTTCTTTTTTATCCATCGTGGAAATTGGATGGAAAATCAGAATCTGTTCTTTTTTTTTTCTTTTTTTTTTTTTTTTGTGTGTGTGCATGTGGTGTATTCTGTTTCTTTTTGTTGTTGTTGTTTTTGTTTATTTTTTTTTTTTTAAACACCTTTATCTATGCCTCCTTTACATTTCGATTCTCATCATTACCAGCCCTAGCGAAAAAAAAAAAAAAAAAGGTTATACCTTTACATGAGAAACACTGCGCATGAGTACGGATCGAGCTGTTAGTTTTTCGCACAACGAGGACGGCTCGTCCATCACTGTGCACCACCAGGGCGCGCACCTGACGAGTTGGCGCAACAGCGGCGGCGACGAGCTGCTCTACACCAGTCCCAACGCGGTCTACAAGGACGCCGTCGCCATCCGCGGCGGAGTGCCAATTATCTTTCCGCAGTTTGGTAACCGGGGGCCGCTGCCTTCGCATGGATTTGCTCGTGTTCGAATGTGGAAACTAAAGGATGTCGGAAACGGTAAGGCTTCGTTTACTTTGAATGTCTCGCCTGCAGAACTCCGTGGACAGGGCAAAGATGAAACGCAATCATCTCCGTGTGTGCTTGAACTGGTGTACACAATTCTATTCAGTAACGATGAGTTGCAACTGCAAATCGAAATTATGAACAACGACACTATGTCAGAAGTTGAATTCGCCTTCGCCTTCCACACATACTTTGCGGTTTCAGATATTCATAAAACCCTACTGAATGGTGTAAGCCGCTCGGACTATATTCAATGCGGCTCCGAGGAAGAAGGCCTTAAACCATGTGAGATGATGTCCAAGTTTACGAAAGAATTTGATCGACTGTATCCCAATCAGCGATGTGCAGTTATGTTGATTGATTTGGTTAAGAACCGCACGTTGCACATATCTGGTTCTTATCTTCCAGATGTGGTTGTATGGAATCCATGGATTGAAAAGACATTGCGGACTAAAGACCTTCCCCCTGATGGTTACACACGGTTTGTCTGCGTTGAGCACGGGGCGATAGAAAATAAAGTGAAATTATCCCCACAGGCCACTTGGAAAGGAACGCAATGTATTCGCTTGTTAAAAGCGGGTGAAGCGTCATATTAAATTTTATGTAATGGGAACTTAAACTATCAAAAGAAAAATGGAAAAAAAAAATATTTTTTTTTTTATTTTTCAGTCAGTTCGAATTTTTGCATGAGCTATATGAAATTTTAGCTTTATTTTTCGGTAAAATGAGTACAACAAGACGGTAAAAATCAATACTTATTCAATCATTAAATATTTGACGAGCGCAATTTATATTTTATTTTAAAATATTGCATTGTTAGAATTATGTAAGCATTCTTTCTTTTAGTTGTTGTTGTTCTTTATTTGTCGTTGAGCGTGTTATGTATTGATTCCCTTTTCTTTTTGGTTTTTTTTTTCTTTTTTCGTTTCTCGGTCTTTCGCTTACCCGTTCTGCCCGTGATGAATTAGAGTATTTTTTTTTTTTTATGTTTTATAGTGTAGTTTTTGAATGCGGGTGAAAGAGGAATGAAGAAGCGGAGAGTAAAATGCGCGAGAGATGTTAAAGTATCGAATGCACACTTTCCTACTGATTTTTGTATATTAAATGTATTTTAAAAAAGAAAAAAAACAGTATAGCATGGAAGCAAGTAGAGTGAAGTTTGCTCTCAACAAGTGGAAACTGCATACGGTGTTTAATTGCCGGGTAGCTCGTCGAGTGCGATATTCCTTTTTTCGTTTTTTTTTTTTTTGTTTTTGTCAATTCCGAATTGAAACCGATTTATTCGTTTAATGTGGTGATCAGACATTTCCTTTGGGAAAAACCTTTTGCGTGTCTCTGTGTACGTAAATGCATTTCCGTATAATGGTGTATCGCTCATATGAAGTACAGTTATCAAGTCGTGCGTCGTGTTCCATTGGATTCACAAGTGCATATAAGTGGCTCCACTCATCCGTCGCCTTTTTTTTTTTTTTTTGTTTTGTGTTTATATTATTTAATGAATGAAAAACTCAGTGTGGTATCTGGAAAGCGAAGAGACGTGGGACGCAATGAATATGTCCTCTTTTTTTTTTTTTGTTGTTGTTGTTGTTTGCTGAGCTTATCAATTTATACGGTAATGGTACCCTTGTTGGGAATGAGGACTATGAGAATAAAAAATAAAAGTAAATGAAGGAAAACCCTGTGAATGTGTCATTGCGTCGGCTTCTATATTGAAATTTGCGGTATAAAACAGGAACATTGTGTCTCGGCAATGAATGTCACGTGGCAGTACAGGAAATGAGTCCGTGTGTCACTGCGCGCCTCATGGCATTGGCAAAGGCGCCTCTTTTGCTGCAGTGCTCATAAGAGAAGTTTTGAAAGAAAACAAAAAGAAAAATAACAGACCTAGACCGCGAATTATATAGATTTAGATATATATATGTATATATATATACTTTTTTTTCTGTTTTTTATAATGCATTATTCTTTTTTTGTTGTTTGTTAGTTTTTGGATTGCTATCACCATGAGGAAGATTGCGACTCTTCAATCCGTGTTTTCTACTATCAATGACATGGTTAACTATATGTATGCGAAAGCTAAGTAGACCGAAGCATTATGCTCTATATGGTATCTTTAAGGGTACTGCTACCTTCGTGGATGGCGTTATTAGTGCTCTTTTTAGTTGATTTTGTTATCTTTTGTCAGTAAAAATTTATCAAAACTTTAAAAATACATATTTTACGATTGCATTTTTTTAATTGATGTACGTTTTTTGTTTTTGTTTTGTTTTTTTCTCTCTTTTTGTGTGGATTTTTTTTTTCTCTTGCTTCTCTTATTTTTAATTGTATTTTACTTCATCGTATATATATAATTTATTTACTTTTTGAAAAAAAAAAGAAAGCATGTCAATGTCAAAGTGCAAGCAGTGGGTTGGTCCAGTAGCATTGGGAGGATTCCTAGGTCTTTTCTGTGCGACAGATAAGATTGGTTTATTCACTGCCTTCAATATCGCTTTCACGCTCTATGTCACAGGTGTCGTTCCAGAAAGTGCCTTTTTCCCTACCGCATGGTATCGACCGAATATATTCGCCACCTTATACCGCCTCTACTGCTCCGATGGGATTGGCTATCGCTACTTGCGCTCGTACTTGCATCCGCGGCAGCGCACCCCGCACTCCGACTATCGCCACGGCGTTCGCGCGCTCAGCGGCGCCCCCGCGGCCTCCGCCCCGGCGGACATCGACACGTCGCGCCACGTGGCGTTCTACGCGCGTGGCGGCGGCCTCGTCGACCTCGAGGCCTTTGCGAGCGGCTGGAGCGGCGCGGGCGGGGGCGGAGGGGTTGTCGTCGTGCCCGTGCCGTCCTTCGGGGACAACTACGCGTACCTCGTTCTCTCCTTCGCCGCGCAGCGCTGCGCCGCGGTGGACCCGGCCGACCCCGACGCGCTCCTCGCGGCACTGCGCGCAGTCCGCGCGCGGACCCGCGTCGACTTTGTCCTCACGGACGTGCTCACGACACACAAGCACTGGGACCACGCGGGGGGCAACCGGGAGCTCCGGGAGCTCGCGGCGAGCGGTGGCGCCGCCGAACTGGTCGACACCGGACTGCGCATCTACGGCTCCGCGCGCGACCGGCCGCACGCGTGCACAGACTTTGTGAGCGGTGGCGACGCGCTGTCTGTTGCGGGCGGCGCCGTGCGCGTGTCGGTGCTGCGCTCGCCCGGCCACACAAACGGCTCTGTCCTCTTTCTCGCCGGCGACGCGCGCGGGGGCGAGCGGCTGGCGCTCTTCACCGGCGACTGTATCTTCTGCGGGGGCTGCGGGGCAATGTTTGAGGTCGCAGGTGTTGACGATGTCCTCACGACGTGGGACACATTTGCCGGCGTCGCGGCGCGCACACACCCCGCGACGAAACACATTGTGGACACAACTGATGTACTGTGCTACGTGGGGCACGAATACACGGAGCGGCTGCTCGAGGAAACGGCAAAGGAGATTGCAGCGAAGCTTTCGGTCCCAGGCGGAAAGCCTAGTGCGGCGGCATGCAAATACTATTCTGAATTGCGTGCGGCGCTTTCTAGCACGAAGCAGTTGCGGTCTGTCGCTGCGGCCGGTCCTCCCCCTTGTACTGTACCCTCAACAATTGCCATCGAACAGCGGACAAATGCATTATTGACACTCCGCCGACAAGCTGTGGAGAATTTGCGACACGTGCAGAACCCGGCATCGGCACTCTCGACTGCCATCTACAGTTCCCTCGACCGCGAGATGCTTCCTTGAGTGCGTGGGTGTGTCCTGAGTCATTTTTTTTTTTTTTTATTGCCTCTTGCTATAGCATTAACAGTGCTTATACACAGGTGCCGTTATGCCACAAATATATAATGAAATGTATTTTTTCTCTTTTACTTCTTTATTCGGCCTGTTCTACTCTTTTTTTTTTTTTTTGATTTTTTACCCTTCTCTCACTCCCTTTCCTCCCTTGTTTATTTCTACTTTAAAAAAAAAAAAAAACTTTTTACAGGTAGAAACTTTAAAATGTTTCCGCCCGCTGCTTTCGGTTCCAACTCCTTTGTCCCCGCGCCTGAGGGCGCCGGGGCGAATGTGTTGGTGGACGCCGCGTCGGCGGACGAGGTGGAGATTCTTCCCATTGGCAGCGGCGGCGAGGTGGGCCGCTCCTGTGTTGTTGTGCGCTACAAGGGCCGATCTGTCATGCTGGACTGCGGCAATCACCCGGCGAAAAGCGGACTGGATTCTCTTCCTTTCTTCGACAGCATTCGATGCGATGAGATTGATCTTGTCCTTATTACACATTTTCATCTTGACCACTGCGGTGCGTTGCCGTACTTTTGCGAGCAAACGGCGTTTAAAGGCCGCGTCTTTATGACAAGTGCCACAAAGGCTTTTTACAAGATGGTGATGAATGATTTCCTCCGCATTGGTGCAAGTGCTAATGATATCGTTACGAATGAGTGGTTGCAGAGTACGATAGAAAAAATTGAAACTGTGGAATACCACGAAGAGCTGACAGTAAACGGGATTCGTTTTCAACCTTTCAACGCTGGTCATGTGCTCGGTGCCGCTATGTTTATGGTCGATATTGCCGGAATGAAGACACTTTACACTGGAGACTTCTCACGTGTGCCAGATCGCCACCTTCTTGGGGCAGAAGTCCCACCGTACTCGCCTGATATTCTTATCGTTGAAAGCACCAATGGTATCCGCGAGCTCGAATCGCGAGAGGAACGTGAAGCGCTCTTCACAACGTGGGTCCACGATGTGGTAAAAGGTGGTGGCCGATGCCTCGTCCCTGTCTTTGCGCTGGGTCGTGCGCAAGAGCTATTACTAATTCTTGAAGAGTACTGGGATGCGCACAAGGAGCTTCAGCACATTCCTATTTACTATGCCTCATCACTTGCTCAGCGTTGCATGAAGTTGTACCAAACATTTGTCAGCGCTATGAATGAACGTGTTAAACAACAACACGCAAATCACCGAAATCCCTTTGTGTTCAAATACATCCATTCGCTTGTCGACACACGCTCCTTCGAAGACACAGGGCCATGTGTTGTACTCGCGTCTCCAGGTATGTTGCAGTCCGGTATTTCATTGGAACTCTTTGAGCGGTGGTGTGGGGATCGGCGAAATGGCATCATTATCGCCGGTTACTGCGTTGATGGTACCATTGCGAAGGATGTGTTGACAAAGCC
Source organism: Trypanosoma boissoni (assembly GCA_030849725.1). NCBI lineage: Eukaryota > Euglenozoa > Kinetoplastea > Trypanosomatida > Trypanosomatidae > Trypanosoma > Trypanosoma boissoni. Next base: position 14,044 of record JASANW010001420.1, on the reverse strand, counting down.
AAAGGAGATTACAAAGCCCGACGGTCGTGTTCTTCCACTTCGCATGCGCACCATTCAGTCTGTCTCTTTCTCAGCACACTCCGATGGTCGGCAAACTCGTGATTTTATCCAAGCGCTTCCCAAAACGCAGCACGTTGTACTTGTTCATGGCAACAGTGGAGCCATGGGGCAGTTAAAGAACAAACTGCAGCAGGATTTCGCTGAACGCGGCACAAAGGTGTATTCAACAATCAATCAAGAATCTATTCGTATTCCTTTCAGTGTGCAGCGCACAGCAAAGGTGATTGGATCCCTCGCTAGCGTCCCACCACGTCGCGGAGAGTTTGTTAGTGGGGTTTTGCTTGTATCCGGCCAGCACTCCCACTCCATTGTGCACCCGAGTGACATTCCCGTCTTCACAGACCTCGACGTGGCGCAAATACAACAGGCACTTGTACTTCCGCTTCCGCGGTATAAATCCGCACTTGAGGTCCTCGAGGTCCTGCAGCGTTACTTTGCACAGAGTCAGATGTTTCACGAGGTTACCCCAGAACAGCATCGTCAAGAAGAGGAACAAACTGTGGCGGCGGTAGAACCGTCAGGGAGTAGTGATCCCACCACGAGCATGACACGCATTGCCGTCTCATCCGATGTATGGGTAGACGTGCGACAAAGCACGCGGTCGCAGACAACACTGACCATTACATGGACGGCAAGCCATCGCAACGATCTCCTCGCGGACGTCACCTGTATCGCTTTGGTGAAGATTATGCAGGACGAAAATGATCCCGACAGTACAGACCCACTCCCTGTCGATGTATCTGGTAATGACCGTCTTTTTCGTCTAAAGTGCTTTCACCACATCATGTCTCAATTCTACACGTCTGTGCGCACAAACCTTGCGACCGGTGCTTGTGCCGTGGAGCTCGAGGATGGCCAAAAGGCCACCATTGCCGATTGCATCGAAATAGACTTGGAAGACAACAGTAAGCTCGACGACGCATCGCCTGAGGTCGAACGGCTTAAGACTATTCTAAAACGTGCGTACCTCACACTCTTCCCCATTCCAGTGGACCAGGGCTGGTGTGACTGCGGTATGATACATGGCGCTGAGCCGGCACTAGACGAAACTTCCTAAAAGTTACATACACAGATATATACTTCTATATAAATGTGTTTTTATATCCCGACTCCAACCTTTAAATTTGTTGGATAAATTTCCAAAAGGAAATAAGAAAAATAATGTTTTCAAAATAATCTTCATTTCTTACTAACCTTTGCAATAAAAACTTCTAAAGCGTGTTAAATAAGCACCAATGCATTGCACTTCTCTTTCTTCTCTCTCTCTCTGTCTCTCTCTCTCTCTCTCTCTCTCTCTCTCTCTATATATATATATATATATATATATGTATATGTATATATGTCTATTAATGTCTATATTGGGAATTAGTATCTCTTCATTGACCATGTCGACTGCAGTTTCGTCCTCGCACTCGTCTGCGGCCGCGCACACCACATAAGGTCTTTTGTTCGTGTGTCGTTACGGCCGCCTGACCATACGCTTCTCCATCGCACGATCTTCTCGTCCGACGCGAGCGCCCATTCATTTCCCTAGTCGTTATTTCGCCTCCTAAGAATGCCGCTGAACGCCTCTGACGCACAGTCGGTAAAGAGCCCGAAGATCATATGGAAAACAATTTCGTTATTTGATTTTTGTTTATTATTTTTTGGGGGAACGTACCGTATCTCTCAGACGCTGTGCGATTTCCCTGTGACGCATCACACCGCGCGCACCCTCGGCCTTTGAGGCACTTCTTTATTCTTTGGACACAAAAGCGACAGCTCAGTCTGCGTTGCAACCACTGGGGTCAGTCCCGTCGAGCGATTCCGTTAAAGCAATTCCATTTCCCACCGCAGCGCACAGACTCGATGAAATCCGCATTCAACTGCGCCGAAGCAGCCGCATTGAAGTCGGCGACGGCCTATACCCCGCAAAAAAAAAAAAAAAAAGTTCTGACACGAAAGCAAAGCCAGTTTCGCGGCCAAAACATAACACACATTTTTTTTTTTTTTTCTTACGCACCGCGAAACATTGCCAACACGTTTAGCGCTGGCTGCACGTGGAGTGGGGGGAAGAATACTTTCAGGAAGATCATGAGTGAAATAGGGGAGCGATTGATTTGTTGTGTACGGGAAGGATTTGGGAGACAACAATTTAAGAGTAGTAGGAAAAAATTGGGAGACATATTGGCACCCGACGCCCATTGTGTTTTTCATTCTATTTTCGCACACATGGCAGAGCAAAAGATATCGTAAATTGTACGAGTGCTCAAAGTTTGCCCTCACGCTTTCTCGTGTATGCCACTGTCGCTTCATGTGGGATCGTTACCGTTTGTTTTCAAGTCGAAAAAGTACATCCTCAGAAGCATGAGCAGCAAGAAGAATTCGATCAAAGTGAATTGTTGTGGACTATCATATGTTGATTAGAGGTGAGTTTTTACCTCTATTTTGTTTTTTTTTGAGGTAGTTGCAATCAATGAGACGGTTCGATTTATTTATAATTTACTCTTACGGTTTCAATCTTCCAGAATAATATTGTGCTGAAGCACACACATTTTTATGTTTGTTTTTTATCGAAATTTTATTATGGCTGTCCTTGTTAGCTTTGTGTCATTATCTTCAGCGCACCGTGTGTCGCAAAGTGTTGCCATCTCATGTTTTAATTACTATTGATACAGCAAAAGGTATTAAAAAGAGCTGTACAGAGTTTGATTGGGGTTTTATTGTATATTGTGAATTTGTTTGTACTTGTACATCAGTGTTATTGTGTGTTGGTGATTACCCACAATAAAGGGTTGTTGATGCCAATATATACTTTTGTTGCTGCTGCGGTATATTCCTTTTTTTCACCCAATTGCTGGTGCGTTTTATTTTTTTTTTGCTTTACCTTTCTTGGTTTTTTGCCTTGTTACCTTTTCCATTTGAATCTAAATGTTTGCTTTATGTGTTTTTTTTTGTTTGTTCATTTATTTTTTTCTTACTATGAAGGCGTTTTGTTTTGTTTTTTGTTGAAAAGACATTGATACACAACAATGCTAAAGAAGGAGGAAGAGATAAAATATGTGGTGAAAAAAGAAATCGACGATGAGAATGACTCTGACAACGAAGAGAACGATGACCTTAACTGGTGGGAGCAGGAAAATATTCAGTTTATGACAAAAGGTGAAAGGCGATGGGACACTTTGTGTCACAATGGAGTCATGTTCCCACCCGAGTATAAGCCCCACGGCATTCCCCTCATTTACGAGGGGAAAGAGTTTGTCATGACTCCGGAGGAAGAGGAAGTGGCGACGATGTTTGCCGTCATGAAAGAGCACGATTACTACCGTACAGAAATATTCCGCCGAAACTTTTTCAGCAGCTGGCGGGAGATTTTGGATAAGCGTACGCACCCTATTCGCCGCCTAGAACTCTGCGACTTTGAGGCGATCTACCAATGGCACTTGCGTGAGCGCGAGAAGAAGCTCAGTCGTACAAAGGAAGAGAAAAAGGAACTGAAGTTGCAAGCCGACAAGGAGGCGGAACCGTTTCGCTCGTGCCTGTGGGACTCCAGAGAGGAGCAAGTCGCCAACTTCCGCGTCGAGCCCCCGGGGCTCTTTCGCGGACGAGGGAAGCACCCCTTGATGGGAAGGCTAAAGACTCGTGTCCAGCCAGAAGATATTACTATCAATATAGACGAATTTTCTCCAATTCCGGATCCGCCTGCCGGTCACCGCTGGAAAGAAGTAGTGCATGACCACAACGTGACATGGTTGGCTATGTGGCGCGATAGTATTCTTGGCAACTTCAAGTACGTCATGTTAGCACCGTCATCGAGTATCAAGGGACAATCGGACATGCTCAAGTTTGAAAGAGCTAGGAAGTTGAAAGATCTTATAGACAAAATCCGCGAGACCTACGAAGCTGAATTTCATTCACCTGACTCCATGATTGCCCAGCGTGCTGTGGCCATGTATCTCGTTGACAAGCTTGCCCTTCGTGTGGGAAACGAAAAAGGGTCAGATGAGGCTGACACAGTTGGGTGCTGTTCTCTTCGCGTGGAACATATTGAACTGGTGCCCCACAATGAGGTGAAATTTGACTTCCTTGGTAAAGATTCCATTCGGTACACAAATCAGGCCGTCGTGTTACCAAAGGTTCACGAGCTCCTAAAACGTTTTCTCCGTGGTAAAAAGCCATCTGATGATATATTCGACAAGATCACCCCAAGCTTGCTCAATGACTACTTGAAGTCTTTTATGGCTGATTTAAGCGCAAAAGTATTTCGTACATACAACGCTTCCATCACACTGGACCGTTGGTTCCATGAGACTCCGGTTGATCGTAAGGCTTCATTGCCAGAAAAATTGGCCTACTTCAACAAGGCGAACACAGAGGTGGCTATTCTCTGTAACCACCAAAAGTCAGTGTCAAAAAACCATCGCAAAACCATGCAGCAGTTAACGGCAAAATCGGACTATACTCGGCAAATGATTGATGCACTGGAGCGAGCCAAGTTAACCATAAAGAAGGACTCATTGGATGCTGCTGTAAAAGAGTTCTTTGCTGAGCAAGATGAAATTCAGTACAAATGGCTAAACGCCTATGGCACAGATGAGCAGCGTAAGGAGTACGATGAGATTGTTAAAAATCGTAGAACATCTAATACAAAATCCAGAAAGCCCAAGTCCACCACGGGTGAAAAGAAGAGTAAATCCGGTGCGACCAAGAAAACTGCGAAGAAAAGTACTAGGAAAGTGGCAAAAAAAGCTTCCACAAAATCCTCTGCCAAGTCTGGGAAAAAGAAAAGTGCTCCAGCAAAGTCAACCAAAAAAACAAAAGGAAAAATTGATGATGATGATATGGTTCTTTCTGATATTCTTAACCAAAAACTGTCGAAAGGTGTTCCCAACAGCAGAAAGAAAAAGTCTGAGACGAGTGGGTCCAAGCGTTCTCGCAGCGGTAAAGCAAAGGACCTGAATAGAGAAGCCGATGATGACATTCCTCTTGGTGCTCTTTGCTAAATTCACTAATCTTACAATTTCTTTTTATTTACATCGGTCTTTTTGTTCGAACCTCTTTGTTGTTGTTCGTTAAATGTGAAAGGGCAAAAAGTAGCCCTTGTGCTGTGCAAGCCTTTCAAGCAGAGTTTTTTTTTTTTTTTCTTTGATGTTTGCAATCATTGCACAAGAAGAAGCGAAAGAAAAAACTAGGGGGCTTGAAAAGTATAGAAAAAAATGTAAAAAAAAAACAATAAACGATGAGAATTGAGTAACGTTTGAAAAGAAAGACTTTTGTGTGTGTGTGTGTGTGTGTGTGTGCGTCAGCGAAAATAATTGGAAGTATGAACAATATATTAAAAAAAAAGGAAGGAGTAATGTTATTTATTCTGTTGTCCAACGCCCTAGTGTAGAGGGAATTCCCTGTCTTTGTTGCTGCTGCTGTTTTATTATTCTTGAAGCGCACAAATGGCAGAGCTCTGAGTGTAAAGAGATGGGAGGGAAGGGAATTCTTCTTCTGCATCACCAGAAAGATAATCGAATGCTCGGTACCATAGAGGTCTACATTGGCCGCTGTATTGGTGAAATGTGTTGTGATACATTAATATGTTAGTATTACTGAATCTCGTAAATATGATTTTAAGAAAAAAAAAGTTTAAAACCATGTAACGCAATTTTTTCCCTCATTATGTAAGCAAGTTTTTTTTTTGTTTTTTTGCTTCTTTTTTTTTTTTTACATCACCTTAGTAACGACTGAATCCTCGATGCGGCTTTCGCGCTATGTGCAGCTGCACCCCGAGTGTATTGATTCCGGTCTGCAGCGGCTGAACTGTGCGTCGCAGGGCATCATTGAGGTGGACATTAGCCCGGCGGTTCTCTCCTTGCTCGCCTCTCCCGCGCCCGACGAGGTTCAGCGTGTGGTAGCGGAGTTCCCAGGCGTTCGCGAAGCACAGGACTCGGATAGCTTTGATGTTGGTTCGTGTGGAATGAACACCGCGCTTGCTCTCTCCCTTCACACTGTGCTGCTCTCGCGCAACAGGGTCACAACAACCATCGGCATAGTGCAGTTTAAAAACGTTGTGCGGCTTTCGCTCCTCGGTAACAGAATTTATCGCGTCGAGGACTGTGAGGGTCTTTCCCTGTTACCCTCTCTACAATACCTATCGCTAGAGTTCAACCCCGTTGCGTCACTGGCGCACTACCGTGCGCACCTGCTGCGCATTTGTTCGTGGCCCGAGAGCCTTCAGCCGAAGCACTGCCGTTTGCGCCGACTCGACGGGCGGGAAGTGACTGCAGCAGAGGTGGACCGCGCCGCACAGTGCCTTCAGCGCGAAAAGGTGTCCATGTGCGAGCTGGTGCACCGTATGCGGTTCCTTAACTTGTTGGTCGAGGCGGAAAAGCGTATCGCGCTACACCATGAGATGCGCAGGCGCGGTTGTGTGGTTCAGGACATAACGGCATGTCTCAATGTCGAAGCTGTTGTGACGCGTTGTTCTGTACAGATGCTTGCGTTTGTTGACAACAACGCGGCAGCGCATATGGCGCGACAACTTATGAGTGGTTGTTGCCGTATGTGTAACATCAATGAATCGATACCATCCACTTCAAGTTCTCTGGCGCTGGTGGACGAGACTGTGAACACGGAATCGCTCTCGAGCACGACGGTGAGCGGAGGTCCTTTTCCTATGCGCAACCCGCACCAGGCAACGTTCAGTGCGTTCTGCAAGGACTGGTCGCGTGACGTTTTTCGACGTGCCATAACCACACTTGACCAAAATATATGCGCATCCCTCCTAGGCATCGCACACACACTTCATGGGGAGCTTACGGTGATGGATGTAGACCGCCTTAATAAGTTGTGGCTTGTACAATCAGCAAAAATCGATGGTTGGGATCTTTTTCAGCCCAACACAGTACGCCGATCAGAACCTCCGGGTCCGCAATCCGCTCCAACTCCCACTTCACAGATCCCTTCTGAGCCAATTCCGCAGCCATTGCCCCAAGAACTGCCTGCGGCCCCTGCGAGTAGGGATGTGCACCTTGTCCCACTGAGTCCGCAGGACAGTCCATTCCCGAAAGAGGCGCCTCTGCCGTCACCCGTCCCGTTTTGTACTGTCGCTGGTCGGACATCCCCGGATTACGCACTGGAAGCTTTACATGGACTTTCACACATTTCAACGCCCCCCGCGGAGCCCAATGGGGATGATTTTTCTTTCAGTGCTTTGTCAGTCGTAAAAAGTGAGCACATAGAGCAAAAAGATCACCTGATTGCCAAGGAGAATGTGGATACGAATGCGCAGAATCATACGCTTCTGTGCGAGTCGGTGATGCTTGTAACGGCGCAGCGGTGGGTGAAACAGCATTGTTTGATGCGGTGGACTCAGCGCACGCGACGGCGACGGCTTGACGCACTGTGCGCACATTTTGTACAGCGCCGCCTCACCGCACTGCTTCTTGCTCGACCCACGGCACACTCCATCTGTGACGCGCTCGGACTCCTTCCACGTGCGGAGCGCAAGCGTGTGCTTTTGCAGCATTGGCGCGAACAGGCCCGTGCGCTCTACGCCCCCCGCGCGATGAGACACGCGCACCTCTTTGCTCGATGGCGTTGGCGCGCGTACGAGTCGCGTGTCACTGCGGCCTTTGCCGCAGAACGGCGACGTGGTGTTCTCGGCGCTGTGTGGAATCGATGGATTGCACTCTTTGACACGCGGGCAGACACCAAGAGTCGGGCAAGGGGGGCTGAGGATCGCACGCGCATCGTAGAAACCGGACCCGCAAAGGGCGAATTCTCCGCAAGCAGTGAGGGAATATCGCGAGACGTCACCACAAACCCAACGCAAACAGATTCCATTGCAATACAACCAGCTGCTGTACGCATGCCTTCCGTGGAAGTGCAGGCAGCAGCAGCGCAAACAGTTGAAGTTGCAACACAGACTGCGACCGAAGAGTGTAGCGCACAATTAGAGGACCAAAAGTCCCGAGCAGCAGCGGCGGAGGCAGTCGCAGTCATGCACGCGGACCGCAGCCGACTGGTCGATCGCATCGTTGCGATTGAGCTGCGAGCAAACGAGGAGGGGGTGCGTCGTCAGGAATGCGAGGAAGAGATTGCGACTCTGCGTAGAAAACTGACAGCGATGACGCTTCGCGAGGAGTGTATGCAGTCCACCATTAGCGACTACCAGCGGGAAATCAAATACCTTCGAGATATGGTGCGAGCGTTACGTGAGGAACGCCGTGAAACGCTATTTCCCATCTCAGAACAAACACATTAGCGTCACCAGCTTTGTTGTTTGGTCAACTGGTTGGTCTTGTATATAAATATATTTTGTGTGTGTGTGAATTAAACCAATCTGCTTTCTTTTTGTTCTACACCACAATAATGCAATGCAAACACCACTTGTTTTGGTGGGTTGGTATTTATCCACTTATTTTTTTCTCTCTGTTTTTTTTTTTTTTTTTTTTGGGGGGGGGGTCTTTCTCTCCGTATGTGTGTGTGTGTGTATGCATGATTTATCTTTTGGACGTAGTTAGGTCTTTTTTTTTTGTAAAGAATAACAATTCTGGGGCATAATGTTTGGAGGCGGAGAGGAATACTTCCGCGAGCCCCCGTCGTTTGACCGGGAAACGTTGCGCCGTTTCTCCATCTTCTGCGCACGTCTTCGGGCGCTTGAAAAACCCGGCAAAAAGACTGTTTCGGAGGCAGCCGCCCTTGCCCGTGAGGTAGGGGACAACGAGACCTCCTTTGAGTTGGTTGTTGGTGCACTCTTCCGGCATATCAAGTCCTGGACTGGAACGAAGCAGCTTGCGTGCTGGTACATACTTGACAAGCTGTGCAAGGAGAGCCGTGACAAGTACGCGTACACAGCGAGCAAGAACATACTCGAGGTGGGACGTGACTACATTCCCTACGAAGATCCCGTGCTTGCGCCGAAGTACGAGAGCCTTGTTGAGCACTGGGAGAGCGTCTTCCCCCGGCACGTCGTGGACGCGCTGTGGCTTGCGAAGAAGGACCGCCTCTGGGCCGTTGCCCATCCCGCCGACGTGCTTGCGCAGAAGGCGGACGAGGAGCAACAGTGGCGCGACGAGGAGGCGGCGCTTGAGGACGAAGACGGTCTCAACGCGTACGGGCAGCCGTGCATGGACTATCTGCAGGGCCGCTGCTTCTGGGGCGACGCGTGCCGCCTGCTGCACCCCCCGGGCGAGGAGGGAACGCTGCCGGTCGAGTGCCGCCTGGGTGACTGGAAGTGCCCGGCGTGCGGTGTGATTAACCGGCACTTTCAGCGCCGCTGCTCGAGCTGCGTGCGCGAGAAGCCGCAGTACAAGAAGTCCCGCCGCGTCACGCCTGAGGAGGCGATGCTTTCGTCGCCCGACCCGACTGTCGCGGCGGCCCTGCGCAGGCAGTTTGGGTACGACCCGAACTCCCCCGACGACGCCGTCGCGCACTGGCGCACGCGCTGCGCTGATGCGGAGACAGGTGGCAATGACGCATACATTGAGGAGCGCCGCGCGGCGTACCGCGTGCGCATTCTTCGCCGCCCACCGGCGACGCGGATGGAGGAGCGCATGCGCACGCAGAAGAATTACCCGGACGTGGACATTGGTCCACCGGACGTGGCGGTGACACAGCAGCCGCTTTGCGCCGCTATGGTCCCGGCGGGCACGGCGCCCACAAGCGCCGCGGGACTGCTCGCGCAGACAGTTGTCGAGCGCGGCGCGCGCGACTCGGCGCTGCCGCAGGTTCTGCACGAGCTTGCGCACGCGCTTCGGGAGGTTGCGGCGGGGGGCGCAAAGCTCTCCGCCACGCAGGGCGGGGCGCTGCTCACCGCCTGCCGCATCGTCTTTTCCGCGTGGAGCGCCGATCGCGGGGCGGTGGCGTTTGTGCCGAAGTTCTTCCGAGAGGTGCGGCACTTGGAGGAGTCGCTGGGGCTTTCGGCGGAGGAGGCCGAGCAGCTCACTGCCATTGCGAAAGAGTTCCGCGGGGACTGAAGCCGGAGACATTTCAGCTCTTCCCCCCCCCCCCCCTACACACACGCGCGCTAAAGGGCAAGTAGAACATAAATGGGATGGTGGAACTATTCTTGAAGAAGAAGAAGAAGAAGATGAGGAAAAAAAAAGATGAAGGAAACATAAGGATTCGTGAACGTGTTTTCCGTGTTGGAAAAAAAAAAAGGAAGACAAAGTACAAAGTTAAAAAAAAAAGAGATGGGGACCGCAAATCTGAAAACCCTGTATATTATAGTTACCTTTTATCTTAGTGAATGGCACTGCAATTAATAATAATAATAATATATATATATATATATATATATACTTTTTTTTTACATATCTATGACAATTTCTTTTTTAACTGCTTTAATACGCGGTGTTTTAATATATATATATATATATATATATATAGATAGAGCAAGCGAAAGAGAATTAAACTAGTTACTACCAATTACACAAAAAAAAACAAGAAAAACAATTACATACAAAGCAATTCTTTGAAGGAGAAATGTCGTCTGTTCTTATGGTTGAAAGCCAATTTCTTGAGTGTAGCCCGAGATTAAAGGACAACAAATTTGTCCTTGCTGGGCATGTCAGCGAGAATCAGTCGCACCAAGACAACATTTTGGCTAATGCGCTTCAAAACGACATTTCTGAGCGCCTTCAAAAAGAACTGAACATGCAGGTTGTCTCTGTCGCTATCAAGCATGAACGTCGCTCCACACGCGTACACTTCGAAGGCAAATATGAATGCCAGTATATCGCGCATTCAATGACAATACACAATTTTACGAATGAGGTGGGTGAAATCAAGCGCCGCCTTATCGTTTTGTACCCCATGATCAAAGGCCGTCAGGGTGAAATTCCACGCGATCAAGTCATTCATAAACTGATGAAGAAAGCCCGTGAGGAAGACAGCAAAATTGAAGTTCTAAATCTGAGACATTACGAGGATGAAAAGAAATGCCTTGAGGGTCAGGGTGCAATGCTGTTCTCGCAAGACGGTCTTTTTGTCTACATGTCCCAATCGGCCCGCACTAATGATGAGGTGTTCGATGTGGTGTGTTCTCGGGAAAACCTTGACATCCCTGAATCCAGGCGGTTTGTATTTACCACGGAGTTTCCGCACAATGAGAAGAGTGCGGATGTGGATCCCTTATATCACACGAGTTTGATTGGTTGGTGTGGCAAAGGCATCTGCGCTTTTGGATTTGAATTTATGAAATTTTCTTCTGAAGCGAAGCAGGAACGGTTCTACCGGCATATTGAGCTGAACTACAAAAAAATTATTAACCTTAATGCAAGAGAAATCCGTGCATTTGCTGGTGGCGCCTGTGAAATAAGCTCGGATATCGGCAATGGTAAGGTACGACGTGTGCTGTGTATTTCTGACACTGCCATTAAATCGTTGCAAGTTCGGAACAAGAAAATCCTTGATGAGTGGTACGGCCCAGAAAATATCTTCGTTTTTTACGGAGAAGTTGTTCAGCGCCGCTCTGGCGCATGTATTCGTGATCTTATTTGCAATTCCATCACCCATGGACCCGTTCCCCCGTCTCATAAGGAGCGGTCTACTCTATCCATGGCAAAGGTTGATGTGTTCGAAGATGATGGTCGCCTGTAAATCCGTGTTTTGGAGAAAATAAGCCTCTTATCTTTTTCTCCCACTATTTTTTTTTTTTTTGGTTAGAAAAAAAAATATCCCCTCAAATGATATTATGTTAGTGATTTGATTTAGCCTTTTTTATAAGGAATAGGGAAAGGAAATAATATTTAAAAAAAAAGATGCAACAAAAAAAAAAAACGAATTGAACCAATAGCTATAAATTTGAAAGGATATGTATGTATGTATGTCTGTATGTGTCTGCAAAAAAAAAAAAAAGTGAAGGTGTAATGTTTCTTTAGAACTTCGAAAGGTAATCAGTTGAAATACATAAGGATCTGTATAAGTGTAAGAGGTGAGGTCTCTTTTAGGTGTATTATGCTTTTCTTATTCCTTCTGGTTGCCCTTCTCTTAGGCACCTTTTCATTAGACTCTTCTCTATCTTTGATATTTCTCTCAACTGAAGATGTTGAATATGTTTGTTTATCATTGTTTCACTCTTAGCTTTTGATTTTATTTTTGTTTGTTGCATCTGAATGTTTTTTTTTTTGTGTTTTTTTTTTTTTTTACGTTTTTCTCTACCCAATAACACAGTCTTGGAGGGTGGTGGTGGTGGGAGTGAAGTTTATATTCATGGATATTACTCCGTATGATGACATTGTAAATGTCACTCGCCGCTGGGAAGCTCTGCGTAAGGCTTTTATTGTAGCACCGGAGGCTGTAAAGGTGACCCCTAGTGAAAGATATCTGTTTATGTGTAAATCAAGTTTAGAAAAACCAAATGAAACTTTTTTAAACTTCAGTCGCTGTACTACAGGTGGTTTTTTAGATCTTCGGCGATCATATATGAGCGAGAGGGCATTTCTTCCCATTCTGCTGGTCTTACCATATTGTCCCTGGCTTGAGCACATCAATCTTAGTGATCAGCGACTTACCACGACACTCATAGAGTTACTCTGCGAGTCCATAAGGCGTCTTCCGTGCATTAAAACTATAGATGTTTCACGAAACCCGTTTGGATCGTTGGGTGTGCGAGCTTTACTACGACTTGTTCTACAAAACAGTGGAATTGTGGAATGCCGTGCTGATAGTATTCAAACAGTTGGTTCTCTTACGCGCCGGCTGGAAGAAGCATGTGAGAGGAACAGGAACCCATTAGCGCATCTTGAAAAACAACATGACGCAAAATGCGCGTCTACACCACAGTATACCCATGAGGCAACTGCTTCACAGGATGTCGAGTACCAAGCAGATAATGCTGAGGACATAGCAGAGAATGCTGAGAACACAGCAGAGAATGCTGAAGACACAGGAGAGAATGCTGAAGACACAGGAGAGAATGTTGAGGGCACAGCAGGGAATGCTGAGGACAAAGCAGAGAATGTTGAGAACAAAGCAGAGAATGCTGAGGACAAAGCAGAGAATGCTGAGGACCTAACAGAGAATGTTGAGGGCACAGCAGAGAATGCTGAAGACATAACAGAGAATGCTGAGGACAAAGCAGAGAATGCTGAGGCCACAGCAGAGAATGCTGAAGACACAGGAGAGAATGTTGAGGGCACAGCAGAGAATGCTGAAGGCACAGGAGAGAATGCTGAAGACACAGCAGAGAATGTTGAGGCCACAGCAGAGAATGCTGAAGACCTAACAGAGAATGTTGAGGGCACAGCAGAGAATGTTGAGGGCACAGAAGAGAATGTTGAGGGCACAGCAGAGAATGCTGAAGACATAACAGAGAATGCTGAGGACAAAGCAGAGAATGTTGAGGGCACAGAAGAGAATATTGAGGGCACAGCAGAGAATGCTGAGGACAAATCAGAGAATGCTGAAGACACAGCAGGGAATGCTGAGGACAAAGCAGAGAATGTTGAGAACAAAGCAGAGAATGCTGAGGACACAGCAGAGAATGTTGAGGATATAGCAGCGAATGCTGAGGGCACAGCAGAGAATGTTGAGAACAAAGCAGAGAATGTTGAGGGCACAGCAGAGAATGCTGAGGACAAAACAGAGAATGCTGAGGGCACAGCAGAGAATGCTGAAGGCACAGGAGAGAATGCTGAAGACACAGCAGAGAATGTTGAGGGCACAGCAGAGAATGCTGAAGACCTAACAGAGAATGTTGAGGACAAAGCAGAGAATGCTGAGGACAAAGCAGAGAATGCTGAAGACATAACAGAGAATGCTGAGGACAAAGCAGAGAATGTTGAGGACAAAGCAGAGAATGCTGAGGACATAGCAGAGAATGTTGAGAACAAAGCAGAGAATGCTGAGGACCTAACAGAGAATGCTGAGGGCACAGCAGAGAATGCTGAAGGCACAGGAGAGAATGCTGAGGGCACAGCAGAGAATGCTGAAGACCTAACAGAGAATGTTGAGGGCACAGCAGAGAATGCTGAAGACATAACAGAGAATGCTGAGGACAAAGCAGAGAATG
>JASANW010001419.1:0-170928 GCA_030849725.1 Trypanosoma boissoni | reverse complement strand
CCAATAACAGGTGCCACACAGGGGTGCATTGAAAAAAAAAAAAAACTTAGGATCGTGTCGCCATTCTCTGCTCTTGTTGGGCAGCTAACGAGGTCTCTATATTAAACAGATGCGTCTCCCGAGGATTGATATCCGCTGAAGCCAACGCGTATTCGATTTGTAAGCGTTTTCAATCATTAGCGGTTTGGCCCTCCATGGGAGGTACTTCCAGTACCAAAATCAATAGAGGCCGCAACACGCGATTTTTTGCAATTTTGATAAATTCGGGACTCGCAAACTAGCGATGTACCCTTTTAGTGATGAAACGATTCACGCCTTTGTCACATTCACTTAGGTGATCACCAAGCCACTATCACCTCGAATGGCTGGCGCTTGCTCCTCCAGAGGTTTATTGTTTCCCAAGTACGTAAATTGTACTGGCATGGGACCAGCACGCGGCTTTATTCCGCCAAGACGGGATCAATGGTCTCCCATTGCCCATTTGTATATGAAGCCAAGGTAAGCCTGCAATGATAAAAAGTTGCGCAAGAAATATATTATGAATTGTGTATTAAAAAATATAAAAAAAGATGTCTATGCGGAAATTATTTTTTGTTTTTTAAGTATAAACTGCTTTTTTGTTTGGTTCAGTGTTGGATATTGTGTAAGAGTGTTAAAATTAATGGTAAAAAAGCTGTGATAACCCCTTGGAAGGAGTAGTTAGCCTTATGTCAGTTAATATTATCTTCATAAACTCCTAAAAAAGAGCTGACAATATCATGAGTAAAGATTCAAGTAATGTTTCGCACAAGAAAAAAAATAACAGTTGTTATTTTGCATTAATTATAAAGGATGTGCTCTCTAAACTATAAGTACAAGTTAACCAAAAACAAGAAATACAAAACGTATTTTTACTAATATTCTTGTAGTATATAAAAAATGGTGCTTTATCATGTAACTAAATGGAACTATTTTAGGCGATGCCATGAACACAAAAACAAAAGCAAAATATTTTCTAATTAAGCAATATTGAACATAAATAAAGAAACACGCTGAACAAAAGGATTTTATTTTATGCACTGAGCTATATCTTAGCCGTTGTGCCACAGTCATAAATAACTCAGAATTTGAGACTTCGTTGATGTAAAAAAAAAAAAGAACTATAATGGATTAATCGTCATCAGTAAGTCATGTTCATGGGGAAACGGATTGTAGTCCCAAGTATCAAGTCGACCTCATTCTGAGGAAATTGCACAAGACAAAGTGACTAGGCAAGAAGAATAAAAGCGGTTGCCCCGCAAAAATTATTTTTGGGCATATTATAAGTGGGATGGGTTTGCGGTCGCTTTAACAACGAGGCCAGTAAACGATTTCATGAATTGATGCAGACGGTGAGAATACCCGTCGTGACTGAAGGGGGAGTGCAATAACATAACTTAAAAATATCGAACAAAAAGGTAGGGCTCATGAAAGAGAGAGGAAATATCTGCACGGCGTTGGAGCACCTGTCCGCAAACGAGGCGATACCTTTCACAGTGGTACAATTGAAAGCCGCAGCGCTTCCTTTTTGCTTCGCCGCATGGCCAAAGGAGAAATACGAGTATGATGAATACGGGGAAAGGTTCCCTTGGGTCACATTTTCTAAAATGTATGAGCGGTACCTGATGAAATCGCATCATTGTATGATTTTAAACTGTCGTTTTTT
Source organism: Trypanosoma boissoni (assembly GCA_030849725.1). Classification (NCBI taxonomy): domain Eukaryota; phylum Euglenozoa; class Kinetoplastea; order Trypanosomatida; family Trypanosomatidae; genus Trypanosoma; species Trypanosoma boissoni. The sequence goes on along the minus strand of JASANW010001419.1, from coordinate 169,244 downwards.
TTTTTTTTTCGGTAGCTTTAGCAAACGAAGTACGGATATGCTTCCGCTGAAAAACGAAATCGGGAGTGCTGATGGAATTCACACGACTTCAGATAGGTTATGGGCGCAGCTATGAAACTCTGTTCACCTTCACGAGCGACTTAGCCGGCAACCCTGAAATGGCCTAACCGGAATATGCGGCGCCAAAGGATCTGAACATCCACGTTTGTGTTGACAATATCCGGTGTACGGGTGCTCGCCAGTTAATAAACAAATGTGCAAGTAAAGCTTTAAACGACATGCTGAAATACGGGACAACGTTGTGGAAAACGCAACTTTTGGTTCAACGATATGATTTTGTTGGAGTTAATTTTGAGCTCTGTACAACAACATTTAGGGTCAGCACGACAACTGTACGATAATCAATGGAATCCCATGCGTTTTGAAGTATGCTCCTCCAGGAAGTGGAAATTAATGTGTCGCACAAGATGTACAGCGAAGGTGTACCTGGAGAATCGTAGTCTCCGCATTATTTTTTAAAATATAGTACGGAAGCCTTCTCCCGTCTTAACACAGTTCTTTTTAACTTGAAAAGCGACGCCAGTGTACCCTCGACTACTTTGAAACTAGTGCAGGAGTGGCTCAAAAAATATCTAGAGAATGAAAAAGTACGTTCACCAGTGTATTCGTCAAGGGCGTTAACTCTTGCAGCGTGTGCCTCTACGGAAATATGGTAAGTACTGATATTCAAACATAGTAGAAAAAATTTTAGCGCCTAGTGGTGACTGAGAACAAAACCCATAAGTGGTGTTGAAGCGGATACTAGTGCAAATTTTTTTTGGCGTCACAGACGAATAGGGAGAGATATCGGAGCTTTTTTGCGTATTTTTGCGGGGTAATAGCAGAGAGTATCCATTTATCGACACGGCCTGAGCTACCTTTCACTTTTATCCTATAAGATAAACAGAAAGACAAGAAGGCAAAAGAAACATGCCTCTGAATTAGCTCAAATTTCACCGGCAACGAAAACCCTGTCTTTTACAAGAGCCAACATCATTATATCTCTATCAAAAATGTGAGGAATCTTTCAATAACACCTTGTGAAGTTTCAGCTTTAAAAGTGTTTTCCTACTCTAAAGAACTTCCTACAAGGAGACGATAAAAACAAAATAAAAAAGGTATGCAAAAGGCAAAATATAAAACCATAATGAAAGTATTCCCATTGGTAAAACCGCATGCACCCTTTGTTATAGCTTCCAGAGAGGTAGGGGGGGGGGGTAAAGTTAAATGAAATAATAAGGTGGAGGGCCTTAGGGAATGGGTAAGTAGCCTTGTCTCAGGTGACATTCTCTTCTCAGGCTCATAATAATGAACATCATAATAAAGGGCAATACATATTCACCGCCCCCTGCTGGACTATGTGCCATACATGAGGTTTTGCGGCAGCAATGAATTCAATCCACGTGTAATTATGCGGTTTCGACAAAGAATTCTGCGGATAGTATTTCGCGAAGACGCTCCGTCCAGTGGAAAAACATGGTAAAGGGCTGGCGCTTGCAGAGAGGGGCACGGGAGGCATCCGGAAGGCGTTTTCAGCACATGTATTACGTCAGTAAAGGGATTAACCTCAAAGTCTACAATGAATATATCAAAATTGGCGTGAATAGCCGAGCAACAATATATAATTTTTTGATAGAAGTAAGTTAGGCACAGATACCCCCTCTTTCCTGCCTTATTGTTATTACTCGTATGGGTAGGAAAGTGGATGTCATTATGAGAGATTAGATGTTATAAACCGAGGTGAAAAAAGAAAAGCTATTGTTTGTTCTACATGGTTTGGAAGAAGTGGCGTGGATTCAGTAATTTTGCCGTTTAAAAGTGTCTATTTCCGGTTTTCAGAGATGACAGTGTTTCGCACACGCGTCGAAATTCCAACGTGGGACCGTCGGGGCAGGAACGCACTGTCACGAATTGTGTTATGGTATCAGCACGTAATGTGTTAGTTTTCACTTTTGCTACATCGATTGATTATATGCATAGTTATGTCTAATGCATTTTGGGCAGCATATTGTCTTACCGGAGACAGAGGCTTATTTACTCCGCTAAGGAATTGGGGGGGGGGGGGCAATGCGCATTTGTCCTCTCAAGCGGAAAAATAATCGCTGAGTAAGGACTAGTGTGGTACTATTTAAACTGTGTATATGATGGCTTCTACTCTGCCATGCTTGGTGGGCCGGGAATTTATTATGGTTATTAAAAGACGGTGCTTTTGTAGTATTGGTAGATGCCCACTCGAGACATGGAGGTATTATCGTTTTTTTTTTTCTCGTTTTATTAACTTGTGGCATCACAATCCATTTACTGATGTGTGGATCTGTTCGTGGGTTTGTGCTACAGTGGTGGTGGGAGGGGCGTAGATATGTGCAAATTCATGGGATTAATAGATTGTTTTATGCCCGGTGTTTATATTTTAATGCTTTCTCCCTCGAAAAAGTGTTTTTTTTTTTTAATTTGTATGTTTGTTCTTTTTTTTTTTTTCAGATACCGGTTGTTTTTTTCATTTAAGTATGTTAAATATATATATATTGTAAAAGTACTGATCTTTATTTTATATGTTTTATCTGCTTTTCCAGTTTTTTTTTTTTGTACTTTATGAGAGTCATGAAGTTGAACAAGGAGGTTTCGGGTTTTTTTGGTGATGTTCCATATTGTAGTCCTGTAGAGGCCAGTTTGTTTTATGACGTAGTGGCTTCTGCCAGAGTACACAGAGTTTCGGAAACGATGATGACCAAGGCGAATTCAGAACTTTATTTTTTCAATGATAGCTCTACTTTTTCCAGTCTTGTTCATGAGTTAAACCGGAATATATCTTGTATTGATGGAGTGTGTAAGAGAGAGTTGGATATAATGGATACCGTGCCTTCATGGCTCAGTACTCTGGCGTGTCAAAGAATTTATTCTGGCAGTGTAAAGACGACCTGCTTTATGAGTATTGAGCTTATGGCAATTCGTGAAGAGAATCATTCCCTTCCTGCCAACACCAGAATGATACAGGTGATGCCGTGGAATATGGGGGAAGTTGACCAAATGTGGAAGTCGCTTTGTGCCTTTCTACTTGGGGAGTCGATTTATGGAGAAGACTATTTACTGTATATGCTTCCAGATGTTGATATATTTTTAAGTACAAAAAATCCATATGCTCGATTTATGTTTTCTGTGTGGGCAATGGGGATTGCATGCATTCTACATTATTTTGATTCAATGCAAATAAATTGTATTCACGAAAGACTCAATAGGGTGAGCATTCGAATGACATTATTACATGGAGTTGCTAGCGAAATAATCGCCGATGATATTCACCTTTTTATTGAGAACAAGTTAAGAATTGGTGTAGAACGCATTCAAAAGACGAATGAAACAGACGAAGGTGAGAAGCATATAAAAACCAAAAGTATTTTTTCTACTGCTAGTACGGATGAGTGGTGCGAAAGGGTGTCTGAGCTGGTGGTCAACACCCACGAAGTTTTATGTGATTTATACAGCGAAAACTCTGGCTCGAATGATAGCATGCGGCCGTGTATTTTGATATTGCTACCTGAAATAAAAATGCTTAGACGCAACCTTGAACAATCTTTATCAGACAGCTATACATCCGTTCCGATTTTACTTGCTTCTTCTCAGCATCAGGTGTATCATTTGCTTTCACAAGCTGAAGATCAGCAAGTTCCAATCACTATTTTTGCCACACGTCAAGTTCTTGAAGAACAACTTTTGTTGCCTGAACACGAACGGTTTTTCAAGTGGGTAGATATAAAGACTGTAATTATTAGTGATGAAGATTCTCTTGCCCGTGACTACGTTTTTCTTCGATGGCTTACAAAAAGGAGTTTAGAGTTCCATGTTCTACAGTGTCCGCATATTGCTCTTTACAAGGAGGAAGAAGTGGTTTCTTCAATAAATAATGAACTAGAAAAGAAATTTATTCAAGAAGGAATGAATCTAATTCTTTTGCTTTTCCGACGCTTTAAACTCCCGTTGGGAAAAAGTGCCGTAAAACCGGCTATTCGCTCTACCTTGACCGCTTTTTTTTCCCAGGATGCTTATTCCTTCTTTTATGAAGTCATCAGTTCTCTACATACCAATGGATTGATTTCGTTCGAAGAAGAGGCAGATGGATCTTTTGCACTTGCGTTAGATGCTCTTGGGCGCCTACTTTCGTACAGATTTCGCTTGCCATATGAAATAAAACATCCTGAACTTACAGTTTCTGATAGCAAGTGTATTATTTGGTGCCACGCCTTAAGACAATCAAAACAAACTGCCCGGGAACTTATTTCTGAGGTTCATTCTGCACCTTCCTGGGTGCAAGATGCTGTTGATGATTTTTGTTTGCATCATCGAATAGTGCTTGAAGATGAAGTACCACTCGTTTTAAAAATGCTAGTGCGGGAATTATCTCAAGGAGTACAAGGAACTGAGGAATGTTCCCGTGTGAAATTATTTTTGAGGAATTCGTCAGGTACCAGAGAACCAATTACGAAACATCTGATTTATAACCCTTCGACTTCTTGCCGAGGCTGGTTTGAGCAGGCACCTATGCAAGAAAATGTGGTAACTTTACCAAAGCCACATGTGACTATTTATTGCTATCCATCACAGAATGAATTGTGTGAAATAAGTTTTGGTGATCAGGTTCTGCAGTGCCCTTTAGATCTTTCCTATCCTTTGATTGTTGCACATATTGTTTTGCACACGGCTTTGAGGAACAATGCTATTTTTTTGGAGTACGATCGGTGCTTTGAGGCAGCACCACTTCTATCGTTACCTTTATCTATAATTCAATCACCAACTTTTAGATCATTTTTGGAGAGCGATGCAGATGATTCTGTTGGTTTCTGGCTTGACAGTTGCATGGGGACTGACCCTGCTATTTCAGATCCTATGGAATTTTCGTCTTTAATGGCAAAAAAAATTTCTCTACTTGGTATGTGCAATCGAGGTCTTTTGCATCGAAAACGTTTAAATGAAGATGAATCACTTGTAAAAAGACCCAAGAAGGAGCTGGCACAAAAATGTAAGCCAAAGTCTGGTGCAGATGCAGCGGCAATCGAAGAGTTTGCTAAAGCTGCTTTGAAATTGGGGCGCGAATCTGCCGAAAGACGATTCAAAGGTGTGCGAGGGTTTGCATTTTTGGATCCTTTGCATGAAAACCATGCTTATTATCTTTCGCTTTTGGAGCAAGACTCTAATTAATCTTTACAGAATTTAAAGCGTCTGTACTGGTGTACATTTAGAAAGCATGTTTAAATTGCTTATATCATTACTGGTGACACTTGATTTTTTTATACATTTAGTTGCGTATTCTTAAAACTTATTTTTATTGTTCTTATCACTTTTTTTTAGTTGCTTTCAATTAAAATTAAGCACCTTACTTAGCCTTTATGAGTTCACCAATGCCAGTGAAAATTACGTCACTATTACCTTATCTGGTTTTTTTTCTGGTGTTATGTGTAGCATGTGTGAGTGTTTTTAATTTGTCAGAATTTGTCCTCCCCGAGGGATTGACTGGTATCTGGACTTCGCCACATACAGGGGCACAAACTGACGTGAAAATATTATGTACATGCAATTCCGATGAAGGGTGTGTTGTCTCCTTTCAAACAAATTACACGTCTAAAGACAATGTTTCACTTAGCTTTATCCCTTCGCGAGGAGTGGGATTACTTGCTGTTGAAAATATTGACATTGACACGTGGATAATTTTGAGATACTTTATGGGGTTTCTAAATGTAACGACAATTAGTCAATTTGGGACGCATGATTTTACACTTGAGCACCAGCTGGGAGATACTAATTCATATGGCTATGCAGTTGCAATCTGGCGGACGAAATGGAAGTATATTTGTTTTATCTTACTTCTTGTGGGGATAACCAAATGGTTTCAAAATCGGTACATTTTGAACAGGAAACCGAAGAGATGCCAAAAAATTAGGCCGGACTTGAGGGGACCATCTAGTTTGCGTATAATGGAGGAGTAATCTCCGTAAAAATGTTTGCTTTTAGTGTCGTTTTCAGTTTTGTTGTCTTGTCATACTTGTTTCGTGTGAAGAGTATTGCAACGATGCCATTCTTGGCGTTTATTTGTAAATATTTGTTTTTATTTTTTATTTTTAAAAGGCTGTTTTTTTTATTTTTTTATTAGGATTTGGTTTGTACTTTTTAGCTTAACTTGAACTGTATTGTTGGAGTTTTAAAAAATTTAAAATTTTATGCAAAGTGCGAAGAAGCGTGAGGCTTGCTACGAGGCTCGGGACTTCTATCACAAATGCCTGGATGCTCTTCCAGAGGACCAGGAAAAGGAGTGTGCGAACCAAAGGAAGGATTTAGAAAAAACGTGTCCTGAAAGTTGGGTTCGGTATTTTGAAAAGCAACGTGAGAGGGAACTCATTTTGCAACTTCAAGTGGAGCAGCACAATGACCGTAAATGAGAAGATGCAGAGCGTGTTTTTTTTTATTGTCAATTTGGTTCTTGGCACATTATAAATTTACTTTTTGGGATGAGTGGATGGGAGAAGCACAGTTAAAGTATTAATTGTTGTTTACAGATTGTCACAGTGAAGTATACTGAATTGGAGGCTAAATGATTTACTTCTTCTTCATCTTACATTTTGCATTTTAATAACTAGTTCCTTTAGTTTATCTTAGAAACTGCAAAAAAATTTGTACTTGCTTTTTTTAGTGCAAAAATGAGCCTTGGTAAGATAATTTACGTAGATAAGGAGCTTGGACAGAATAGCCAAAGTGTCTCCCAGATAAGGACTATGAGTGCCCTTATAGCTGGTATTGGAGCAGGTGTTCTTGGCTTAACTGGTGTCGTTGGTCTACTATTCTTTTTTTTGAGTACTGTGCTTACTTCTTTTATAATATTGAAGGTAGGTTGTGAGGGTGCACCCGAACGGTATTTTCCTTCTGGTGGAAAGCAATTGTTTTCTCTTGGCGTTCTTATAACTGGTGCGATGACATTTATTCTAGCATGGACAGTAGCGTATGATGCAATTTACATTTTTTGAAATAGTAAGATTCGTTGTGCAGAAAATTTTTTAAAAGCAGGAGACCTGAATGGCCATTTTATGTTAATCGGTTCTTGCCTATTGGAGAGTCCGTTAAGGACTTGTAGAAGTCTTCTCTTATTTTCATTATTATTTTTAATACGCGTGACCTTTTTGAAGATCATCTCTTTCTATTTTCTCTTGGATTCTTTCCCTTTTTATGATTTAGTTTTTTTTTTTTTGGGGGGGGGGTAATGGGAAGTATTTTTGTGGACTCTCCTTTTCTAGCGAACACTAATGCGACGAGAAGTTTTATAGGAAGAAGCGGCGGGGTGCGTTGGTGCGAAAAGGCTAACGCTGAGAGTGATGGCTTGCGTAGTTCCAGTCCTAATTCTAGTCTTAATCACTATGAGAGAAACTCTATTGCTGCAATACTATATGCTAACGAGAGATTAGTTACTGTGCAAGCGAGTATTGAAGCGCTTCAAGAACATACCAGATTTCAAAAGATGGTTCTGGGTATTTCTTCTCCACTGCATAGCTCGGAAGTTTCTGAAGACATAGTTATTACACCAGAGCAAGGGATTTGCTTGGCAAACTTTATGAATGATAAAACAGTTAATGCGATTGTGCCCCACCATGTGATGATTAAGGGAAGTCTTTCTAATACTGCTGAGCAAAGAGAACAACGAATTAATACTGAGAAGATAATATCGGAACGAAATGGATTAAAGCGTTTATTAACTGAAGCGCAAAAGAAAATAGAAGATTTGCGTTATGAGCATACTCAGCAGGCTCGTCGACTACAGAAGGAGCTTGACGAGGAACGGGACACGGTTTCTGAACTCCGTGCAAAAGAGAGTTTTTTGCTTAACGAAGCCTTTTCAGCTAAGGAAGAAGTGAAACAGCTTAAGAATGATGCGGAAACTCTTTGTAGTGCACTTAACAATTATAAAGTAAATGAGCAATCGCTACAGGATGAGGGGTTTGACAAGAGGCACGTGCCCAATTTAAAACCTCTAGAAGATGCTTTGACCGCCGCGAATAAAATGAACGGTATCTTGTTGGAAAATGCCGACCGCCAGGATGCAATGTATCGCAGTGCACTTTCAGAGTTAGATTGCCTCAGAGATAAAATTTTAGAAACCAATGCCAAAGTAGAGAGTGACCGAAAGACCTACAAGGATATACTTGAGGAGATGGAAAGAGGAATGGTTGCACTGAGACATTTTAAGGAACAGCTGACTCAAGGTAAACTTCTTGAGTGTGCTAAGCAAGGAAAGTGCTGCACGGTTCACGAAGATGAGATTGGGCGTTTTCATGTCGCTTTGAATAACGCAGAGAGCCTTATAACCATGATAAAAGAAAAAACGGCGACTACTACAATGACACAAACGCGTGCAAAATGTAGAGATGTCTCAGTGCAATGTGATATTATTGTAGAATGCGATAAATCTGTGAGTACTTCTAGTTTTTTGGATGGGGAAAAGACTATTCCTGTGCGAGAGTTACCAGTAGAATCGCGCCGTTTGTGGCATAGGTGCGACAAGTATCGTGAAGAGTTGGAGGCAATGAAGCAGGCCCATGCCATTGAAATCGGATTGTTGACGGGCAAATTTATGAAGGCTGAGTCAGAGCTGCAGTCACGTCGTTTACAACTGTACTCTGCAGAACAGTCACGGATTCCCTCCACTGCGTTATGTGACGTTGACATGGGGGTCGTTCAGGAGAGCTTTCATTTACCTACTAACAATCCTCGAAAGGAGTACACCAAATCTACAAAGTGTCTAGAAGTGGGATTAAAAGAGAGAAAGAAGCGTAATAATTCTGTGAAGGAAAAACATGATGGCAATAATATTGATGGTGGTGATGATTATTATTTTAGTGATAGCAACGATGGAACCTTGCGAGGGAATTTATCTGCCGATAAGGTTATTGGACCTTCTGAGGTTGAGCTTCAGCCCCCTATCACCGTCAACCTGTCTGCACGGCTTAAAAAAGAGACAGAAGAAGACAGGTCACTAGAACAGTTTGAAAAAACGCTTCGGAGTGAGGTGATGAATTCACACAGGTGCTTTCATTGCAGTGAAGTGAAGCACAGTACGCAAACGTGTGTATGGTGCAGTGATAGACTGAAACAATCATTGGGACATTTAATAACTGGCACAAATTTGTGTCAAAGCTCTTATTTACAAGCAGAATGACTTTGTATTTAGTTTTGTATATATGGGATGATGGGTTTGTGTTGGCACCTAAGTACACTCAACATGGTTGTGCTTGAATTTAGGTAGTGTATGTTGAATCCAACCTACCAATTTTTTTCTTTTTCTTTTTTTCTTTTTGTTTTGACTACCCTTTACACTTTTTCGCTTTTTTTTTCCTTATGTACGTTTTAGTATATTATGGTAACACACTTTCAAAATGCCGGACCCCACTTTTTTTGGATTTGATGTGAATGTATCGGGTAATGCAAGGATTGGCATCATTGCTGGACTTACCGCGTTGGCTGGTTTCTCATCCGGGTTGTTGTTGTGCCTTTTTTCACTCGACCCTATACGCCTAAAAGCAGTTATGCGAGGACCAAATACTGAAGATACACGACGGGCTCGAAGAGTTATGATGCTATTGCGTAAGCCACATTGGCTTCTGGTTACATTACTTCTTCTTGAAGATATTGCCATAGAGATGATGCCTTTGGTTTTTGAAACGTTTTTTAACCCGGTTGCAGCTATTTTTCTCTCTGTTGGCGTCATTTTGCTTTTCGGTGAAATTATTCCTCAGGCAACTTTTGTTCGCTATGCTTTACAGGTCAGTGCATCGTTGGCGTATGTAGTACTTTTGATGATGTGGTTGACGTCGCCTATCACATGGCCTATTGGAAAGCTTTTAGACTGGGTTATTGGAGATAGGGAAACTGTCTTCTTGCGGCGCCGTGAGTTACGGGAACTTATTCGCCTTCAGGAAGAACTACATACACGAAGACGCAGTGGAGCCGCATTAAATGTTAAGGACGATAAAGAGCGAGTTGCCGTGGATGACTTTGGCGGGAAAGATATTTCTACAGTTGAGATCGGCATAATGCTTGGTGCTCTGAGCATGTCAGAAAATACAGCTTGTGATGTTTTGACTCGAACAATAAACTCAGTGTTTTCTCTTCATCTCGACGCCATCATAAACAAAAAACTAACAGATTATATATTTTCTAAAGGTATTGAATACATACCAGTTTACGATGACATGGATAATCCAGAGGATGTTACCCGTGTTTTGGAAACCAAGGTGCTTATTTTACTTATGTTTAGGAAAGAGGCCGAACATCTGTTGGTGCGGGATTTCCCTCTACAGAATCTCCCACGCTTTCCTCTCACTACTAGTTGCAGCGAACTTTTTGAAAATTTACAGCGCATGGTGACCCAAGTCATTGCTGTTTCTAAGGAAGGCGGTAAGGTGGTTGGAATAGTAACGATGCGAGACATAATCGAGTTTGTCTACCAAACGACATTTAGGGCGGAAATGGATCCTGATAATAAAAGCCCTGTACAAAGAATGATGTATTCATGGAAGCTAATGCGTGGACTTAATGGTGAGAATGGAATGGATAACTTTTTAGAGGTGGGGGATGCAGTAAAACGGACAGCAGGGAAAGAATTTAGCGTTACAAGTTTGGCATCATCAAACCACTCGTCCCGGTCCCATTCTCCACTTCTTCAAAGAAGCTTTTCACCGTTAAGGATGAAAAAATAGTTATACTGCAACTGGCATAGTTTTAGCGTTTAAAGCAATAATATATTCTTTTGGTCAGATGCTTTTAGCTTCCTTTTTCCCTCTCTCTCTCTCTCCATATATATATATATATATATATATATATATATATATATATATATATTCTTTGTGTGTTTTGCTTGATAGATTTATTAAGATGACGAAATGCATCCTTTAAGGTCATGGATCGCTAAGGTTTTGGGTTTGGCAGAAATATTTTTAAAGTGGTGCTTTAATCCTTTTTTTTTTTCTTCTTTTTTTGCTCTTGAATTGCAAAAATAAATAAATAAATAAATAATTATTCAAGTAATTAAAGAAAGAAAGAATCAGAAAAAAAAATCGAAAAACAACCGTTTATATTTAATTATTTTTTATTTGACAAAATAGAAAAAAATACACGGATATAGCCAAAATGGCGGTACGTACAACAAGGCGAGGTGGACAGTTCTCCAACGTTCGACCAGGAGGCCTGGTACTGAACAAAAAAGATTTTCGAAGTGTTCGGGAGGTGACACTCGACAACCACTCGACAGAGTACCTTTACCTACGTGAAAATCAGTTGACTGAGTTTGATACAGATGTCGTAATGGAAAACCTCAAGGTACTCGATCTCTCTATTAATGAGATTGGTGGGACTGTGGATTTTATGGCCAAGACGCCATATCTTCGTCATTTGTATATGACTGGGAACAAAATTGAGTCACTAAATGGAATTGCGAACTTTGCGTCTTTGGAGACTTTATGCCTCAGTGACAACGCCATTAATAACTTTGAGGGTCTTGAGGCACTTCCTAACCTACGCGTGCTGTCCCTTAACTTCAACAATATTTCATCCTTCGAGCACTACCCACATCTTCCTTCATTGCATACGCTGAATCTTGTTGGCAACCCTGTCACAGATATTCCGTCGTACCGAAGCATGGCTATTGCCATCAACAACTCAAATCTTGTTTCCGTGGACGGAAATCCGGTTCAAGGGGAGGAGCGTGCGGCTCTGGAGCACTACCAGGGTAAAGTTGTCTACTGCATCTGCGAAGGTTTTATTGTAGAGGGTGATAATGTTGAAGAAGCCTCTGATGCTTTTATGTTAAAACTTCAGCGTGTTCGGGAAAAGTCTAAATATTTGCAGTTGTGTTCTATTCGCTTGGCACCGGAGGATGCGAGCCGCAGTGTGCTAACCGAGGGTATGCCTGTGAAACTGTCTTGCTGCCTGCAGGATATCCGCCCTTACGAAGAGCGTACAGCTGACGCCTTTCACTCTAACCATCTGTACCCAATCACTTTTGAGGTAGCTGGTGATGCGACAGAGGTCTTTGCGGTGGGTTCCATGAATAACTGGACAGACCCTATTGAACTTGAGCGTTGTGAGGAAGGCGGAAAAGTTTACTTCCACACTACACTCTATCTTCCAGTTGGTGAATACGAATACAGGTACATTGTTGATGGTGTTGAAATCGCCCCAGACAAAAATGCTGTTGCGTCCAAGCACAAACAAGGTACTTGCTATCTTTACAAGGTGACAGAACTGGAGCAACCGGAAGAAGAAAAAGATACTATTCTACATATTCGTTGGATGAAGAGTACACCTGGAAACTACTATACGGTTATTGAAGATAACAACTCTCTGGTGTACGTTCCCACGTCAGCAGACGTGGGATCCTGCCTCCGTGCTGAGGTACTTGCCTACGTCAATGGTGTCTACTCATTTCTCTACTTTGACGTCTCCACCCCCATCGTGGCTGGACCACCAACGTGCCCCTATCTCGAGATAAAGGGAAACCTTGTCGAGGGTGATGTCCTCATGGCAGAGGTAGATTACGTGGGTGGTATTGAGGGCAATTCATCCCTTAACTGGTTCCGAGTTACTGCTGATGATGAAGAAATTCCAATCGCTCTGGATGATCCATGGGATGGCTATAAACTAACGAGTAGCGACATTGGCTGCCGTATCAAGGTGGAGTTTACTCCTGTGCGTAATGATTGGATGGCTGGCGAGCCCAAATCTCGAATCACAGCACCAATTGTGGCTGGTGCACCTGAGTGTGAATCTATCAAAATCATCGGCAACCTTATCCAAGGCAGCGAACTTGAGGTAGAGGTTGTTTACTCCGGTGGTGCTGAGGGTGAGAGCTACTACCAATGGCTACGCAAGGATGAAAACTCTGAAGACTACTTCCCCATCGAAGATGAAAATGGTACGCGGTACCTTCCAACCCTCGAGGATGTCGGAAAGTGCCTCGCGGTGGAGTATACTCCAGTTAACGAGCAAGGTGAGGAAGGAGAGACGTGTCGTTGCGTTCTCGAAAAGCCCATTGACCCGTCTGCTCCAGAAATTCAAGACCTGAGAATTGTAGGTGAATTGGAGGAGCAGCATGTACTAACACTTGAGTACGACTACACTGGTGGCCATTTTGGTCCGCATATGATTCAGTGGCTCCGCCGCGATCGCTACCGCCGCCTCGCCAAGATTGGACGCCCCAACAGCGCAACGCTTTCGCTTACAAAACGTGAAGTGGATTGCTTCATTGAGGTTTCCGTTACGCCTGTGCGCTTTGATGGTGTCCAGGGGCGTACAGTGATTGCCAAGACAGAGGGCGTGGTCAGCGCCGGCACTCCCCAGACAACCTTTGTGAACGTTGTGGGAGAACCCCGGGTTGGGCAGACATTGGAGTTGGAGTTGGAATACTTCGGTGGAGAGCCCGGCGAGCCTCTAATCGAGTGGGCACGCGAAGACCCGGTGACAGAGGAGTTTGAGGTCATTGAGGTAGGCTCACGAACTTACACAATCCGTCGCGAGGACCAGGGCCGCATGATTCGTGTGAAATACACACCAGTACGCACAGATGGCACTGTGGGAGAGGCGAAGAGCCGCATTGTGCAGGTCCCTCGCGGCGATGATGATATTCCTTTGGAAAATGTGCACCACGTCGACCCGAACTCTGATACCCCATATGATATAAACGCTAATGAAACAAATGCGTACCACCCACCGAGCAATAAGGAAGCGGATCACCAATCTGGTCTCGAAGAAGAAGGAAACCAAGAACAGAATGAAAAGACACCGGTGGAAGCTGATGTGGTCGAGGAGTTAGCGGAGGCGCAGGACGCTGCTCGTGAATCGACAGGCGGTGCCCCCGTCGGCTCCCAAAGATCTGATAAGGATTTCAATCAGTAATCCAATCAAAGCAACTACGAAGTTCTTATCAAGGTATCACGACTGAAAGGAACATCTATTTATCATGTACTGGAGTGTTTTTTCCCCTTTTTTGTGCGAAAAATATGCCGTTTTTTTTTAGAGGAAGATGGATAGTAGCAAAAAACAAAAAACAAAACAAAACAAAGAAACAAACAGAAACGCACACATAGCTATCAGCAAAACAAGAGCACGCCCCCAGGACAACTGGGGCGATGTAGAAGTAAAAGAAATAAAATAACTCTTCAATTGGTTTCTCTTTTTTTTGTTATTATTGAGGCGACAGCCAAAAAGGGAAAAATGGGGTGCACATGTTATAGTAACACCACCAACACTCATTGGAGGAGTGTCAAGGGAGATAGAAAATGAAAACAAAAGAAAATCAAAAAGGAAATAAAAGGCAAAGAGTTTTTTGTGAATTTCTGAATCAGGATCCTAGAAGCAAAAAAAAAGAAATAAAATAATTGTATGTGGAATGTGGAGAAGGAGAAAGAGAGGTAAAACATTACAAAAAGTTGAAAAGGGGAATAGTAAAAAAAGAGGATCTGGAATGGAAATGTTATTCTCTGTTTTTTTGATGTTACTTACACATGTTTCTTTCTCTTTACGCATTATCTTTGCCTCTAAGTAGGTGATTATGGGAGGCTTTTTGGGAAATCAGATCTTCAGCAAAACTCTTAAAATGCTCAGGTAGTACTCCGATGCTTAATTAATCGGGTTCTAAATAAATACGTGATGATTCAATACAAGATAGTTTCTTGTTGCTCGTTGCATTTTTTTTTTTTTTTTGCTTTGTTTCATATTCTTTTGTTGTGCCTGTGTGCAGTGCAGAGGGTATTTAGATTGTTTTTTTTGGAATTGTGTCTTTTCGACTTGTGATGTTGCGATGCATTGTGCGGTACGCGCTTCCCATGACCCGACGCGATGCGGCGGTGGCGCGGCTGAGTGATGAAGTGTTTGCGCGCGGCAACGTCCACCTGAAGAATGTCGATCTTCTTTCTGCACTTCCTGAGGGTCTACACTCATACCCGGAGGTCTGCTTCGTCGGCAAGCCAAACGTTGGCAAATCGTCTATCATCTCATGTCTTTTGCATAACCAGCGGCTCGGAAGGTCGGGCTGCCAGCGGGGCACTACACGAAAACTCCAGTTCTTCAATGTTGCTGATGCGTTGTTGCTTGTTGACACACCTGGGTACGGTGGGTGGAAGGGTAGGGAACTTTCGCAGAAACTCGCTGAGCGAGCAACTGCCTTTGCCATTCTGTTTCGATATCTTGCGTTGCGCAAACGGGGTCCACTTAAGCGGCTGTACTGGATAATGGAGGCTGGTAAAACTATCCAGCCTCGCGATGAGGAACTGTTTAATTTTATTCAGGCGGAGCAGATACCGTTTTCTGTAATTGTGAGCAAAATCGATCGATTCCGTGGTGACCAGCATGCCATGAGTGAATACGTGAACCATGTCTGGGATTTTCTAGGAACGGATAGCGTCCCTGTTCTTGGCGTCCGCGCGAGTCCACGCAAGCCAGAGAAGTGCATGAATATCACGGCTTTACAGCACGATATAACTTATTATTGCACGCAGGAAATTTCAGGCATAGAAAATTTGACGTGCAAGCAACTCAAAGAGTTGAGTTATGCTCCACCGTCATTTGAGGAAATTCGTGCGGTCGAGCGGCGTTACCCTGTGGAGTCATTCATTGTTCCTCAAGATGACAACCTCTCGCTGAAGTCCTTTGTTGCTCGACACGAACAGGCGAAGGCGAAGCTTTTGGCAACGTGTCCACAGGCTGCATTGCTCTCCAACAAGGACAAGGTGGAGGCCCTCCTTGTAGACGTTGGAGGCGATGAAAATAGTCTTCATAGCCACTCTACTGGAGGCGAACTCAAACTATCTGAAGATGCCATTCACTCTGGTGAAAACAAGGAACTGATTGGCCCACTGGGAATTTCACAAACTTACAAACCTCGCGAAGAGCTACAGTATGCCAAAACGATTGAAGCACATGATGACGACTTGGCCCGTAATACTGAGAGCATGAATATGGAACTTTCTCAGACCATGGATGAGAAGAAAAATCGTTTGCCACAGTTAAAAGCGGCGGTTCACGAGCCTGTGGTGCCATTCTCGACATCTTCTCTCCCAGAAACGCTCGACAAGGATGCACACACGGTACAGGCCATAAACGGGGTTCACATACCAAAGAGCATGATCACCGCCTCCGTTGCACAGCTTTCTGCAAACCAAAAAGGATCTTTAGAGAACTTTGCCAAACACTCCGGGGCTGGAACGTACGATGCACTCCTCTCTGCCGATGCCAACGGAGACGGTACATTCCTTGAGGCAGAGACAGTGGCTCTTCTTAGCGAGACGGAACAAGCTTCTCTGCGGCGCCCTACAACAAAGAGTGCGAGGAAGCGTCGGGTTGATAAATTGCTCACCAAGTACGTGGAGCGAAAGCGACAAGAGCGTTCCGTTTATGTCCATGCTCAAGGCTACATGTGCCCGTGGCTTGCCGGAGCCGGGCAACATTCGCGGGCTGCCGTTGTTGGTCTTGGAGAAAACAAGTCGTGCATCGGCCGCAGCGGAACTCTAATGAAAGGTCTAAAACGCGTGGGATTTGGCGGCAAAAGCTATTCTGCAAACACCATGAAAAACCGTGGGAGGGCAACGAAGAAAGTAGGCTTTTGGGCGTCTTAGGGAAAGTTACCCATCATCACATCTCCATTTCTTCTCTATATCTTCTCTATGAAAGAAGAAAACTGGGTTTAGAAGTGATACATTGAATACCCTAGTTATTCTTTTCTTGCTTCTGCGGCTGGTATTTTTCTTTCTCCACCTCAGTGTGTGTACGTGTATGTGTATGTGTGTGCGGAAGCAAGAGGTTGAATAAAACTTCGCCTCTGTATCACTACAATGAACCCTAGGTGGGCTTTGCTGTTTTTTTTTTTTGTGTTTTTACTACAATTTTTATACACGAAAAGGAAATCCCCTGCACAACGTGTAAGTTTGGCAAGTACGATGTATTATTTTCTTTGTTTCAATTTTAACTTATTAAATGGATCGTATTTCATCGTGAAATAAAAAAAGAAAACGACAAGCAGAAACACCAGGAAGATAACAAAAGGTAGTGAGTCACAACGAGTATTGTGTGTCGGTTAAAATGGGTTCTGATGTTTTTGAGTTAAAGGGAAACACTGCACTTTACGAAGTTCTTGGCATATCAGCGAATGCGACTGATACACAGGTCCGTCAATCGTACCACAAGTTAGCAGTTCTTTATCACCCCGATAAGAATCCGGATGGCGCTGATGTATTTAAGGAGGTCAGCTTTGCCTACAGCATTCTCTCCGACCCGGCGCAGCGTCGACTGTACGACCAGGGAAATCTTCGCTCGCATCTTCAGGACTGGGCGCACGAGTACGACCCAATGATGGACCCGAATGTGGAGCTCTCCGCCGAGGACCTGCGCAAGTTCGTTGAGCGCAGGCGGATGGAGGAGGAAGCCAAACGCCAAAAGATGAGCGACTTCGAGCGCCGCCGCGAGGAGGAGATGCGGAGACGTGCCGAGTACGACGCCCGCAACCCTTCCTTCCGCGCCGAGTACGAGCGACAGCGCGCGGCGGGCCAAGCAGCCGCTGCGGCCCGCGCCGTGTCGTCTTCGCACCACGCGCAGCCAACAACAGCGGAACTGATGCAGCGCCTCGATGCGCGACGGGCTGCCGCGGCGAGCAGCGGAGAAGTCGCGAGCAGCGGCGCGTCAGTGCGGCAGAGTATGATGGAGGACTTTCGCGAACGGCATGGCGGCGAGGTCCTCGCGCCCCACGCAGTTGCCGCGTCAGCGTCGACAAGCAGTCGCCTAGCGTTTGTTGCGGATATGGATCGACAGACGGCATATAGTGGCGAGGTTATGCAACGCATTAACCGCTCCGCAAACTTCGACTACCGTAGTTTTGTTGAACAGGGGTTTGTGGACGGAGGCGCTGTCGTGGACGACGCAATCCTTGCAGACGCACTGGGACTTTATGACCGTAGACGATAGTGCGTGTGCAAGCTACTGTTTTATAAAGGACGAAATACAAAACAAAAGTACAGGTAAGAAAAAGCAGAAAAAAAGAGGAAATTATACAAGAAAAATTTATATTTATATTTATAGTTATATACATAAACAAACACACATATATATATATATATATATATATATATATATGCAGGGAGTGTCATCGAAAGAGGGAGAGGGTGGGACAAAAGCTTACAACAACAAAAACAAATCAAAAGGCACCCTAATAGAAAGGCATGAAAATCGAGTTGGAAATAAAGTGAATTTTTTTTTGTTTCTTTGCTATTGAACTTGTGTTAGCGCGCGCAAAGGCTTTTATCTGTTGTGAATTATTCAGCAATAATCTAGCAAAGAAACACGGGGTGGTATGACGAAGGGTGTGCTTGTATTGTATTTTTTTTTTGCTTCTATAGTCTTTGCACGAAATAGTGAAGTTTTTTTTGTCTTTTTTTCCTTCCATTTTTTCATTCAATCAAGAACATATATATATATATATATATATATATATATATATATCATTTTGCTAGAGTGCAGATGAGAGGGAGGTGAGTGGGAATATAATGATGTTTTTATGTATTTGCCTGGTCTACCTTTTTTTTTTTTTGTTCTCTCTAGAGTGAGAAGAGATTGCTACACACAAGGCAACAACTCAACTTATATCAAGAATTTTTAGTGAAACCTTACCGTGATGGACTCTATCGATGCATATCTTGAGACTCTTGGGAAGGGTCAATGCCCTCGGGAGGCGGAAGTAATGAAGATCTGCAACAGTGCCCGGAACATTCTTGATAAGGAGTCTAATATATACGTTATAAGCGCGCCATGTACCATTGTAGGCGACATTCACGCGCAGTTTTTTGACCTTATTGAGCTTTTTCGAGTCGGCGGTGATGTCCCTGATGTGAATTACGTTTTCATGGGAGACTACGTGGATCGTGGGCATCATGGCGTCGAAACGTTTCTTCTTCTAGTGGTGTTGAAGATAAAATATCCGACTCGTGTAGCCCTTGTCCGCGGCAATCATGAGTCTCGGCAGATTACCCAAGTGTACGGCTTTTACGACGAATGCCTGCGCAAGTATGGCAGTGTCAATGTCTGGCGGTACTGCACAGACATTTTTGATCTCCTGCCTCTTGTGTGCGTGGTGGAAGAGAAGATATTGTGTGTTCACGCCGGCCTCTCGCCGATGATCAGCACACTGGACCAGATGCAGGCCATTGAACGCCGTTGCGAAGTGCCCCATGAAGGTGCCATGTGCGATTTGCTCTGGTCGGACCCGGACGAAATTGAGGGATGGGGGCTCTCCCCGCGCGGCGCGGGGTACCTCTACGGCGGAGACATCGTCATGGCCTTTCTCGAGACAAACAGACTAGAGCTTCTGTGCCGCTCGCACCAGCTTGTAATGGAGGGTTACCGAGCGATGTTCAACGACACCTTGGTGACGGTGTGGTCAGCACCAAACTACTGCTACCGCTGCCTCAACGTTGCGTCAATCCTCGAATTAGATGAGCACTCAAACAAAAACTTTAAGTTGTTTGAGGCTGCTCCGGAGGAAGCACGGGAAGTGATGAAGCCGCCGCTTCCGGAGTACTTCTTGTAAACTTTTTTTTTTTCTTTCTTTCATTGATGTGTGTGTGTGTATGTGTGTTTTTGACTTCGTTATGCGTCTCACTAAGAAGTCATCTCTCTACACATTCTTTCTGACAACGGGCTCGTAGGTTATACAGATGATGATGATGATGATGGTAATGAAAGTCAATAAAAAGTGAATAAAAAAAAGGATGTTTAAAAAAAAAAAACTCACTTACTTATATATATATATATATATATATATATATACTTCATATAGTTGTGATTGTCGTGCAAATTAGTGCTTGGCAAGGTTTGGTTGTGTATTTGTCTCCTTGGCTTCTTGTTTTCTCAATGCCTCTGGTGCTGGACTAACTTCACAACGACATGCATGCACAAATGAAGTGTCCGACACCTGTTGTGTTAAGTGTATGGGTGGACGGCGAATGTCCAGAGCCTTTGCAAAGCAATGGGGTATGGGAGATAGAATGAGAGCAGAGAGAAAAAAAAAAGGTTACAGTATTGTGTAAAGATGGTATGATCGTGGTTGCTTATGTGACTGAGTGATCGAGGGTTCCAAGAGGGATTTGGGAAAATGACTAGCAACAGAAAAAAAAAAAGTTTGCAAAAAACCAACCAACCTACCAGCCAAAGAAACGGAAACATGAAGAAAGCAGATGAGGAAAAAAGAGTCTTAGGCAATTGACCGCTAATAGGAGAAAGAAAAAGTGCTTTCCTGGAAAGTTATGGTGCTCTTCTAGGCTTTAGATAACTCTAATGTTTAGTGGAGAGAGAGAAAAAAAAAAAAAGGATGCGTACTCGGTGATAAGAATCAGAAAAGACAAGAGAATGAAAGATTGAAGAATCTATTTATAATCAGTGGCGGCCGCGGGCTGCGGGACCCCTGTTTATCTTTAATGTCATTATTACAGAGACGGTAAGGCCCCTAATACTTCAAAGTTCCTACCATATGTTTATATTTATTTGCATTTATCTATCTGTATATATATAAATATATTTATGCTTGCATAACAAGCAAAGAAGAAGAAGAAGAAAGAAAAAAACACGGCAATTAAATAGCGAACCTGAAGGTTGATGCAAATCACCTCAGCAAAGAGGCGCAGATAAAACTGTCATAATTGACGTTCTTTGGTTGCTGCTGTTGCCTTTTTTTTTAGAATTGAAGTTTTTTTTTTTGTTTTCTGCTCTGGGGTGAGTCTTTATGTCTATTAGATGGGCACTTCATGAAGGATGTTAGCTGCAAGCGGTGTTTCGAATTGCGCAGTTTTGTTATACGCTTCTCTTTGGATATTTCTCAATGTTTCTTTAGTATTTTCTTTTGCCATTATACAATTAAACCTTATCGACTATGACCTATGATGGTTCAATTTCTGCTTAAAATTCTGCTTAGCACTCTTTGCACGCATTGAAATTTTTGTTGAGTAATTTTGTTTTATTTATTTAATTATTTATTGCTCAGACACACTTCGATTTAGGACTACAAAGGAAAAAGGAAAAAAAAAAAAAAGAGTTAAGGTCTCCCATAACGCTAACTAGCGAATCCTTTCAATACTATGGAGACTCTGGAAACGAGTGATGTCGTCTTTAGCGGTGGTGGATCTGCATTGACAGAGAACCCTTCCTCGGATTTAAATGACGAAACGCAGGCATCGGAGACTGCGGTTGTGTGTTCGGCTGCAGAGCCCTGCGTGCCCTCGCCAGACGTTCCAGACAGTGAGACTTTGGTCCCGCCGCCCCCAGTTGCCGCTGCGGAGTCCTCGGAGAGTTCTGCAGGCGCTGCGGAGGGCGCGGGGGCTCTCGTTGCCGCCTCGACGCCCGCAGCGTCAGTTCCTCCACAAAGTAGTGAGGCGCTGGAGGCATCGTGCGCTCCGCAGGCTCCGGGCGAGCTCTCCATAACGGCTGGGTCAAAAACCCCAATAATGTCCGCTGTTCTTACGGGCGTGGAGCAAAAGCTACGTTTGCTAGGCGATACGGACGGCGGCAAAAGTCTTTTGCACCGCTATCTCGCCATGGACTCTGTTTCGGCAGCAAAGATGCCGAGCGAGACGCATGTGGATCCACAGCTCCGCAATTCGCTTCTTCGTGCAGCTCACATTATCGATGCTCGCCGGCGTGTTCCCAATCAACAATTGTTCCGGCGTAAGCTTATTCTTTTGGGCTACCAGGAGGTGGGCAAGACTTCACTGCGCAAATGTTTTGTGTCGGAACCATACTTTATGCGAAACCTTCCTGACGTGAAGGCAACAACGGGGGTGGAGGTGCAAAGCAAGAACATTAACGTGAGCGGCGACGCGGTTCAACTGATTATTTCTGATTTTGCTGGCCAGGAGGCATACCACTCCCATACACTCTTCCTCACAGATCGATCTATCTTTATTCTTGTCTGGAAAATATCGGCTATTGAACAGGATTTCCACAGTAGTGGAATCAGCAGCAATGAGGAAGAGCGACTGTATAACTGGGTCGCTGAGGTCTACGCAAAATTCCCGCGCGCAAAGATTGCATTGGTCGCCACGCACCTTGATGAGCTGCGTGTGCAGGGTCAACGCAGTGTGGAGATGATCCTCATGCGAGTTCAAGGGAAGATCACAGCCTTTATGAACAGCATCGCCGTTACAGATCCTGTGACAGGTACAAAGATCACCAACGAGATTGTCGGGAATTTCGCTGTATCATGTAAGACCCGATACCTGATTGCAACCGGGGGTCTGCGCCATTTGTCAGGTAAACGAATTAGTAGTCTACTTCTTTTCTTTGCTGAGGTGGCACATCGAGACTGCATAGAGGATCGCGACTTTCCTTCGGCAGCTCTTCCTGGTCGCCACGTGCAGCTCATTGACGACCTTACCGATAAAAAGTCGCGTTATCCCCACAAATTGTTGACGCCTCTTGGGGAATTTGTACACAATGCTGTAAACCTAGGTGTTGAGTCTGATGCGGAGCTACTGCAAGTTGCGGTGCTAATGCACAGTTGGAACATGATATATCTCTTTAACACCCATCGTCTTGCGGATAATGTTTTCATAATGCTACACCCTCTCTGGCTTGGCCGTCTTGCTGCTGCACTTTTCTCCTATTCGCACATAATGCGCACACCATTTCACCTGCGCAGTATTATTGGAGGCCTTGAATACACTGTGAGCCGCGCTGAGGCGGCCGACATGCATCTTATGCGAAGTGGTTTTTTGCGTATTCCACTCGCTCGAGTACTTTTTTACCGACCTTTGTGTGACGCACTGGGGTGCGAACCAGATGACTCGGACTTTGCGATGGCAATGGAGCTGCTCGCAGCCTTGAGTCTTATTGTTCCTGTTGAGGTCCCGTGTGACGAGTTTGCACTGATTGAGGAGGAAAGTTTTGCCGATCCCTGTGAAATTCGCCCGGTCGTGCACCCAGCGAAGGTCACACGCTATTATGTCCCCAGCCTTTCACCAAGCAAAACGCCACCGGTCCTCAAGCAAATCGCACCAGTTCTTTTTAACCGCGGGGTGAAGGTGCGCTTTAAGTTTAATCTTCTCCCCAATGAAACGTGGTGGCGGTTTCAGACACAGCTGCAGCACCTGCAACAGGTTGTTGTCGTACACAAACCGCACGGACTCTTCGCCTCCGATTCAAGTGGCCTTAACAATGTCTGTGATTATGCCGATACTGATGCCGATGTTGTGGATGAGTATCGTCTCCGGGAGGCAGATGAGGAGCACAATCGCTGGAGCGATGCCATGTGGCTGCGTGGCGAGAATTGTCGTGTGTTCATATACCGTGACGGGAAGCATAGTATTCGAATTTTCTCTACCGAGACGCAGCCTGGAGGCGCGGAGGAAGTTCTGGAGGTTGTTGAGCGTGTCGTGGAGGACTTACTTAAAGAGTACCGCGGACTAGAGCGCGATGTGCACGTTGCGTGCCCGGAGACAAATTGCGATGGTTGGATTCTTGCGAGTGTCGTAGCGAGGGGAGTGAGGGTAACATGCCCCACATGCCAGCAGACAATGAACACAGCAGACGTCGTTGCATCGGGCATCGGGCCGCGTGGGTCGCCTCAGTTCAGTGAAGATCTGCTCAGCGAAACGGGCGAATTGCTGTGCCTGTCGCTCGACCGCGTGGGGTGTGAACGGCTGTGTAAGTACCTTGGAGTGCAGTACCGCGGAGAAAAGGCGGATGGGGAGACTGCGGCCACGTCGCCTATGGAGCAGCACATAGACTACATGCACGCACTAGACAAGGTTGTGCGCGCGGCGATGATGAAAGATCTGCGAGAAAGAATTGAGGAAGAAGCGCGACGAAAGCGCATGTTTGAGGTTTCAGGACAGTATTGAGGTATGGGGTATTAAAAGGAAAAAGAAATAAAAAGAAACAATTTGCGTGGGGAAATGCCCTCTTTTCCCCCTACTTATTTTTTATTTTCCATATCACTATTTTTACACAGTAGCTTTGAGTTCTCTTAGCATTTTCGTCTTGCTGACGAGTAACTGCTGCTTTTTTTTTCAGTGTTCTTTCGCTCATAACACAAATCTTATCAATTCTTGCTTTAATTTGCCATAATCAAACCGAAACGTCAGCGTTTCACACATATGCGCGCGGATTTACCGTCAAAATTTGACAATTTTTTTTTTTCCCGCACCTTTTATTTTTTTTGTAATTTTTGAATATATATATATATATATATATATAAATATTTTGTGGAGTTCTTTTTCCCCCACGATTTCTTCCAAGTTAATGAGCTAGACAGGACAAGAGTGTGTGGAAAGGGAAGATTAACCTGATAAAGAGAGCGACAGAGTGAGAAAGTATCCGAATGCGGCCGAATGAACTGCAATCCCTCTGAACGCCACATGTGGCATTGTTGATATTAGATTTTGTGGCAGCACGTATTGATATGATCTCCAATTGTACTTCTTTAAGGAGTATGAGACTGGCTCGTGTCTGACTGACAGCGCCTTGCGCTTGCCTGCCTTTATATATATATATATATATATATACGTTTTTTTCCCATATGTCTTAGAGGTGTGTGTAGGGCTAAAAACGGGTTCTGCCCGATGTGATTGAGCAGAGACAAGACGGGATTTATGTTTTTTTTTTTTTTTTGCATGTTGTCCACTGTGTGAAATTTGAGAGGCCTGGTGGGGGTCAGTGAACGCTGCGTATGTGACGCGTCATATATGTGTGCCTGCAATCTTTTATTACACGCAACGTCTCGGTATGGGTTGGTGAGATTTCTCTGAGAGGCAGGGGTGAAGGGACTCTGTACATCGATGGAAGAGTACTTTCAACTAACTTTTTTTTTTTTTTGGTTTGGAGTGGATATTTATTGCACCTTAACTTTATCTCTAAGACAGACATGTAATTGGAATTATGCAGGATAACTTTGTATTAGGCATTGATTGGGGTTGAGATGAATGAAAGCAAATGATTTTTTTTTCTTTGTACCCTTTTCCATCGCTTAATAATAATGATAACACATGAATAAATGAATATAAATATTTTTTTGAAATATATTATAATTTTTTTTTTGATGCTATTACGAGTACAAACGTCTATATTGGGTAATAGAAAAGCGTGTCTGCGTGAAGGCAAGATACTCTGCCTGTGGAGATAGCTCCCACCGCGGATGCCCAGGAGGTCCCCTCAGAAAGTCTCTTCCAGCGAGGACCCCGTCCGTGACGACGATGGCTATCTCGAAGCCGCGCTGCGCCAGCTGCTGGCGAAGCTGGCGGACGCGCAGCCCGCCTTTGCCGAGGAGGACGTGGCGATGGTGCCCTGCCCCTCTCCCTGCCCCTCTCCCGGCCCCTCTCCCGGCCCCTCTCCCGGCGCCTCCCCGCCCGGTCGCGGCGCGGAGCTCGACGGTCCCGAGGAGGTGCCGGTGGCCGCCCGCGGCGAGGAGGTGGACCTGGACGGACCCGTCACGGCGCGACAGTTCCATGCGGCTGTCGGCGCGTTTGACGCACGCGCCGTCCTGCGGAACCGCCGCGCCGCGACAGGCGCGCTGCGGCTCGCTGCGCACGGCTATGCCCTCGTCTGGCGCGACGCAGCACATCTCCCGCCTGGCACCGCACTCCGCGGCCGCACAACTGCGCGCGCAAAGTCCGCGTCGCAGTCGCCATCGCCATCGCCATCGCCGCCGGTGTTGACGGAAAGCAATGCCACAGCGGCGCCGCGCTACACGCCAGTCGCCGGGCACGTCGCGCTGCTCGACCGCTGCATCCAGTCGCTGCTCATCTCCGCAAACGAGTCCCTGTCTCTGCGCATGATGATCACATCGAACGCACCGCTCCTTCGGCGATTTGTGTTCATTTGTCAAGAGGCGCGCAGGCTTGAGGCAGCCCCGCACGGCGCAGGCGTGCTGCGGGATGTTGACGCGGAGCTTGCAGAGCTTTGCGCCTACTGGCGCGCCGCCCCACTGACTGTGGGCCACTGCGAGGCGCTCCAGGAGTGTTACCTCACCGAGTTCCTTCTTGACGTGGCCCTTCCGCCCGCCGTTTGCTCCGGTCGCTACGACGGCCTCCTCACGGCGGTGTGTGGGAAGAAGGAGCGGCTTCTCATGGAGCTCATTTCCCCGCGCAATGGCAATATTGGTGGGATGCCGCAATCTCTTTCGATACGTGCAGCTGCCGCGCTGGTCAATATGTCGGCGTCTGCAGAGCCGCGACTGCGCGCGCGCCTGCTGGACCGCCTTGCAGTGGACGGACTTGTGCTCACGCTGCGCGACGCGGCGAGCGCGGCACTTCGTGAAACCACTGGCGCCGTTGCGCTTCACTCTCCCCCGCCGCGAGAAAAGCGCAGGCGGAGCGCGTCGCCGCCGCGTGGAATGCCGCGCGAGTCGGCAGAGCGGGTACTCGGGTACTGTCTCGACGTGCTGCGCCCACTCACCGCGCCAAACCTCGCGGAGACCCCAGGAGCCGCGGCGGCGGCGGCGGGGGCGCGGGGACCGCTGCGCGCGAGCGCTTGGGCCGCGCGCGTGGAGGAGTTGCGCGAGCTCTGCGCGTGCCTACTGCGCGCGGCGGTCGCAGGAACGCGACCGCATGTGTCCGCCCGGCCGATTGGCGAAGAGGCGGTGGAGTGCGTGCAGCAAGTTGCTGCGCACAGCGCGGTGCTCTACGGCGCGGTGGTCGAGGAGCTCGACAAGGCGCTTGGCGCGTGCTGCCGCGACGGCGGGGCTGGCGCTGCCGGACTGCTCCCGCTCGTTCTCGATCTCCTGCGGCACGAGCAGCACGCGGAGGCCCACGCCGCGGCCGTGCGGCGCTGGTTCGCGTGGCTCGCGGACTGTCTCGCCCCGCAGGCCTTTGACGTCCCGGTGCTCACGCGGCCGGAGTGGCGGCCGGCGCAGAGGCGACGCCGTGGGGCCCGCGCGTCCCCGGCGCGGCGCGAGGCGCCAATGCTCACCCGCCCCCTCCGCCGCGACGAGGCCACGGCGCTCTCCCCGTTCTTCCGATTCGCCGCGCGGCTCGTCGCGGAGACAAAGTGGAAAAGGGGGGCGGAGCTGTTCCTCGCGCGCGTCGCGGTCCTCGCCAATCACGTTGTACACATGTACGCGCGGCGGCCAAACATGCTTTTTGGACAGGCGTACGCGTGCTACGAAGCGGTTGCGCCGCTGCTCGAGTCGACAGCGACGCGGTTATTCTCGCCGTGCACGAGTCCATGGATTTCACCGCTGCGCCGCGCGAGCACAAACACCGCGGATGGGGCAACAGTATTTATCTTGAGCCCCAGTCAGTCGCCGCTCTTTTGTGAGCCGTACTCGCCGGCCAGTGCGGCGCGCTCTTCTACGGGCGGTGAGGAGGACATGGAAGGGGACGGGTCGCCCTTGTCACTTGTTGCGGCCTCGTGGCGCCGGAGGCTTTCGCTCACTGCGCCCCACGCATTGGTTGGAGATTGTACCACCAAGGGAGCGGATCTTTGAGGAGAACCGGTTCCGTGTCTCTTTTTCTTCTTTCACTTGTTTGCCGATTGTGTACACCTATATAGTTGTATTTATAAAGTTATTTTTACTTGAATGGGGTAGATGTCTTCGTTCTTTGTGTATATGTGTAGATATTTCTCTTTATTATTATTATTTTTATTTACTTGTCTTCTTTTTATTTGCTTCTTCTACATTGCATGAGCAATTGCTCTGGGGACAATATATTTGCATCATTGTTCAAAGACAGTTGTGAAGGCTTTTTTTTTTTCCGTAATTGAAAGAGGTGGGAAGAATAGTAAAAGAAAAAACAACAACTAACAGGAGCAGGGGTGAGATTGAAATTGAGAAGGTATCACCAGAAGTAGTGTATATTCGTTGACTCATAGGGTAGAGGTAAATAAACATAAAAAAAAAAATGGTCTATATTCCCTTTGTGTACCAAATGACCATCTTTTCCGTGCTTAATACTGCGGGATCAATGCACGCCTGGTACATGACGCGGCGCCGCATGATGCTTCTAAGCGGAGCCGTTGACACAACTGTTGCCACTGTGGCCGCCTGGGCGTACACCACGGACGCGATGTTTTCCAATGCATACGCCGCCATCGCGGCACTTTGTGCATCGGCGCACTTTGGACTACACGGATTGCGCACTAAAGCACTGCGGCAACCAAATCGCCTCGTTGCGGTTTACTATGGCTGGTGCCTGGCTCTCTTCGGATTTGGATTGAACCGTGCCAGCTGGGTCTACACACTTCGCCACGACTGAAGTAAAAAAAATGTGCAGACGGTGAAGAAAAATAAGATTAATGACGAGGACATCAACGAAAAAAAAAAAAAACTGATACAAATCACATCAGTGCGCATTGCTATTAAAAAAAGGCAATATATTTGTGAATGTTTCGAGTGCTCTATCCGTAGTTTTTATTTTATTTTATTCCTTTTCTTTTTTGTTTACTCGAAGCTGCATTGTTGAAATGAACTTCTCATCCGGGTTTACAAAATCTGTGCTTTAAAGAACAAACCCGAGATTCTGACATGATTTCTTTTCCTTCATTATAGTGATTTTTCCTTTTACACAAAGAAGCAATGTCATGATGTAGTCTGTCCTTTTAAACTCTGTACTTTTATTCGTTTTCCTTAAAGTGAGGATTTATTTGGTCTTTTATCTGAAGTGATTGGAGTTTGTATTGATATATTGTATGTTATATTGTTCCTTGTGTATTTTCGTGTGATTGCAGAGCTCTGTGCTATTTCTCACCTTTTTTTTTTTTCTTTTGCGATTCTTTTTTTTTTTTTTTGGTTTTGACTATATTTTTGATGCCTCTTAGTGGGAAGAGGGGGTTTCTGAACAGCTTTCTTAGGCTGCGCTAAGAGGAAATCAAGTAAAAAGAAGCATAAGGGGACTCAGGTGGCCCTTTTCTTGCTATAGTTTTTTCTTTTTCTTAACCTGCGGGAGTGACTTGCAATTGTCCCGCGGTATCCGCGCGGGGACCGCAGCTAAACTTTATATATATATATATATATATAACGACTTAAATACAATTCCCATAGATTCACGGTGTGCGTGTTCCCTCAGCCGACTTTCAAACGCACTCCTCTGTTCTTCTTCCATCTCACCCTTTTCTATTTGCGATGCCCCCACGTGCCGCTGCGGCTCGCAGACCCTCCGCGTCTTCATCGCGCTCTTTGGACGAATTGCTCTCCTCCTCCCGCCGCGGTGCCGCCGCGCGCGGCTTTCGCATTCAGAGCAGCGGCCCCGAGTCCACCACGCGCGCCTCGCCGCTGGAGGATCTCCGGCAGCGCATTCTTCGCGATGCCGCGGCCCCTTCCGGCTCTGGACTCGCAGACCACCGCCGACGCGCGTGGGAAATAGCTTTTGCGCAGGCAGACGGGATTGAGGTGGCGACGATGGAGCTGTCGCTGGTGTGCCCGTACTCGCGCGTGGCGATGCGGCACCCGGTGCGCTGCGGCGACTGCCGCCACTTGCAGTGCTGCGACTTGGAGTCATGGGTGGCGCTGCTCGCAAAGCACAGATCCATGCGCGACCCAAGCGCACCGTGCCCTGTGTGCGAGCAGCGCGTTGCCGCCTCGCGCCTCGAGCTCGACCAGTGGCAGCTGCACGCGATTGCACAGATGCCACCGGGCACACATCTGCTTGTGCTTGACGCGGACGGCAGTTATCGCAGCGGCGACGCCTCGCGCGATCAGCGGCGCGCGGAGGTGACGGAAGTCGTGGACGCCACACAGGCATCGCTCACACCACCGGAGTACGACGCGGACGAGTCCGAGTTTCACAGCGGCCCGACCACCGCGCGCCTCGTCGCAGTGAAGCGCGAGCGCAGCCCAGAGGACGTGCCGCCCTCGCTCTCCTTGCCTGACCCCGGGGACTCTCTGCACGCAACGCAGGACGAAGATGTCGTTATCGTCGCGCAGTACGACAATGGCGCAAAGGGGCGGGAGCGCGCGTTTCCAAGACTCGGTCGCCTTTGGATCGCACACTGCCCACGCTGCCGCCGCGCACTGCTGAAGAACGAGAGCGGCGAGGTCGAGAGCTGCGCGGAGTGCGGCGGCAGCGCCACGGGCCCGAGCCACAGGCTCACCTACGTGCGCAGCTTTCCGGACTCGCCCGTGTCGCTCGAACTGACGGCGGACGGGACGCTGCTGCTCTGTGGTGTAGACGCAATGGCGGCGCATCTCCTGCGCGCGGGATTCTCACGCGCAATGCGCGCTGACCAAACCGGAGTCGGGCTGTGGTATACCACGGCGGAGCTTTCGCGCTACGAGCTTGATTTTCTCGAGGCATGCTGCCTGCGCCTTTCTATGGGCGAGTCGGTGGAGAACGTGCCAGTCGTGCCAGCGCTCTTCCGAATCCCGCGGCGCCGAACCGCACGCGATGGGCTCTCGCAAGCAGGCAACGGGTCATCGCTTTTTCGTGTGCATCTGTCTCTCGCGTAGCACCAGGGACAAGGGTAGTGGGACACGGAGATGTTTATGTACCACTCTGTTGAGGTCCTTTTTTTTTTTTTGTGTGTGTTTTTGTTGTTGTGTGGTTCTATTCTTAAAATTGAGGGACTCACACTTTCCACCTTATTCAATTGTTCTTCTTCATCAGTGTTTGTGTATGTGCTTCTGTGTACAATTTTTTTGTTTTATTATTATTATTATTATCTGTGGGTACACTTCTTCTTGAAGTGAGTGTATTTGACTTTTTGTGCTGTTTTATCTTGAGCTCTTCTTACCCTTTCTCTTCTTTTATTTTCTTCGTTTGTCCCTTTGTATGCGTTTAAGAAGAAGAAGAATATACATATATATATATATATATATATATATATATATAAAGGACAGATTGCAACTCTCTCTGAGTGCGAGTAGGAGAGGGATTAGAGAAGGAGAGCGGGTGGGTACGAAAAAGAAGAAAAGGCAAAGGTAAAGAGAAAACATCAAAGTTGTTCTGCTCATTTTGCCTTTGAATTGAAAGATTGGGTGGGGTGGCATGCAGCGTGGGGTCTTTGCTCCGTCAAGGCAGCTAATGATGCTCATGCGCCGAAGATCTGTCGTCTCGATGTCATCGTTACGTTTTGGTTTGCCTCTCTTGGCTTCTTCGCAGTCACCGTCACCACTGCTGCCATTGTTTTTATCCCACAACGCACGGCTCTTTCACCAACCCAGTGGCATATGCCTCAATGCGGCACACGGGAAGCAAAATTCAAAGGCATCTCCGGCAAAGAAAACATCGGATGCGGGAAAACCGTCAGAGAATGTATTGGCGAGTAGAGACACGAAGCCTATTTCAGTGTATCGCGTGGTGACGCATGTCTTGCGGCATCTTTGGCCAAAAGACGCACCGGGATACCGCGCGCTCGTCGTGATGAGTGTGTTGTGTGTCGTTGTGGCCAAGTTGCTCAAAGTGGCTGTGCCATTTTGGTTTAAAATGATTGTCGATGCGCTCACTCCGACACCTGCGAAAACCGGAGGCCTGACGGTGATGGATTCCTTCCAATTAGGTGTCTTTGGTCTTGTTGCGGCGTACGGCATCAGTCGCTTGACAACTTCTGTGACAGAAGAGCTCAAGTCGGCCCTTTTTGCGCCTGTGGGTGCGCACGCCTCCACAACGATAACAATGGAGATGTTTCAAAAACTCCATTCGCTTGACCTTCCGTTTCATCTGAGCCGCGAGACTGGTGTGGTGAGTAAGGATGTGGATCGAGGGAGTCGGGCTTTTTGGTCTTTGGCGTATGCGTTACTTTTCATGGTTGTCCCAACGGCGTTTGAAGTGGCACTTGTTTGCACAGTCCTTCAAGGTAGCGCCGGACTATCTTTTATTATGATTGCACTCTCTGCAGTGGGATCGTACATTGGCTGGACGTACTTTATTTCTAACTGGCGTGCTACTTACCGTGATCGGTTTAATAAAGCGGAAAGTCGCACTGGGGGGCTTATTGTGGATTCCTTGCTTAACTACGAGACGGTGAAGTATTTTGGAAGAGAAAATCACGAGGCAAGTCGTATTCGTCTGGAGGCCGAAAAGATGAATCGAGATCTTATGCGTTTGGATCAGTCCATGTCACTCCTTAATTTTGGTCAACAGGCCATTTTTGTTTGTGCCTCTGTATCGTGTCTTTACCTTTCGACGTGTGCGGTCCTAGCGGGTACGATGACTGTGGGTGATATGGTTCTCGTGGATGCACTTCTCATACAACTTTACACTCCACTTAGCTTCCTTGGCATGCTCTATCGTGAGATTCAGACCTCCACACAAAACATGCAGGCTATGATTGCCTTGCTCGACGTAAAGAGCGAGGTGACGGAGCGAATAGATGCAAACCCGTTGCAGCTGACGGAGGGAACG
Organism: Trypanosoma boissoni; assembly: GCA_030849725.1. Lineage (NCBI taxonomy): Eukaryota > Euglenozoa > Kinetoplastea > Trypanosomatida > Trypanosomatidae > Trypanosoma > Trypanosoma boissoni. The sequence continues at coordinate 136,866 of JASANW010001419.1, read as the reverse complement.
ATTGAGTTACGCAATGTGTGCTTTGAAATGGATGGTCGGCAGATTCTGAAAAACATTTCATTAACTATTCCCGGAGGTAGTACAGTGGCATTTGTGGGCCCATCCGGTAGTGGGAAGAGTACAATCTTCCGCCTTCTTTATCGCTTCTATGACCCCACCTCGGGGGAAATTCTTGTGGACGGCCAACCACTGCCATCTTTGCAACTTCGAAGCTTTCGTTCAGCTGTTGGTGTCATTCCACAGGATACGGTTCTTTTTAATGAGTCGGTGCGGTATAACATTCGATATGGTCGACTTGACGCGAGCGATAAGGAGGTTGAGGAAGCTGCGCGGCTCGCAAATATTCATGACAGCATCATGAAAATGAGTCACCAGTACGATACATCGGTTGGCGAGCGCGGACTAAAACTTTCGGGGGGCGAAAAACAGCGCGTGGCCATTGCGCGCGTGTTCTTAAAAGACGCGCCGATTCTTCTCGCCGACGAGGCCACTTCGGCTTTGGATAACACGACAGAGATGCAGGTGATGGAACAGATGCAGCGGGCAACGACTAGCGGGAAAAAGCGGACGATTATCCTTATTGCCCATCACTTGAAAACGGTTGTACACGCGAGTATTATTTTTGTGCTTGACGGGAAAGGTGCGATTGCGGAGTGGGGGACGCATGAGGAACTGTTGGATCGAGGTGGATTGTACGGCGAACTCTGGAGACGACAGCCACGAGATGCGTCTCTGGGAGAGGTGGAGAGTGAGGGCGAGGATGAAGGTATAAAAACTTGTGAAATGAATAGCAACAACAACACCAGCAACAAAAAAGCGAGTATCTTAGCCTAGTGCTCAGGGCATTATTGTTGGGCTTACATTATTGCTTGTTGTCACAAATCCTATGGGTAGGGATACATCGATAACGTATTAGAATCGTTTAGAAAATTTTCTGTCGTGTATAATTATATAGTCCTATGCGTATCGTTGTTATGATTACTGCTGTTTAGTATCTGTATCTATCCCCACCTTGCAGATGGCAAAACATTGTGCACGGAGTTGAAGATGTACGCATACTCCTTCTTTCTGATCACTCTTATCGGTTAAAAAAATAATAGTTAATTCAGATTGATTTAATTGTTTTTCGAATTAACACCCTCACATTTTCGCATCCATTTATATGACTTCAAATATTAACATGAAAAACAACAATAACGACAACTCACATACACGCACAACTTTGTTACTGTATAGTTTTGATGTTTTCCTTGTCATTTTTTTTTGTCTGTGATTAAATAGATAAAAGAGGGGCAGATGGCGTCCCTCGTTTCTTCAGATGCCTCTGGTTTGAGTCCCACACACTGTTTTGCGACGGTCGTTGATCTCATGGGTCTCATTGACGAAGAGAGCACGCCGACCAGTTTGTCATCTAGTACATCGGCTTCTGTGTGTGTCGTTGGTGCGGACATTCAGTGGCCGCACTCATTTGTTCTTGTTTTCTTTAGTCCTGTGAACTCGACCCGCACCGATGCTGGCGAAGGTCGTGTCTCACAGTTTCTCGCGACAAGCACGAACTTTCCCCAGCAGCTGTCAAAGGTGCGGCCTTCACCGGGTGAAGGTGAAGCCCTCGCTGGTGTCGCGTCGGCCCTCTTCTTTCCCGACGTGCGTGTGGAGATGTCCTTTGGCCCGCGGGAGATGTCCGTTGTGCGCGTGGAGCTGTTGGGCGGAGTGGTCCACGAGGCGGCGGCGCGCCGCTGCGCCGGGCAGATCCTCGCAGCCTCGCGGGCCCTTGCCCCGGGGGAGCAGCGGGCGCATCTCTGGGTGGACTTCACCGGACTCCTCGCCACGACAGGAGTTCTTCGCGAGACATGGTGGGCCGCTGCTTCGGCGACCGCAGGGGCGGTCGTGCTCGTGGAAAAGGGGGAGGAGCAGGCGAATATTGGTAGCAACAGTAATAAAATGGAAGCAATGAGTACATCCAGTAACTTTGCAAAGGAAGGGGATGCTGGTGCGAAAGATGAGCATGATGTTCACGATGCAGAGGATGATTTGCCTATCCTTGAGGTTTATGCACGACGTCATGCAAGGGAGATGAGAGCCCGGAGTGCATCTATCACATCGACAAAGCTGATGATGGACCCTGAAAGCAAAAATCTTCACAGAAATTCACTTTTTGAACATGATGGTGATACTAATGATAAAGACGATGATGGCGATGATTATCATTATAATGAAGTTGATGATGAAGAGGAGGATGTCCCAATATTTGAGATCTATGCACGTCGGGAAAGAGTGAGACGATTCATGCTAAATTACCATGAAAAAAATGACTCTGAAGAGTTGTTGCAAGCTCATAAAAACGAGAAGAGCGAAGATGACATGGGCCCGGCTAGTAGTAGTGGTAGTTGTGCTTTACCAAAGAAACAATGCAGAACTCTTGCTTCTGATAAGGGCAGCAGTGAGTCCGCATGTGTCATTGGGGCTGAAGAGATTGGTAAATTAGAACAGATTGAGAAGACAGCTGAGTTTGTATGTCCCAAGCAACTATCCGATAGAAGGGAACCAACTAATGCTGAGGTTTTGGGTACTCATTCGCTGGTAAAACCTGTCCAAGTGATTTTCGAAGAATTTAGGGGCGCTGCTAAAGGCAAAGAAAGGAGTGAAAGAGGCCATAAGAATGGTTGGGTGGTTACACCCGAAAGTACAACTCGACTCAACGAATCCGTTCTTATGACTTTACCAACTGAACCTGTATTGGTATCGAAACATGAAAAGGAAAGACCGATTAGGACAAGCCCGCCGAAGAAGAGGGCTCGTCGCCTCGAATTACCCTCTGTGCATCCACAAACGCCTGTTGAAGGAAAAACCACTGAGGAAAGGGATATGAACGAGGACCCACGAATCAGTTCCATGCAGAGTTCAACCGATAACGTCAAAAATAGCATTCCATGCTCTTGGGCTACACCCGAACTGATGAAAAGTAGTGACAACAAAGAGTACAATGGTTCGGAAAGAAATGACGAACTTACCGAAGATGAAGAGAAGGTATGTGAACATCTTGTAGACGGGGTTCGTCATGTTATGGAAGAATCCTTTGTGATCGATGCGATTGAATTACCATCGAATGATGTAGCGTGCCTTTTCGTGGATGTTATGGGCCACAACCCATCTCCCGGTAGCGACGTAGCCATGAGGCGGCTTCTTGCATCGTGGTCTTCTCTTGGCACTCACAATGGTTCCCGTGCTATTGTGATGATTACAGATGGAAACGTTGCCTTTGAGCAGTCTATTATGTCTTGGGTACGGGTGCCTTGGTGCGAGAATGCGCTAATGCTTCCCATATTTTTTATTGGTGATCGTCTGCTATCTTGTACATTTGACACTTTAGATACAATGCCAGCGTTTGGCATTAATGAAGGAAAACAGGTTGGTGCCTCTGAGGGCATTCAGGACAATGCATCTTCCGAAACCCGTCGGCTACTTGCTTTTGCCTTGCGATATTTCCACACTGATGTAGGTCGCAGTGCATGCCTTGCTCTGACAGAGCCGGTCATGTCAGCAGCGAGAGAACTGGGAGTCAGTGTGGTGGGCAATTACGAGTGCGTAGCCGAGTGGGTTCGGGGCTCCAACTCCAGTGCCGACCCAAAAGGTGATATTAACGTTGAAGCGGTGCGTGAGGCTCTCTTTAAGAATGTCTGTAGTAGAAGTGAATTGGCTCGAGCTTTGCGGGATAGGCCGCGTCGACCAGAGGCTTTGATGCGTTGCGTCGGATCTATACGTTTGGGGATTGTTCGACCTGTTGTCTGCGACGCACTGACGCTTGTCTCGACGGCATGGCGTGAAGCCCAACCATCCACAATATTGCCTATTTCCAGTGCGGCTCGCACTCGTATCTATCAATACGCTTCAGAGTTTTTTACACGAGATGTATTTGCTTCTGCAGCAGATATGGTCCACTCCTGCAATGCAGATTATTTTTCAGCATACAATATCTCTACGGTGGGATACTTTAGGTACAAGCTGACATCTTTACTGAGGCGGCATGTAGCTGTGGAGCTGCAACTGAACTTGCAGCCGCTGCTGCTTCTTGGCAACAATACTGAGTCGCCGCATTGGTCTACTGTGTTCAAGTATCTTTCCTGCACATGCACCCCACGAAACCATGAGCGACTTTTGCGAACGAACACAGGGGAGAAGAAATGTCGTCATCTTGCTCAGATTTTCTACTGGTTTATGCGTTCAAGGTCTTCCACGACAACGCAACCATCAGGGTCTCACGTTGTGCCATCTGCAGTCCCGCAGCTGCCAATAATTGATGAGTATATAGAGCCCATATCTGAAAGGTTATCGTTGGGTAATGTAGTTGGGGGATTCGCTGTAACAGATGATAAAGAACCCATCTCTGCTTTACGGCAAAAAGAAATTAGTGAACGGAAACCTTCACTGCGCACTGAGGAGTCCGTGTGGACAGGTACCGCAAAGGTAAACTCGCCACAGCGTGTCGCATCAGCGACACTTCCCATCACAACGGAAAATGGTTATAGTTCTGGCGATGTAGGAAAGCGTGGAATAGTTTTTGAAGGCCCAGTAACTCTTGGAATAAATGAATCAATCGCTGCTGTTGGGGCGACGGGATCTGATGCAGCTGCTGATAGTTTCGATGACTCTAAATTGGGTGATTTTTCACACGATGACACAACAGTTGTAGACTTTGCCCGCCTACTTGGTCTTACTGCATAGCAGTAAAAAAATAAAGCAAAATGGAAAAAAAAGGCATCTACACCAACGCGCTAAAAAAAAAAAAAAACCAGGAGTGAAAAGCTTTTCTTTTTGAAGTTATTGAAGCACACTAGATGAAACTGTCTTCAGGATACCTTAATGTTGCATTGTCAAAGATACGAGGCTGTGTACGAGACATACCAAGTTGTCGTTGAGTCTACCTTTTTTTTTTTAAGTCCGCTGTGAATACATATACTTTTTTTTTTACTTCTGTAAGACGTGTGTGTATATGTGTGTGTGTTTGTGTGCTACTGCCGCATTTAGATTGAGTTTTTTTTTATTTTTAAATTTCTTTTTTTATTTATTGATTTAAAAACTGATTTTTCTGATTCTTGTATTATTTTATAGTGCAGGATTCTAAGAGTAGCAGAGGGGAATGGACTTTGCAAACTCGCTTCCCAGCGCCCTCCCCGAGCAGCGATGCCTTAGCGGCATCACGGCAGAGATGAAATCTCTTGTGGAGGCTGACGAGGAACTTATTCACACCGCACAGGTGGCGACCTTGGAGGCAGACCGTTCCAATCGCGAAGTTGATCGCTGGCGCCTCGAGGCTAGTCTGCAAAGCAAACGCGTTGAGGATATGCGGAAGGAGAAGGCACTCTTACAGAAGGAATTAGACGACCTAGATAAGCGCATTGTGAAGGAGCGAAAGAGAAACGAGAAGACTACGCACACGGATTCATTAGACCACCATATCAAGGCGGAGCGAAATAAAGAGAGTGAAGACCACTCGATGATGCCCGGGGCCTTTGCGCAGATGGACTGCGGTGATGAAACGACACGCGGCACGGATTTGTCCTGTCTGATCAGCCGTGCCATTGCTTCGCTGGACGCTGCGCAGGCAGAGGTATCGTCGCTTCGTCGGCAGCACGCCGACCTCTGGCACAGCACGCGACATGCGCAGGACGAATTGGCGCGCCTGCGGACCACATACGAACGACTAACGCAGCGCGAGGAGGAGCTGTTGCAGCAGCAGTTTCTCGTGCGCGCAGCGGAGGCGGACCCTGCGAGCCGCCGTGCCGCAGAGCTGCAGCGCAATGCGGAACGTCTCTTGGCGCAGTTAGACGAGCGGCGTAATGCGCTGCGGCAAAATCGGGCAGAGCGTGCTGCTATGGTTTCGCACCTTGTCGAAGGTGCTGGGAAGCGAAGGCGCCAGGCGCGGCACGTGCAGGAGGTCGTCTCGCGTCGGAAGGGGATCGAAGACCATGCAATGTTTCTGTCACTGCAGGAGGAAAATGATATGCTGCAGAAGAAGTACGAGCAGCTCGTGCGGGACGGGGAGGAAGAGGGTGTGGTGCTGGTGGATTACTTGGATGTGCTGCAGGAACGGCTTATTGTGCTTCTACAGGCAAAAGCAGAGTAGTCTGACACAGCGCCCCCGCCGTCAGCATCAACGCAGTTTTTGAGAACACTGCGCATATCGCAATACAGTTGTATGTTTGATTACATTTTTATACGCTTTTCTTAAACGGTACATTCTGTTTTTTTTTTTTTTTGTGTGTGTGGGCAGTGAAATTCATTGTTCATTATGTATTCTTTGAAGACACCGTTTCTTTAAGCCTCTTTTTCCCCTTCTCTTCTTACTTTCATCTATCACGCACATATACTTGCGTTTTCTATGCCTGGAGGTATAAATATATATATATATGTACCATTTTAAAATTTTCTAATCTTTTTATATTAAAGAGGTCCATTAGCAAACAAATAAAAAAAACATGATGAGGGTGTTGTGCCTTCATGGGTCTCATCAAACGGCAGAGATTTTTGAGCACCAACTGAACAAACTATCTATTGCGCTTGCAGGAGTGGCAGAACTTCACTTCCTTGACGCGCCTTACGTTCTTCCCACTACGGAGGGCGACGCGGAGGCCACGAGGCGGTGGTTTGAGCCTATACACGACAGCGAAACGGAGACGCACTATGCCTCTGGTGACACGGCTGTTCGAAACCATTTGATTTCCTTCGGGCCGTACGACGTTGTGCTTGGTTTCTCGCAAGGCGCATTAATGGCGGCGCGGTATGTAATGCTCCGCGCGACTAGCGGCGGCGATGCCTATGGGCCGGAATTGCGTGGCCTCATTATTGTAGCTTCCCCGGACCCGCGGCTTGCATTTACAGAACTCACCGCACGATATCATGATATTATGCAAAGGAAGCATAGCGCTGGAGCAAAGGAAGGAGCATTCTTTGGCGCATTGCCATCACTGCATATTATTGGAAAAAAGGACACAATTGTTTCAACGACTGAAAGCGTGAACTTTGCTTCGGCTTGCGAACCTCATGCGTCCTGCATCTTGCACGACCACGCTCATAGTGTTCCACAGCTCCAAACTGTTATGCGAGCCATTAATGCGTTTCTCGGTCGTCTTCCCAAGTTGTCTGCTGCGCATGTGTCTCCGTCAGGTACGGGTGACAACGAGGGTGACCACTCCGATGACGAAGCATTGTCCGCGGACCGGGAGGAAGAGCTGGCGCTCATCGAGTGCATGTACGGCGAAGACTGTGTTCTGCGCGGTGACGCCGGGCGTGCTGTCGTCTCATTGCCGCTGCTGCTCGACGACAGTAATGGCGACAGCACTGCCGAGTCTGTGATGCGGCTGCGGTTGCACTTTACGATCTCGCGCCGCTATCCGCGTGAGCCACCGGCGCTTGATGTCACTGGCGGACCTGCAAACCGAAACGCCGCGTTTGAGCGATGGCGTGCGTCGCTACTCGAGCGCACGGCGGCGTATCTTCGCGAGAACCACGGCGCGGGCGAGGCGGTACTGCTGCCGGCGCTGATGTTTGCCGGTGCGGAGACCTCCGCTGACGTGTCGGTTCTCCGCGAGGCTTTTCTCGCGGACGTGTCGCGTGCGGGAGGCGATGCGGCGCCAGGGGCGGTGGCGGGCGACAGCGGGGGCGACGCGCTCCGCTGGGCGGGGGACGCGGACGAGGACGAAACTCAGCGCGCGGAACGCATTGCCGAGGCGGAGCGCGTGGCTTCGCGGCTGCTCACCGCCCCGCTGTGGAGTCCACCCGACACGGCCGGCGACGCTGTCGACCCAGTCGCGCAGCGCGGAGGGTCCGTCCAGCTGGTCATTGGCCTTATTGGAAAACCCTCAGCGGGGAAAAGTACATTTTTTAACGCCGTAACAGATCCAGTGGATGCGCACAGCGCGGCGCGTGTCGCGGCCTTTCCCTTTACGACTGTTGAGCCGAATATTGCCGGTGGCCTCGCGCCATTGTTCTGTCCATGCGCGGGATCTACAGCGTCTTCGTGTGATGCGGCGTTTGGGCACGTGACAGTGCGCAGTATGGGGCACCGGCGCCGGCACCCTGTGTTAGTGAAGGACGTCGCCGGTCTCGTGCAGGGGGCGTACCAGGGGCGCGGGAAGGGCAATCAGTTCCTCAATGATCTTTGCGATGCGCACGTTCTTGTGCACGTCGTCGATGGCGCAGGGGCGACCGACTCGGAGGGCGCTGCCTGCACGCCCGGGAGCGGATCTACGAGTGACGATATTGCTTGGGTCCGCGCAGAGGTGCACTCGTGGATATACGACAATGTTCGCGCGAGGTGGGCTGCTATCCGCCGCCGACCCACAAAGCTGCGCGAGATGTTTACTGGATACCGCAGCGCGCCATCGCTCGTTGATGCGCTGCTGCGCCGGCTCGGCGTGAGCCTCGGCGACGCCTCGTGTCTGCAGGACTGGGGCCCGGCAGAACTCCATGCCCTCGTTGCGCTCTACGTGCGGGCGCGGTTTCCTATTGTCATTGCGCTCAACAAGGGCGACGTGCGGCCTGCTGCGACGCAAATCGCGGCGGAACTTCGCCAGCGGTACCCGGGGGAGACGTTTGTGCCGCTCTCCGCGAAGATGGAGTGTCATTTGTTGCGACTGCGCCAGAAGGGACTCGTGCGGTACGCCGCCGGCGACTCGGGGTTCACTGAGGTGGCGGGGAGCAGCCCAGTGGACGCGGCCGATGCGGCGGCGATCGCGGAGCTGCAGCGGTTCTTTGGAGGGCCATCGAATGCCGCAGTGGGCGAGCAGAGCAAAAAAGACGAAAAGAGCAGGGAAGGATTTATTGGCACAACGACAGGCGTGCAGGAGGTACTTGCTGCGGCTATAGAGCGATGTGCTCTTGTGGCTGTCTTCCCCGTCGCAGCGCTCACTGTCCCGTCCCCGTCGCTGCGTGAGTGCTTTGTCTTCAAGCCAGGAACCTCGGCCGGAGAGGTCTTCGAGGCAATGGTTCACGCGGGACTTCTCAACGGAAAGCTTGTGCGCTTTGAGGCAGTGCGCGCTGAGGAGGCAAGTGGTGGTGAGGCGCAGATACACATTCTCAAACGTGGTACGATGCTCCCTGGTCGGCACGTTCTTGTGCGTATTCTTTCTAACAAACGACAGATGGTTGCTTGCGCGGCAGACAAGTGAGGGGAGCTCTTTGTCTTCTGTTTATCTATGGATTCATCCAAAAAATGATTCACATTTGCGGTGCATTGGTCTCTCTGTGTGCGTGGGGGGAGGATAGAGAGAGAGAGAATGCATGTGTGGGAGGAGATAATAAATTCTTTGTATTGTGTCGAGGTAGTATGTAGGGTGTCCACAGAATATACGCAAATTTGCTGTAATCGTCTGTATTATCCATTTGTATTTTTTTTTTTTTTATTGTTATCTCGGTAGCAAGCTAAAAGATTTGTGAGAGATTTAATTATAATCATCTTGCTAATTAAACAATTCTATATCAACAAAGCGCAAAACGGGAAGCAAATTGAATTGCTGTGATTAAGGAGAAGAAGAACAAAGACTGGAATGCAAAAAGAAAATATGACCACTTTATCACCAATAAATGGTCTTTGTGGTCTTGGGGATGCCATCACGCGCAAGGACCTTAAGTTTGCCAAACGCATAGTCATCAAGGTGGGTACGTCAATCATTGTAAGAGAAGATGGACTTCCGAGTATGGGACGTATTGCATGTATCATCGAACAAATAAGTGATTTGCGCAATGATGGAAAAGATGTGGTCTTTGTCTCAAGCGGCGCGTGCGAAATTGGACGTAATGTTTTGCGCAAAAAGGCCGAAGCGGATGTCTCGTCTGATAACTCAGATTCTCCCGAGAGTACGACTCAGAAATGCATTGGAAGCAACACATTTGCGGCTGCCGGGCAATCGCGTCTCATGTCAGTGCACCAGGCCATTTGCCAGCAGTTGGAAATACCAATCGCGGAGGTGCTGCTTACTTATAATGACTTTCTCACTGACGACCGCCGTGATAACATGCGCGATGCTCTAGAAGGTCTGCTAAGGTGTGGTATTATGCCTGTAATGAATGAAAATGATGCTGTTACAGCGAATCGTGACAATACTACAAGGGACCCCTTCACTGACAACGATGGTCTCTCTTCGCTTGTTGCGGACGCTATAAACGCGGACCTCCTTATCATACTTACCGATGTGGAGGGGCTGTACGACATGCCACCAAGCGACCCGAACGCTCGCCTTATTGCGACCTATGCACCCGAGAGGAATGTGACGTGCGGCGCAAAAAGTCCTGCTGGACGCGGCGGGATGAACTCGAAGATCGAAGCAGCTCTCACAGCGCTTCGCGGGGGTGTGGCTGCTGTTTGTGTCTGCTCCGGGCTTCGAAGTGGTGTCATTAATGATCTGGTGCAAGGAAAGCCAAATGTCGGCACGCTTTTTCTTCGTGATCCTTCGAAACTTCTTGAGTTGGAGGCACAATTGGGTGATTCTCAAGAGGTGATGGAGGGGTGCGCTTACGCCGCACGCGAGGGATCGCGCAAACTCAACTCTCTTTCCTCTATAGAACGAAAGAAAGTAATCCGGGCAGTGGCCAAAGCACTTGATGTCCACCGGGCAGACATTCTAAAGGCAAATGCAGAAGACATACAAATGGCATTGAAGACAAACCTTTCTCCTTCGCTTTTAAAGCGACTTGAAATTACTGAAAGTAAAATTGACACGCTCGTTTCGGGCATCATGGCCATTGCGGAGGCAGATGAGCCTATTGGCCGAGTCTTGAGTGCGCGGAGCCTCGACAAGGATCTTGTGTTGGTTGAGGAGACAGTACCCATTGGAGTTCTTCTTGTTGTATTTGAATCGAGGCCGGACAGCCTTCCGCAGATTGCGGCACTCGCACTTGCTTCTGGTAATGGTCTCATTCTGAAGGGTGGTCGTGAGGCGGAAAAATCCAATGAGATGCTACACCAAGTCATCGTAAATGCCATTGTGGAGGCATCTCATAATGCTGTGTCGTCCGGTGTCATTGGCCTCATCAAAAGTCGCACAAATGTCCAGGAGTTACTTAAGCTTGAAGAACTTATCGATCTGGTCATTCCACGTGGGTCAAACAAAATGGTAAAGGATATTCAAAACTCTACAAACATCCCCGTGCTTGGTCATGCGGATGGTATCTGCCATACGTACGTACACAGCGATGCCGACATGGAAATGGCTGCAAAGGTTGTTATTGATGCAAAGCTAAACTATCCAGCTGCATGCAACGCGACTGAAACAGTTCTAATACATCGTGCCCTCTTGAAAAATGACTGTGCGAAAAAGTTTGTTGCGAAGCTTCAAGATGCCGGTATAAAGCTGTACGGTGGGCCAGAGTCTATGCAAGCGGGTCTTATTCGAGCTGGAACCGCATCATTTCATACAGAATATGGTGATGAACGCATGACCCTCGAAATTGTGGATGACTTGGACGCGGCCATTGACCATATAAATAAGTATAGCTCCCACCACACGGAGTGTATCCTTACCAGCGACGTCAACGCAGCGTCTGATTTTATCAAACGCGTTGACTCTGCCTGTGTCTTTCACAACAGCTCAACACGATTTGCTGATGGGTATCGCTTTGGTCTTGGAGCCGAAGTAGGCATCAGCACTGCTCGTATTCACGCCCGTGGCCCAGTCGGCGTAGAGGGATTGCTAACGCAAAAGTGGATTCTGCGCCCGAGAGATTCTAGCAGCGAGATGAAGTACGCAACGGTGGAACAGTTCCAGACAGGAGGGCGTGTATTTACACATGAGAATGTTAAAATTGAGATTGTATAGATTGATAATATGCAATTCAGATGAGACATTCCCCCTCCCTAAACAAACACAGAATCTATTATTAATTTTGTTTTTGTCTATCTTTAAGGTAAACGTACAATAGTCGTACAGAAGCGGCGACTAGAGGAATTTACTAGAGAGAAAGTGGAGCGCGAAGGATTTATCATTCTTATTGATTTTTAATTATTTTTCTTTCAGGATTTATTCATTTTTTTTTTTGTTAATTGTGGAAAGCCATATTCTTGTTTTTACACCCTGTGCTTGCTTTTACGTGCCCGAAATGTGTATCTTGTGTTTAATTTGCAATTACAGGGATTGAAGTGAAATGTATTAAAAAAAAAGAGGGAAAATATTGAGTAGTGGTGTTTCGAAGTAACATAAAGTAAGGCGTTTGCTTGAATGCAGTTTTCTGTAGGTCGAATCATTAGGCATTAGTTTTAATTTCTAGGAATAGTAGTTTCACATTGTGATTCATTGGCGTGTGCGAGAAGTTTTCAAAGGCAATGGATGGCGTTCTTTTGATAGCGGTATCTCAAAATTTGTTTTTTTTTAATTTATTTATTATTCTTCGATTTCCAAAAAGATTAATCAGAGTATCTTTCTGCCTGTGAAAATTTGTTGAATCGACCCACCTTTTCCGTTTTAAAGAAGCGTGGAAACACTGGGGTTTCTGATTACTTGGTTCATCAATCTGATTTCTTCTTATTTATATATATATATATATATATATATATATATATATGTATACATGTTTGATTTTAGGAATTCCTTTTATTGCAAGGAAGTGCGAAAATAAACTAGTAGGGCTTTCTTGTGAGAAATCTGAGTAAGTGTTTATTTTTTTTGTTTGTCGTCCTGGTCATAGTTACCCTTTTGAAGGGAAGCCAAAGGACCGCTTTACCGCCATGAGTATATCCGTTCGGAAGGTATCCACCGAAGACTACAAGGGGCCCTTGACAGGAAATGAAACTTTTAAGGACGCAGAAAAATTGGAGATACAGGCGCTGAGATTAGAGAACACAGGGCGCCACCTTGATTCCCTACAGTTAATGGAGAAGGCTCTGCAGATTCGCTGCCAGGCCTGTAGCACGGGCGAAGTGCCACAGGTGCAAGTATATGAGACGGTGGAGGCCGCAGAGCGGCTCGTGACGAAGAGCAATGCGTGTGGAGTGAAGCGCTTTAAAGAGGGTGACTACAACAGGGCGGCGACACTTCTGGGTTATGCGCTAGAGATGACGGACGAAAGTGCCTTTCCGCTGCGCGAAATGGAGGACCGGCGGCGATACCTGCGCGGCGTGACGCTCAATAACTACGGCTGCATGGAGCGTCGCCGCGGGCACTTTTCCAAGGCCCTTGAGTACATGCAGAGCTCCATGCAGTGCACCGGGGAGCAATCGCCTGTTGCGTATCTGAACATCAGCGCTGTGCAGACGCAGCTGCGGCTTTGCGAGGACGCTGCAGAAAGCGCGATGCGGGCGATCCAGCTCCTTGGCTCGACCCCGGAGGACCCTTACCTGCTCGCCGTGGCGCAGCACAACCTTGCCATGGCGCTCGAGCCCGTGGACCCGGAGCAGGCGCTCGAGGGGTACCACTCGGCGCTGGCGCTTGCGCGGAGCTCCCTGGGCCCCGACAGCGAGACGACCTCTGCGATCGAGCGCAACATGCAGCGCTTCGTGCGGGACACGCGGCAGCAGCGGTCCCGCGGGCGCCGGCAGGAGCTCCCGCCCATCGACGCCCCTCGCGGGCGGGGGCGGCGGGGGACGGAGATGTCCGTTCTGTCCGGGGCGGCCACGTCGCCGTCGCCCCCGCGGCGCCCGGAAGGTCCGCGCGACGAGGACCCGCACTTATTTCCTCACCCGTTCACCAGCAGCGCGGCAGACGCGATGGCGGCGGACCGGCAAAAGGCGCAGGCCACGCCTTTGTATCAGCCAAGAGTTTTTAAGGGCAAAACGGTCACGCAGCTGCACTTGGGCCGGAGTTCACAGTCGGATCCTATGATTTCGCAGATTCGCCCAGAAAAGCCGGACCGCCGAGGCCGCGCGACGCCGTCGTATCAAGGACAATCACCGTTACGACAGACTCGTCCCACGCGGTTGCCTCCTGTTCAACAAGCACAGCAATTTCAGCAGAACCAGCCGCACCTTCAAAGAGAGCAGCAACAACTAGAAAAACAGTTGCAGAAGCAGCAGCGGGATTTCGAAAAACAACAACAGCAGATGCAGAAGCAGCAGCAGGTGTTCGAAAAACAACAGCAACTACAGGAACAGCAAATGCAGAAGAAGCAGCGGGAGTTCCAAAAACAACAACAGCAACAACAACAGCAACAACAACTGCAAAAGCAACAGCAGGAGAAGCAACAACAACAAATACAGCAGCAGCACCTACAAAGGCAGCAGCAACAACAAATGCAGCAGCAGCAGCAGCAGATGCAACGGCAGCAGCAACAACAACTGCAGCAGCAACAGCAGCAGATGCAAAAACAACAGAAAGAGAAGCAGCAATTGCAAATGCAGCAGCAGCAGCTACAACGGCAACAACAACAACAACAGATGCATATTCAGAGTGTACATGAGAAGCGGCTGAGCGTCATGCGTGCGTCTATAGGAACGCCTCACGCGGCAAAAACTATCCATGGCGAGTCACCACCACGCGATATTGGATCACCCGTGCATCGTATGCCAGTCTCCGGCGGATTACCGACAGGTGCACGTGCCTCACGCACAGGAAGCGGATTGCGCGTTCCCTCCGCAGCGGCGGCGTCCCCGTTGCACACACGGCCGCACCCGGCAGAGGGAACACGCGCTCAGCCGCGAGCTGCGCAGGCCGCGTCTCCAGTGTCCTCGACGTCGCCACGCTTAGCTGAAGGAAAAGCGAAGGCAGTGCCGTTTTCTGCATCACCCACAGCCGCCAGCGCAGCACCGACGAAGAGTGCCAAGGGATCCACAGCCACGAATGTAAAAGCGCGTGAGAAGGGATCCTGGGATGCTACCCCGAATCAAGGCAAGGTGGCCGGTAATGTGCGCACCCCTCCCATTCCTCTCGCGCGCGAGCGGTCAGCGAGCAAACAGGAATCGCAACCTCTGATGGGCGCCGCACAGACGGGTGACACAACGCAAAGCAGTTCTGGCATGAAGGGACGGGAATGGAGACATGGGGAACTCCGCGGCAGCGCGGCTGGGACGAACCTCAACACGTACATGTCGGATCGGCTTGAAATGCTTGTGGTTGACGAGGACGAGCTCAAGCGCAAGAACGCGAGTGCAAGAGTGATACAGCGTGCACTACGCATGTATATGTCGCGGCGGCGCATTATTGCGCTGCGCGATAACCGCGTGTGGGAGAGGCGCCTGGCCGATTTGCGCGAACGCATTGCAGCGCGCACACTGCAGCGGCACTTCCGCAGATACTTCTTCTCCTCGTGGGGCAACGAGCGGCGCCGGCGGACTCGTGAGGTGCATGCTGGAAAGCGGCAAAAGGCAGCGGTGCGCATTCAAAGCTGGGTACGTGTCTGGCTCACACGACGTGCCTGCGCTCGTCGGCGGTTCTACGAAACACACTCGGACTACGCAGCGCTTGTCTTGCAGTGCTGGTGGCGCCGTCATGCCGCACGCAAAGAGCTTGCGCGCCGCAGCCAAGCACAGGCGGAGGCGATTCTCATTGCAACGGAGCTGGAGCAGCGGGTTATGGCCGCAACGGTTATACAGACGCGGTGGCGCGCACGCGCGGCGGAGCGGATTACGCGTGTAGAGCGGCAGCGCGCGCTGGAGTTCCGCCAGAAACGACTCGCTGCGCAACAAAAGTCCGCAGCGGAGAAGATTCAGTTGTGGTGGCGACTGCTTATTGCACGCGCGGAGCTGCGTCGGCTGCGAGGCATCGCCGCCGAGCGCGAGGCACGTATACGCGAGAACCAGCGCAGGATCGAGGCGGCTGTGAAGCTTCAGGCCTTCGGCAGAATGCTCATTGCACAGCGCGAGGCAGAGCCATTACTCACACGCGCCCGAATTGCCGCGGCAAAGCGCATTCGTGACCAATGTGTGGAGAGTCAGTGCGCGTCGAAGATACAGCGGGCATTCCGTAGCCACTACGCGAAGCGTTTACTCGCCCGCCACCGCCGCGCGCACCGCGAGGGAATGATGACGATGCGTGGAGAGGCAATGGCCTCTATTGTGCAACGCCTCGGTCGCAGTTATATCGTCCGCCGGAATATGGGACGGGAGCTGGCCGCCCTGGAAAGAGAAGCACAGGAGTACTCTATGAAAGCTGCTGCACTTAAGGTACTGGATTCAGCTGAATGGCGCCAGTCGGAACCAGTGCAATTCGCCCATAAGGTAACGGAAGAGGCTAAAAAAATCGAACCTCAAAGCTGTACCCCGAAAAAGCTGCTGAAAAGACCCATCTCGGCTAATTTGTCGTCACAGGAAATCCTTCACTCTGTGGAGCTTTCAACTTCGCACATGGATGATAGGCTTGAGGTACAGGCAGAGGAAAAGGATGAAAGGGCAGATGAGCGCTCCCACCAGGAGGTATGTGAAGAGAAGGCTGTGGGGGTGGGTGGTAATGTTGCTACTAAAACTGCGCAATGCACAGTTGTCAGAAAATACATACCCAAATGCGAAGAAGAAACGCAACCAAGTACCTTGGTCGATACCATTGTACCAGAAACTACACCGGACGAGGGCATTTCATTAGATCCGCAGGAGAGGTACGATGAGAATGATGAGATAGAACTGGAACATCAGCGCCTTGAAGTTCTTCACAAGGCCATCAAGGAGTTGGAAGAAAGGGAGACCCAAGCACGTGAGGAAACCTTAGTTGTGGAGGAGCTGGCTCTTTTGGAGGAACTAGAGTACATTGAAGCTCTCATAGAGGAGGCTGCCAGGCAAGTGGATGAAGAGGATGCGGAGATGATTGCCCAGGAGCAGCTTCAACTCCAGAAACTATACAATACCTACCCAGACTCTGGAAGGGAAAGCAAAGAACCCGAATCGTACAGTGTTCTTACACATGAGGCCGATGAAAAGATCAGTATTGCTGCGGATGAAACTATGAAGGGACTTTTGCAGCGGAGTAGCTCTGCGACCCCTGAATTGCGGATGCAGACACCTGATGACGAGAGTGCTTTACTGCACGACCTCCAAGCCCGCGAGTTGCAGCTGCAAGAAGAGGATCGCTTGGAGAGCCAAATCCCCATTCTGCGGGACGCGCGTGTCCCGAGTCCCGAAGTCCCTGCGGCCGTCAGAGACACGGAGGCGATGGACGGCCCCGCTGCCGAGGAGTTGCGCCCCGGGATGGCTGAGGCAGAGCCCGAAAGCTCCGGTGAAGGGGAGGCAGAGCCCGAAAGCTCCGGTGAAGGGGAGGCAGAGCCCGAAAGCTCCGGTGAAGGGGAGGCAGAGCGCGAAAGCTCCGGTGAAGAGGAAGCTGTGGGCGAACGCTGCAAAGGCGCACTGGAGGCCGCGCTGCACATTGCGCGCGAGGAACGGTATCGCTTGATGGAGGAAGAGCGTTGCCTTCGCCTCGCGCGCGATGAGCAACGCGAGAGCATGAACGCCTACCGCCTGCAGAAGATCGCCGCGGCGGATACGGAGAAGGATGTCTTGTGCTTCGCCCCGCGCCCGCCCCTCATGCGGTGTCGTCGCGACAGGGACGTGGACACGCAGGCGCCCGCGCCTGTTGGCGAATCCCCGCGCGACAGAGAAATGCGCCGCGCCGTCGCTTTGGAGGCCGCCCGCAACCGCGCGGCCACAGACATCACTCGTGTCGCGCGCGGGCACATGGACCGGCGGTACGTTCAGGCGCTGCGGGGGCTCATTGAGAAGTACAACGCGGGCCGTGTGCTGCTTGAGCGTGACGATCGGCCCCTGCTGGAGCTCACACTGCTGCGGCGGTACACAGAACTTTGCGGTGAAGCTGTTGGGCGCGCGCGTGTGGAGCGCCTTGTTGCGGTCTTCGCTGCCTTTGTGCGGGGGGCGCAGAGTGCGCGGGTTGCTCAGGCATACGCGCAGCGGCCCCCGCCTCGCCCTGCGCCGGACGCAAAGACACTCCTCTCACGCCTTGTGCCTGTGACACAGGCGAAGCGCGAGCGCGCGCGGCGGGCACTCCGTGTCGCCGAGGAGCGGTTGCGCCGCGCGGATATGGAAGAGGTCTTTGAAAGTGCAGCGCTCTGTGTGCAGCGGGCATTCCGCCTCTTTTGCGCACGACGGGCCGCGAAGTCGCAGCGTGATGCAAAGCAGAAGTACTGGAGCGACATACGCGCGCAGGACGAGGAGATCGCCGCGGCAGTCGATGCCATTGGGGCAACGGCGGACGAGCGTGCGCAGATATGGGCAACGCTTGGCGAGTACGAGTGTGAGGCCGCGCGCGGAGACAGCACTGGTACGGCGGCGGCAGGGTTTGGGCATTGCGTTGTGATGGTGCAGTGTGCGGTGAGGCAGTGGCTCGCGAAGCGTAAATTGTGCGGGCTCATGGAGAAAGTGCGAGCTCTGTGTGCAGTCCGAGTGGATACTGAGAAGGCAGAAGTGGAAGAGTTACCGGAAGAAAAGGAATGTGACGAATGATGAGTAGGGCGAGTGCTTTTTGGAAATCATAAGAAAGAAAGAAATGGAGAGCATGTGATGTATTATCAATGCTCACTCTTTTGTGATTGTGTTTTGTGTGTTGTGAGGAAGAGGGATTGTCGAAAGGAGAAATGGGAAAATAAGAGACCTAGCGAATGAAAGCCAGAATCAAATCAATGAAAATCTTTCTTTTACAGGCAAAAAAAGTATTTATATATGTAAAGGCCTCTGAAGAATCCTGGGTGCTGAGTAATTAACATTTCAAAGAAAAACAACAACAAACGCATGTAAAGAATAACAGGAGGAAAGGAAACAATTCGGACTTGTATAAGAGAAAGAAAAAAAGAATACCTTTTTAGTAAAGTATGTATATATATATATATATATGTATTATCATTTATTGCAGAGAGTTTACAAAAATAAATAAATAAAGAGTAACTACATATTGCTTTGTGAACCCTTTTCTTTTATGAGTCTCTTTGTGTCTTGGATCTATTTCCAAAATGAAATTTGTACACACACCCTCTCTCACACACAAACTGTCTCTCGTCTGCTTTCATTTTGCTTTACGCTTTGCGTCCACGGCTTTGTTTTTGTACTCTGGGATTAAATTCTTATTATATTTCTCTCAGTTTAACTGGATTGATGATTACAAAGATGTAGTGTATATATATATATATAAAACAAAAACAAATGCATTGAAAAGAAAAGAAAAAAAAGGCAAAGAGTGTATAGTTTTACCTTTTTTTCGTCGGAATGTTATAGTACTTTGATATCATTTCTTTATTTTGGTTTATTGAAGTCTTTTTAAAAAGAGGAAATAAAAAAAGTTTTTTTTTTTTTCCGGATTTTTGCACTTGTACTTATTGCTTGGTCTGGCTCTGAAGGGTACCAGTTGCACAGATGTATGAAAATGTTAGAGAAAGATCAACTAATGGGAAACCCTCTTATTCATATTGGTATTATATTTTTTTTTGTTTTTTTTAGAAAGAAAAAGCGAAAAAAAAAATATTTTTTTTTTTTTTTCGAAGTTGTAGCGTCGCGCCGTGCGCTCACATCATGAATGAATTTTTTTTTTTTTTGTTGTTGTAATATACTTTTAGCATTTACATTAGATATAATCAGGTGTGTGTTTGTGTGTCTATGTCTATAATATTCTTGTTTTTTTTTTTTTTGTTACTATTTCTTTTGTCTTTGTGGCATGATTAGGCTAACTCTTATATATATATATATATATATATATATATATATACAATAAAAAAGAAGGGGGAGCCTGTGAGTAGTGTTTGGTGAAAATGCTCTTTGAGCCGTCCGGTGATCTGCGCTGCGACTACGGCGCCTACTGCCGACTGCTTGGACTGACTGAGCGCGAGGAGCTGTACAGTGCCTGCCTCACCGACGAAGAGCTGCGGCGCGAAAAGGACGCCAGGTACCTCAGCGTGCGGCCCTCTGATGTGGAGATACCTCCCGCCGTGCGCGACGCGGCGCTCATTGGAACGGATTTGGCGGCGGGCGCGGCCGCACCGACTCCGCCGGCGCCGCGTGGGCCCCGAGGCGGGTCGGTGAAACGCAACGCGGCGAGTGGCAGTAATAAGCGCAGCATCACAGTGGAATCCGTGAAGAGCGCAGTACAGGCGGAATCGCTCTCCCTCTCTTTTATCTTGATGCGGCGCTTGCATTTTTGCCTCAACCAACGCGACATGCGCCCGCTCGCGCTTGCCATTCCGTACTGCTTGTCGCTTGTGTCGGTGGAGTTTGTTGGCTGCGGGCTCTCGCTGGAGAGTTACCTGCTCCTTGTCGAGGCTGTCTACAAGAGCCGCCGCGTGTCCTTGCTGACGCTGGACTTCAACTGCGCGACGAGCCCCGGGTTCTACGCGGACCCCACAGCCCCCGCCCCCGCCCAGGCCCCGGACGAGCCGCACGCGGCGCTGTCGGAGGGCGAGCGCCTGAGGGCCTTTGAGGAGTCCCCGGCTTTTTTGGTGTTTGCCCCGTCGGCGTTCCGCGGACTCACCGGTGTGTTGTCGTCAACGGAGGCACAGGCGCGGGAGGAGCGCGAGCGCAAAGGCCGCACCGACGCGAAGCGACAGAAGCAGATGCAGTTGCAGCAGCAGCAGCTGGATCAGATGGCGCTGATCGACCGCGAGTACCCACTGAAGGTGCCGCGCGGGTGGCCGGCGGTGCTGCTCACCGGAGTGAAACACCTGAGCCTTCGGGGCAACGGCATCACAGATGCCGATGTGGAAGTCATGTGCTCGCTGCTGCAGCAGTACTCACGCAGTGAACTCGTGAGCCTTAACTTATGGGGCAATGCCATTGGCGACGCGGGCGCGGCGGCGATTGCGCAGCTGCTCTGCCAAAACCGCACGCTTCAGGTACTGGACCTCGGCCGCAACGCCATTGGCGACGCGGGGCTGCGCGCCATTGTGCAATGCTTTCGCATGCAGGAGATGTCGCCGGATGATGTGCCGGCGTATCGCCAGCGGCACTTCACGCGGCGCGACGCGGTGAAGAAGGAGCGGCAACTCGCCACCACGGCGCCGCCTGTGTACCCGAGCTACCAGGAGCTGTACGCCGCGTGGTACCAGTGCAAGTTCCCAGCCGCGGAGGAAAAGCGGGACGCGAAGAAGGCAGCGCAGGCAAAGACAAAGCGCGTGACTGAGCCAATGCTCGCCCGCCCATCGACGCCATTCGATTGCGACTGTGTGCGCACGGAGACGGCTGTGCGAGTTCCGGGTAACACAGTGCTCCGCTGCGTGAATTTGGGCGACAACCGCGCCGTCACACTCGCCGGGGCGGAGGAGGCACGTCGCGTCCTCGCAATGCAGGAGCCATCGACAGACGAGGAGATGGCGGCACTGCACAAAAGCGCCGAAGAGCCGCCCGAGCCACACTGCGCAGGGATTCAGCTCAGAGCATTTGTTATATTGCACAGTGGAGACGCGGCACTGCGGGACACGCAGCGGGCTATCAGCGATGTGCTGAGCATGAGGATCCAACTGCTCCCGCAGCCGCCGGTCGAAGAGGAGGAGCCGCCGGAGGAAACGAAGCGCAAGTTACCGCGCAAGCGGTAGCACTCTATGTCTATTATGTAAGTTCACACGATACTACCATCTGGAATACGTTCTTATATATATATATATATAGTTATGCTTTGCCCTGAACTTTATTTTTTTTTTGGGGTGGGGGGCGAAGTAGTTAAATGTGAACAAACGACTCTTTGGGTAGTTTTGTGTCTCGTGATCTTTTCTTTTGTTTTTTCTCTTCTTTTTTATTTTTATTTTTCTTTACTTTGGTCACCTCAACCTTTTTAAAAAAAAAAAATTGCTACAAGTAGGGTTTTCTTATAACCAGAAGAGGTTGAATAAAGGACAAAAAAATAGTAGCATCAGCAACACACAGATATAGTTATATATAACTATCTCTATAAATCTATAGACACATATGTCCTGGCGAGCGCGCTTCACACCATGTGTGGCGTCCCTTACTGTGTGGCTGAACCCGAAGGACCCAAACTGTTTTGGCGTGCGCAATTGGTGGCGTAACAACCTTCCCGAGCTTCAGTTGCTGAATCCTTTCTGCACTTTCACCATACAGGAGCTATCATTTGGGGAGCCGCACATGTATATCAACTACACTCCAACGGATCAGCGTATGATTCGGCTTGCCGGAGCAACAGAGGACGAGTGTGAGGATATCATGGAGGCCTGTATTACGTACGGCATGAACCACGCGATCATTGAACGCCCACGCACCGATGACGGTGGTGACTTAGTAAATCAACCGGCCATCATTTCATTCGGCTATGCGGAGAGCTTTATGTCAAAGCTAGAGGTCTCGCCACCAGCGGACATAGGTCAACGGACGCCAGAGGGAGTTGACGATCCCGGGCAGAAGCCGCGTGTGTACCCACGCAACGTTGGGTGCAAGATTATGCCATAAGAATGATAACTACGGGTGAAATGATTTAGTTTTGCGTATGACTCTCTCGTTGAGTATATAAACATATATATATATGTATAATGTTCGCGATGTGTATCTGCGGGTGGTGTTAGGGAGGGGGATATCTAGTAGGGGACTCATAGGGATCTAGGAAAGACAGTTATCATTATTATGATTAGTGAGTAAACGTCTCTCTCTCTCTCACACACACACACACACAGTCTCATTGTGGGAGTGTGTCTCTGAATGAGATGGAGAAAAGCAAAGGTGGTGGAGGTGAGATGAAGGAAACCAGAAGCAAAAAAGAAAATGTCCATGGTCCGGAGTTTTGGCTCAAGAATGTTGAAAGTTCAGCTGTTAATTCCCTTCTCATCAAAGACATTTTCTTACAGTTAACGCATTTGTCGAATTATGAAGTTATTTGTTTATTTGTTTATAATTTTTTTTCCTGTTAGTTGATCGTTGTATATGCACTGTTTTCCGTGTGCAATAGCTTTGTGGAATAGTGATACATACATAATGACAAATACATACACGTCTATTCCATTTTTATTGTTTTTGTTGTTGTAGTTGTGGTCGTGCTTCATTTCCCCTCACTCACTTCATTGAATCCTTTTCGTTAGCCTGTAGTAGTTGTATCTCGTGTGTGCGTGGGAGGAGGGTTTCAAAAACAAAACAAAACAAAACAAAAAAAAAATATATATATATATATAAATATATAAAAATGACCCAACCCTTCGAAATGGTAGCGAAGGAGTTCACCACGCGAATGCGCTCCAAGGTACACGAGCAGTCTTTCAGCACTAGTGTGATGGCGCGCGCCTCGCGTCGTTTGACCCCCGCGGGCCAATTGGCCGTTGCGCGCATCAAAGAACTTACGGCGCTGCAGGAGCGCCACCGCCGCTCGCTCGATCCCAGCACGCGCACGGAGGCGACGCAGATACTGCGCACACTTCCACTCCTCTCCACCGACGAGGACCCGCGGTTTGTGCAGACCCAACGCGCACTGCGTGCCGTTGCGTACTTTGACGCCACGGACCTTCCCGTCACGCATGCGTTGATCAATCACCACACGCGAAATGCCTTTTTGCTGGATGCCGTTGCGATGTCTGCCTTTCTCTCAATTCTTTCCACACTCCAGCACCCGCGCACGGCGGACATTCTCTCCATTCTCCTCGGGCGCCTGCGTGAGCTCTCGCCGGAGCTGGACGCGCGCGAAGGGGCGCAGGTGCTGTGGCTGCTGCGGCGCCACGGCCTGGCGGACCCCGCGCTGACCGCTGCGCTCGCGGAGACAATGACGCGCACAGCCACCGACGCGCCGCTGCCTGTTGTTCGCCGCTGCGCGCTTGTGCTCGCGGACATTGCACCCGTCGAGGCATGTCGCGTTCTCACCGCAGCGGAGCGGCGGCTATGCGCTCACCTGCAGCAGAGCGGGGACAGAGAGACACTTGTGGACGTGTGCCGCGCCATGGCGCGTGCGTGCGGGGGGCCGCGAAGGCTTTTGAATGCCGTGGCGCGCGCAGCGCTCGCGGCGGGGCCGAAACTTTCTGCCGGTGACGCGGCGGATGTGTTGCGTGCGTTTCACTGCTGCTCGTACCGACACACAGCGCTCGTGCGCGGGGTTGCGGGGACAATGGCGGGGGCGCCGGGGCTCAGCGGGGCCGCGGCCGCCACGGCGCTACAGGCCCTCGCGCACTTTTACATTCCCGCGTGCGAGGAGATTGCGCTTGCGCTTGCCAATGCCGCGGCGGCGTCGATGGAAGGGCTTGACCTTGCGCTTGCACTGCTTGCAGTTGCGCGACTGCAGCGCGTTGCACCAGGCGTCACTGCCGCGGCGGAAGTGTTGCGCGGCGCCCCACTGCGGCGGTACGCGCAGCGCACAGACAACGTGCAGGCCTCCGCGCGGCTGCTGTACGCGCTTGCCGCGATGCGCGGGGGGAAGGCGCGGGGGGAGGGCGCGGAGGATACGGTGAATCTCCAGGCAATCCTCGCAGGGCTCCTGCGGCGTCGCGCACCGCTGCCGGAAGAGTGTCGCGCGTTCGTTGCGGAGGCCGTCTCCACGCTCGAGTCGGATGAGACATGCACGAACGAGGCCGTGAGAGCCATGCTGGGGCAGATGCGCGAGCGGCTCGCGAATGGAACGTGAGGTCCACGGATTTTTTAAAGCATTCAGCCGCCCTTATCCAAGGAGGCGCTCACATTACATTTTATGATTATTTCTTTAGTAGGCCGACGGTTCTTCATATTTTCTCTCTTCTCTTCTTTCTCCCACACATTCACCGGGTTTGATTTCCCATTTCACCCTCGATATATATATATATATATATATATATATATATCTTTGTGTGTAGGTGCTTGATTGCTTTTTTATTTGAGGGAACGAGAATATCGACTTCCCCCCTCTCTGGGTTCTTTGTTTCTATTGCATTACTGCTGCAGTTCCCCTTCTACCTTTTTTTTTTTATATAATTTATATATAACTTGGGTGAATTTTTTTGTTTTTTTTGTTTTGTTTTACTGATGCTTCTGAGTCTGTTGGAAGGCCAGTTGTATTTTTTGTGCCTTTTAAGATCGGTGCTGTGTGCCTTTGTGCCTTTGTCTCCGCGCGTTTGTGGTGCCGGCAATGTTCGATGACGGCGCATTGACGAATCCTGACTTTGACGAGGAGGCGTACCTGCGCTATGCGCTGCATGCGGCAAACTACGAAGCGGAGCAGGCGCGCCTCGCCGCGTGCACCAAAACCGTTCGGGACGAAATGCACGCGATTCTGACAGAGAACGCGGAGGACATGCTGTGCCAAGTCACCGCCGCGTGCCACGCGCAGCGGGACGTGACTGTTGTGCGGCAGGCGACGACGTCTCTTGCGCACTCGATCAGCCGCCTGCGCCACACGGTGCAGGAGCCGCACCGCTTCATTGCCACTGGGATCGCGAAGCTGCAGAACACGAACGCCGCGCTCTCGAAGCTGCGCGCGGTTCAGAAGTTCCTTTCGCTCGCGTCGCGGCTGAAGGCCCCCGCGCCCCCCGACCTCCCCCGCACCGCGCGCACGCTGCGCGAGTTGGAGGCGCTGCTGCAGTCCGGCGCCCTCGCCGGCATTGACGTTGTCGACGCGCGGCGGGACGCGGTGGAGCGCGCGGCGAACGCTCTGCGCACGCGCGCGGGGGACATGCTGCGCCGCGGCGACGACGTGAATGCCGCGGCGGCGCTGCAGTGCTTCTTCGCGCTCGGGAGCCTCTCGCGCGTGCTGGCGAGTCTGATGACGGAGCAGAAGCGCGAGGTGATGAAGGTCCTCATGCGCGACCTGGACGTGCAGGGCATCGCCGACGAGGTCGCGGCGGGACCCGCGGGCGCGCGCGATGTGTTCTTCCGGCACCTGCAGTCCGCCCTCGCGGGGACAAGGCGACACACGCGCACTGTGCTCGCCGTCTGGCGCGCGCTTGTGCGGCGGACGGACCCCGTCACGCACGCGCCACTGCTCGCGGCGGTGGAGAGCCCGACGGCGGTGCTTGGCGACTACTGGCAGCTCGTCGCGGAGAAGCTGCGCGAGCGGCTGCAGGCCGCGCAGAAGCGGCCGGGCCTCTTGGCCGCAATGACCGGCGATGTCCTGCAGTACTACGCGCTGCTTCGCGGCTTTCTCGCCGACACGCGCGAACTCTTCGAGATCCTCAGCGGCCTCATGGAGCGCGACCAGCGGCACGGCGACACGCAGGTCTCGGGCGACAACAGCGGTGCGGATGCAATGCGCGACACGTGGCTGCTGCAAGTGACACGCGATGTCTCGGAGCGGTTCGCGGCGCAAATGCTCGACCGGCACCGTGAGCGGCTGCATCACGTACTCTCAAAACTCCCGAACATTACGCCTGCGCGCGGCGGCGGCGGCGCACCCGTTGTGCTCACAGTGGACCTGCAGCACCCGCACGTTCCCGCAGCCGCGCACGCGCTCGACACGCGCGCGTACACAGCAGTGGCCGCGCAGGATGTGTCGGTGTACCAACACGACCCCGCCGCGCTCGCGGCTGTCCTCGACTGTGTCGTGCAGTGCCTGCGCGGATTTATGCAACCGGTCGCGGAGGCGGTCGCAAAGTGGCCACTGCCGCCGCTCCCGTCCGTCGCTGGCGACACGACCGCTGCGCAGTTGCTGCACGTGTGCGTGAGCAACGCCTGCACACAACTCAGCGCCGACCTCGCCGCGCTACTTGCCGCGCTGACGGATGAAATGGAGGGCATGGATGGCGCAGCGCATACTAGTAGTGCCACTGTGACTACTCCTGGTACGGTTAGTATTGCCATCGCTACTGCGGCTGCATGTGACGGCAGGGACGGCGCTGCGAGGGGCGCAGTGGCGGAGCGGCGGCACCAGTTACGAGAGATCGCCTCACGACTGCGTGAGATGAGTGAGGAGACAGTGCGCCCATTCTTTCGCTCCGCCACAATGCTCTTCCTTGACTCCGTCACAATGTGCGTGGACGGGGCGGCGGGACAGGCGGGCTCTGGCATTGCACAGCTGCAGAGCCAATTGCGGCACTTTCTCGCGCGCTTCTTTTACTTATTCGAGCCCACCACACCGTCACTCGAGCCGCTTACGCAGCGCCTCACGAATCGCATGCTCGCGCGCCTTATATCGGCCGTCGCTGTCACATATCCTCTTACACAGACTGCGCAGCAGCATGCTGTCACCTGCCTTGCTCAGGTCACGCGTGTCGTGCTCTCTTTGAGCACAGCACACAGTCATGGGACAATCGCGCGGAGCACAATGGCCCTCAAAGGGCACACACACCAACTCGCCACGTGGTACAGCCTCCCATACGAAATAGCGGACCGGCCCACGGCGGAGTGGCACGCGCTCCTCGCCACAATGCACCCTGTGCTTGCTCGGCTGCTGTTGCTGCAGCGTGTTCTGCCGGCGGGCACAGGGACAAAGTTGCCATTCGCTGCAATGGACATCACGCGGGAGTCTTTCATTGAGATAGTGGAGGTCATCATCGTCGAACACTTGTCCCCCCGGAGCGATGCGGAGATGGAGGAAGAGGTAACCGACCCTAGCGGCTTGGAAGCGGGATTTGGCAGTGCCACGCCATCCGCCGCAAGTAAGCGATTGCCAGAGATGCTCAAAGCGCTCGACAATTGCTTTGCGGAGGCATCTGCAGGCGCAAGGGGGAACACATCACTAGAGCCCATCGCGCAGTGGACGGAACAGCTTTGGAAGGCGCTGCGGGCGCCGTCCCCCTAATTCTCAGTAAAAGGGGTGACTATGAGCTTTCTGAAAACGAAAAGGAAAAAAACAAAAAAAAAAAGAAATGAAGAGACGGAGAAAAAAAGGAAGGTGAACGGTTATTTTTATTTTTACCTCATTGGGCGCCTGTCGCTGAATTTACGTCCAAAACCACGGGTAAAAAGAAATAAAGGAAGTCGGAAGGGAGGAATACTACATTGTACACTCCATTATATTTTTACACAAGCATGGACATACAAAGACGCAGAATTGACATATATATATATATATATATATATATATACTTTCTTAAATTTTCTCACGCATTTGGGGGAGGGTCTCATAATCTAACTTCGTAGTGTGGCAAATGTTTTTTTTTTTTTTTGCCTGACTCCCTTTTTTTTTTTTTGCTTTGTTTTCCACATGTGAAAAAGAATTAGTTTCCTACGACTAGGCGGTGGAGGGGGCCGGTATCATGGCCGCTTTGCTCCAGCAAATGCAACATGTGCTGGGCACCTGGGACGCCGCGGGCGACGGGGGACAGGAGCCTACAGTTTTGTCCTGCAACACGAACTCTGAAGGCAGCGAAGGAGGGCATAAGACCCTCTTTGTAGCCTCTGTCGACAAGTTCAATAACGTCGACAATGGCACGCCAAACACCATTAGCATAGCGGCAACTGCGGAGCGTATTCCCGCTTTGGGGCGTGGCGAGTTCGTGAGCGATGAGGTAAAGGCAGAGCGCGGGTCTAGCGTATCGCACCCTATCTTTCGGGAGCGGCGAATGCTCACCAAATTGGAACTTGCACGCGCCGCCCTTGCACTTTTTACGTCTAATGCGGGCATTTATCGTCCGGTTCTTAGGAAGACACTCAGCTTTGTTTTTGAGTTTATTGACGAAATTTTGAATGATAATATGGAACACTTTCATAGCAGGACTGGTTGTGAGGCTCCCGGCATTAATACCTCCTGGGAATCCCGGGCAAACGACGAGGTGGGGATGGCATACGAACGAATGCGTGTTATGGAGGACCGTATGGCAAAACTTGTTGAAGAAGCAGCCTTGCAGCGCGACCATCTCCATGCAGAAATTGTAGAGCGTGAAGAACGCGAGAAGAGACTGAATGAACTGTTAAAGCACCAGATGCAACTCACGCACCTCTCGCTTGAAGGTCGTGCAGATGGAAGCGCGGAAGATCAGCTTTTCGTAAAGCGCCTAATTGCACGCGCCGAGAAGGAGCATTCAATTGACGAATTTATGAAACAAATTGAGTCACTTCTTGCGGAGCGCGAGGGTCTCAACCGACGCTTGCAGACTCTCCTGGACTTGAACGGCCGCTACGCTGTACAAGCGATGGAACTCGCTGCCCGTCTTTCAATCCTCACAGACCACAACATCAGTCTTTCTGTCGAAGTTCAGATGATGCGCAATGAAGTTAATGAGGTAAAACGACGCAGCGAGAAGTATTTGCATGAGCTGGCCATTGCGCGCAACACCATCATCGCGGCTTTCCTTGACCGCCAGCACACGGGAAACAACTGGTGGTCGTGGATCCACAAGCAACGACTTGAAAAGGCACTTGACGACTCCAGTGGACTACGCGCTGCTGCTACAAGGGCCACCATGTTCCAACAGCTCCAAGAAAGAATTCAACAAGAAAATCAACAACCGCCATCGCTACAACCAGCACCGCAACAAGAGCAGCCGGGGCAACAAGAGCAACGGAAGCAACCAGGAAAAGATACGGTACAAGAAAAATCAACGGAAGTACAGGATTCCAAAGCTTTGATGGCAGATGTGTGGCGTCAACAAAATTCAGATCGTGATGACAGAGTATGTCGCTTGTGGATTACTCCGTACGGCAAATCTACCGATACGCCAGCTCACCTGCGTGCCACGTCAAGTGTTGAATTTCTGCGCGTGAGCCCTGTCGTGGCTGAGCACTTTCTCCGCGCGCTACTCTCTGCATGGTATGAGGATATCCGAAAATCTTTTCTGAGGAATAAGCCACCTCCACCCCTTGATGTCTTTACACAGAAATATCTTTGCCGTGTATGTGTCGGCAGCAAACAAACGGGAAACGACGATAAGGCCAATGGTGATAGTGCTAAGGATAGAGTGGAGCTGAAGTCGCAAATTCAAGAAGCTGCGCATGACTATTCTCCATCACCCCCGTTAAGAAGTAGAAAATCAAAAAAAGCACTTGTCCAAGAGGCTGAAGAAAAAGAGGAGGAGAAGCAGCTCAGTACGACACCTACTGGTGAGCAATCACCTGGACTGTGCATTGCATATGCGCTTGACGCGGTGGCGCGTAGCAATAACTGTGGTTCGCTTACTTATGCTTTCGGCCTCGTTGGCTGGAAGCGTGTTAGTGAGGACCTTTTTCTTATGCTCGAGTTTGACTGTGCCGTCCTTTTTGCCTTGTGCCGTTTCCTTGACACAGAGCGTTGTGCACCGGCCCCAGCAAGTGGAGTGCTGCCAACTGTATATTTTATGTCTATACTCTTAACGATGTACCCTTCATATTCACTGGAACGCTTGAGCCAACTTCTCAATGCCGCGTGTCACGATGGGGCAAGTATGGCGGAGTCGTGTATGCTCCTGCGCTATGATGTCCTTTTCCCGCAGCGCATGCTTCTCTGCTCTGCCTCCGCGACGGTAGAGGGCTCTGGGGCGCTATGGGACACAGGCTTTGCCCACCTGCTCTACTCGCACATCTGCGACGACGTGATCGAGTCGTGGCAGTCGGTGGATGACAGTTTAGATTTGCTGGTAAAAGGCGTTGGTCCCGTTGCGAGCGAGCAACAGCTCTCTGTGAAAGGCTTAAAAGCC
Source organism: Trypanosoma boissoni (assembly GCA_030849725.1). Classification (NCBI taxonomy): domain Eukaryota; phylum Euglenozoa; class Kinetoplastea; order Trypanosomatida; family Trypanosomatidae; genus Trypanosoma; species Trypanosoma boissoni. The sequence continues at coordinate 106,518 of JASANW010001419.1, read as the reverse complement.
CTTTCCCTCGAGGACCATGCGGCGTGGAGTCCGGCGATCCGTGCGGCGCTCGCTTCGTGGGATAGGCTACGCATTGATATGGATAAGGGGATGATTGTTCTGGAGGAGGCGCCCCGCGTGCCAGTGCAGGAGGCGCGAAGGTATCTGCGCGAGAGGTTAGTGATACGCCGGGGCACGAGGCCACTAAGAGATCTCGCACAGCACCACAGCATCATTGAATCCCTTGAAAAAAACTGGGGGGAGTTCTCCGGTAACGTTCCGCGGTTGGACCCGATGCGATGCGCAGCGCTTGTGGAGCGCGTCGACCCCTTGCGGCAGTTGACATGGGGACCCGCTGAAATGTGCGCGGACGAAACCGCTGGATTTATTCGTCATGTCGACTTAAGGGACACCAGGCGGAGCCCCGACGCGCTCTTCAGGTTATTGAAGAAAGAAATGACGGTTCCAGAGCAGTAAGGTCTCACTGTGTTGAGATCAACGAAGGTCTTCATTCCCCAATACTGGATGAGTGAAACGCAGTGCTGTTTGATTTCTCTCACTTTATTCCCTTGTATTTTTAACTTTATTCCTTTTTTTTTTTGCCGTCATTATTTTGGATATTTTCCTTCTTGTTATGAGACCCCTGGCAAAAAAAAAAAAACACCAATAACAAAAAAGTGAAATTATGTAGTTGCATTGCTTTTTTTCTTTTTCATGTATAATGGTGCAAAACAGTGTACGCACTATGTAAAACAAAACTACAACATTGTCAAACGGAATATTTTATATGAGAAAGTGAGAAACTGAAAGGGAAACGGCCACATTTCCTTCCACGTACTAAATAACCTATATGTTGTAATGGTGAAATTTTTTATGACTAAAAAAAAAAAAAAAACAATTATGTCAACAACCATTAACTTTTTTTTTTTTCTTCTTTTTTTTTTTTTTTGTGTGTGTGTGTGTGCGTCTTAGGCAACGCCTATTTAGTCGGTAGAGAAGTCACTAGCGAACGAGGCATATACAGAGGAAATTAAAGCGAAGACAAAGCAAACCTGATGAGAGACGAAAAAGTAAAAATTCTCATTCTGGGCCCCACCAAAAGTGGCAAGTCTACTATTGCGAATTTCCTTGCCGGCACCCGCGAGACACCGACGAAGGAGTACTACGAGACCGCCCCGTTGCGCATTCTTGAGGTGGAGGTTGGGCTCGAGAACCTCAAAGCGGGCGGGCGGGCCATTGGCGGCGTGCGGAAGGCTGTGGTGCAGCTCTGGGACTTGGGCGGCAGCAGCAAGCACCAGGCCACCTGGCCCGCCATCGCCAACGACGCTGACGGAATTATTTACGTTTTCAACCCGGAGGTGCGAAACGCCGAGAAGGAGTTGGTGCTGTGGCACAAGAACTTTGCTCTTGACCAGGATCAGCTCGATGATAAGAATAATTTCAAGGTGCGCGTAGCGGACTCACATTGCCTTATTTTTTCGCACCACTCGACGGTGCCGGAGTTGGCAGTTGGTGACAACGCCATACCTTCTATGCCAAAGCAATTGAAAAACGTAAAGGCCATTGAGACATCGCTGGACTACCAAAGCGATAACTTTAAAGAGGCTTTTGACATGCTTGTGGAGCGCGTCATTGTGTCCCGGATTGAGACAGAGGAGGAGGAGTTGCTGCAGAAGGAGCGGGAGGCAAGTGACGCGCCGCGGCTGATGCGATGAGTTGCGACGCTAGACCATGTAGAAGAGGGCACCTGTGCTCTCAATTACTTTCTTCTGTACTTCTCTCATAAATGTTATGAGACGGCGATACGATTTTGTCTGTGTTTTGTTGAGTGAGTTTCCCTCTCTTTCTTTTTTTTTCTTTCTCTTTGTAATGTGTAGCTGTGTTTCGTAAGGGAAGTGGAAAAGAGGAGGGTTTTTCTTTTTTTTTTTTTATTGCCGATTTTTTTTTTAATTATCTTTTTATTTGGTTCTAACTTATGTACTGATGATACTGATTTATATAGCTTACATCTAATTGCTTTTTCCCCCTTTACTATTTTTTTTTTTTAATTAGTATAAACCTAGTGGACCGTCCAATTGCATAATAGTTTTCCCCGTTTTTTTTTTTTTTTAAATTTTTTACTACTTTTTTTGGGGGGGCATTTTTTGACACGTCCCGTTTTCAGTTGAATACGTAGATTTTTATTTTTATTCTCTGTTTTTGAAATATTTTTCCTAACGATTCTAGCTGCTTGCAGAGATTTACTGACCATAAGTCGAAGAATCGAGGACTCCGAAAAAAAAAAAAAGAAACATAAAGGAAACGCACCGCTCTTCGTTTTTTTTTTTTAGCTTAAGTAATATTACCGAACTCAAGGAGTTCTGTATTGTGCAAGACCCTTTCTATAGATTTTGTAGATTGGCTGATTATTCTCCGTTCAACTCAAGAGAGTATTAGATTCGCTCGGAAATTGAAGAGTTAGTTAACAAGTGTGCGTAAGTGCCAAGAAACTGAAAAGCAACAAAAGGAAAAAAACAAACAAACAAAGAAACGAAAAAGGACAAAAAAAAACAAAAAAAGTTGAAATCAAAGCATATTAGGGGGGAAGAAAAATATATCCGAACTGAAGAAAGAAAGCAGACAAAAAAACTACTGAGTTAACCGATTTCAAAGGCCGAATAATTATTTTGATGAATTCTCTTATTCTCTATACTCTTCCCAAGGATTACCTTTCTTGGGGAAGTGATCGGATATTTGCCAGTATTGATGACGACTCTGGTGAGACCCATGTGGTTCCAGAATCTCCTGAGTTGCATAGTAGTGCTACTGAAAATGGTGAAGAGGAGTATATAGAAATTAACTATGCGGAAGAGATTGAGGATTGCTCGCGCTACACCTTTAGCCAAGGCTCGTACTGCTGCACCCGCAGCATCGACAGACACTTGGACTTACCAAGGGATATGGATAGCGATGCCTGTGGCATCTCGGGCTTAAGGGACGAAGACCAGTGGCTAATGGAGCAGAAACGGTACTATCTGGCGGAACGCGCAGAGTCGCAGCAGCGGTGGGTGCGGGAACTACAGAGGCAACAGGAGGACTTTATTCAGAAGCATAGCCGCGCGAGAGTAATGATAGTCGTGACCGAGGCACGCCGGCAGAACCTCGCGTGGCTCCGCAGTACCAACAGTACACCGAAGGAATTAGAAGAGGCAGAGCAGCGGTGGCACACACTCGCCAGCCGCATTAGCGCTGAGATGGAGAACCTCGCTCCACGGGAATGCCGCGACATGCTTTCCGCCGTGAGTCTCTTCAAGTCGCCCGGGGAGTGGGCAGCGCCCGCTCCCGACACGCGGGGCCGCCGCGAGCGGATCCTTGAGAAACTCCGCGAGCAGCAACAGCTCTTTTGCAGCCCCGACGCCCCCGATGAGGCCGCTGAGGTATTTTCTGAGGAAGTGACGGAAAGTGTGCTGGCGATGGAGTCGCCACCGCTGGCGAACGCGGACACACCGTTGGACGTTCCTGTCGTGTTGCCGCTGGCGTTCTCACTCTTCGATGTTACGGGCAACAAGAGCAGCGATGCGCATGAGCTCGCAGGTGTCATTTCACCCAACAGTACCGGGGGCGCGAGTAGTTCGGACTCCGGTTCGGATGGTATGGACTTTGCGGATGAATGCTATAGTCCGCCTCTTTTCCCTGTGGACGCCATGGCTCGCCCTGCGCAGGATACACAATTTGAGTCTCTTCCTTTTAGTTTACACTCTATCTTCACATCGGCATGACCTTAAAGTTGTACAATAATGCGTTTGCAAAGGTCCTATCCCATACCAACCCCCCTTATCTTTCCCCCTTCCCTTTTCAAAAAAACAAAAAAAAACAACAACACAAAAAAAAAAAAGTACTAAAACCAAATATAAACAGGACGGTAAGCAGCAATTCGCAAAGGAGAGAAGTAAGCTCGTAAAGGAAGCAGTCACGAAAACAAGAATGAAAGTCGAGCTTTTAAACTGCAATTAACTATGGAAGGGAAGCGAAGAAACGAGATCGGACTATGCAGAGAATCTCTTGAGACTTGTGCGTAAAAAACAAAAGCAAAAAACAGCTAGTAAAACTCTTTCCGTCATCCCTGAAAGGATGTGGGGGGACAGAAAATGCTTGTTACTTGAAAAAAACTTTTTAAAACGGCCCTTGACCCGTTATATATATATATATATATATATATATATATAAATATATATATATATTTTATCTTACATTCGCTGTCTTCCTTTATGAGTCTCATGGATACTCACGTGCTCTTTTTGACTTTACTCAAATTGTTCTGTCTTTAAGGGCTTTGTTTTTTCACTACATCCTCTTCAGTATCTTGTAATGGGGAGTTATGCTGTATTTTTTTTTTTTTTGTTTCTGAGGTCGAAGAAAATTTATTTGATTTAACTGAACTAGTGAACAGATCAAATGAAAATGGACTACATTTTCGATTTCTTATTTTTAAATGCGAAAATGAGCAAAGAACAAACTATATGGCTGTGTAAAGTGAAAGGAGAAGAAGTATATATTCATATAAAAAGGAAAATTATGCAATCTTTCCTGATTACGAAAAGGTTGCACGAGCAGTGAACATTTGTGTTTTTATCACAAACTGTGTGATATTAAAGTGCTGCTTTAATATTTTTTTCACTTTTATTTTTATTGGAGCATTTGGGTTATGTGTGTTGGAAAATCACCGTAAAATTTATTTATTTTTTTTTGTCTTTCAACACATCTCCAAAGTGCTCTATATATTTTTTTTTTTTTACACCGAGTTGCCCCCCTTTTATCACCTGCGATGAATAGATTGTTATGATTCTTATGTTTTGTTGTTTTATGCGGGCCGAATTCGTCTGGGTGACAATTGGTGCTTTCCGGTGTTCTTTTTTTTCTTTTTTTTCCCAGCTGTTTGGTATATATATATATATATATATATATCTGTTTGGTTGTCCTCATTGTGTGTACAATGTTTTTTTTTTTTTTTTACGATTACTCCCTTTTTTTTTTTTGATTTATTTAGCTTTTTACTGTTTTTTTTGAGGTGTGTCAAAGTTACTGTAATGTGTACATTTTTTTTTTTTTTTAGATTTTTTTTTTTTTTTGTGCTTTTTCCCCTCCCAGCGGTATGCGCCTTTCCGGGGCACCTGAGGGCTTTCCGTGAAGCGAAGGCTTTGCGCATTCTTGTTGAGAATAATGCCTCTGGCCAGCTGCTCGCTATTGAAGTGGAAGGGAATGGATTGCAAGCGCTTTAGGTTTTTCCTCACTTTATTATTATTATTATTTTTATTATTATTATTATTTACTTTTTATATCATCGCTTTGCGATTTACGAAATAATGCGCGGAACAGTGTGCAAGAGAACAATTGGGATACCCAAGGAATGGAGAGTTATCAAGAATTTACAGTAAATAGATGAGACGCCAATATTGGAAAAAAAAATAATGAAAAGCAAACAATGAATTACCTTTTTTATTTATTTATTTATTTATTATCATCTCCGAGCGAGACTTTAGGCTTTCATGTGATCCGACACTTTTGTTCTTTGGTAAGAAATCAACTTGGATTCCATTAAAGTCATTTTGCTGCGTAGAAGGGCCAATGAATCTGCGAAATAAATATTAAAAATCAAACGCGTAGGTTAAAATTTATTTTATTTTATTTTTATTTTCAAGTGCACATTTACACCCGTTTTTTTTTTTTTTTTTGTTTTCTTGGGTCAACTTCATACCTGTATTGAGGGTATTGTCGTTTTATAAACTGTATATCTTCATCTCTCTCTCTCTCTCTCTATCTTTCTCTTAATTTTTTATCTATAAGTATTTCTGTCAAAGTACTTCAATGCGTGCTTCAAAAAAGAGGGTTTCTTTTTTTTTTTTCCTCTTTTCTTATTGTTGTAAAAGTGAAGCTATACGTCTTTTTATTTATTTGTTTATTTATTTATATATATATATATATATATATATATATATTTGTATGTATCATATTTATTTATTTATTTTGTATCTGTTGCCAGGCGTTGTCTGACATCACCTCTTTGTTTTTCAACTTCTGTACTTGAATGTCGAGCTTTAAAGGGACTCTAAATTCATGAACGTGTGGTACTTGAAGGAAAAGTACAAAAAAAAAAATATATTTCAAGTAAAGTGAAGGAAGAAACGTTTACTCTGATATTGAAAGAAAAACAACAACAACAACAACAACAAAAAGTATGACAGCGCAAGAAGTGGAGGAAAATGAATGGGAAAGCAATAAAAGTAAATATTTAGAGTTACACTTCTTTCCTGTGTATGGAGTCTGTGATTAAAAAGTAAGCAGAGGAGAGAGTATTGGTCGCGAGTATCCCTATTACGCTCATAATTCATCTCATCTCTTTGCTTATATATATTTATTTAGTTATCCTTATTCCCCTTCCTTTAAAAGAAAAAAAAAAAAATGGTCAGCTGGCTGGAAAGAGAACGAATAGTTTCTATCATTTTCAATATTTTCTGTTTCTAAGTTTATGGTTATTCGGTAGCGAATTAATCACCAACGGGGGAAACAAAGAAACCAGGGAAAAAGCGCATGCGAACTCTATAAAAAAGAAAAGTAGAATTGGATTCACCAGAAAACCTTTTATGGGGATCTTTGAAGCGCGCCCGAAAAAGGAGAAAAAAATAAAAAGTATAATTTTGATAATCTGTATGTTTGAAAATGCGACTCTTCAATGGACATTTTTTTTTGGTTATAGCTATATATTTTTTTATCTCCTTTCTATTATTATTGACTTCTCTATTTCTTTCTTGTATGTGTTTGTGGAAATCCTTTTATTTACTTCTTATTATGATCATTGATTCGTTTATATATTTTTCTTCTCTTTACAGAGGTCTCGACCTACTTGTGGGTGCTGTTCCTCCATTGCTGTTTGCATTTAGATTGACCGATAGAGGAGCAGAAAAAAACTTACAAAAAGAACAACAACAAAAACAAAAACAAAGCAAATAACAGGAATACAAGTAATAAGAGGATCATAGCCACAGCTGAGGCGTGCTTTTTTGTCTTTGACTGTATTTTTTGAGAAGTATGATCGACGAGGCCGAAAAGAATTCCGGTGTGGCTGCGGCAATCGCCGAACCCAAACTGGAGAATGCCTCCGCCAAACCAAACTCCAACGCAGAAACCGGCAACGACCTGAAAAGCAATGGAGATTCTTCAACTCGTATCAAGGAGGAAACGAACGCTGCTTCGAACGATTTGCTTGGCACTCCGTTGCTTGAAGATGGACCAGAAGTGCCGCGGGTGGTTGTGGATCCGACAAAGGACTTGTGGCAAAATATTTCTCTGAACATAAAAGAAACGAATGTAGTGCAGAGCGAAGTGAATCTGCTTGTTGTAGGTGCCCCGGGTTGTGGGAAAACGACTGTGTTGCAACGCCTCTTTGCATCTTTTAATGCTCAAGGAAACCCGACCGGAAGAGGCTCTGGCAGAGTAAAGCCAACTACTGCTCTCGATTACTCTTTCACGCGTCGCACGGATCGCCATATCTCGCAAGTGGCACACTTCTGGGAACTGGCGCAAGGCGTGGAGCTTTCTCAGCTTTGTGATGTGGTGATCACACCTGAAAACATTCATGCCGTTGTGGTCATGATTGTGGTGGACTGTGCCGATCCCTCGACCATGTGGGAGACGACAACGTATTGGCTCAAGCGCATCGACCGACGTGTGATGGAAATCTTTCAAAAAATGCGCGCAAAGGGTTCTACAACGGCAGATAAAATGATGAACCGTGTACAACGCGTGCTTGGGACACAACACCCGGACTTGAGTCGCCTCCGACTCTCTGGCGTTCCTACCGTTATCGTGTGTAATAAACTAGACGCATTTTCTGGGGACACGGCCTCACTGAAGACCATGGTTCGCTCTCTACGCTTTCTCGCGCACCTCTACGGGGCGCATTTGGTCATGACCTCCGACACCGAGGCTGCGAAACTCCGCGCGCTGATGCAACACTTGCTCTTCCAGGCACCATTTGACCCAAAACATGTGCAGTTTGACCCGGAGCGGGGCGCTGTTCTGGTGACCCCCGATAAAGATACCTTTGCGGACATTGGGGATCCAATGGTAAGTAATTTGGGGGATTTTCAATCCTCCGGCGACGGGGATCTGGACCGGTGGAAGGCACCTTTTGATATGACGTTTCCACCGCGGAAGATAGAGGGGCGAACACAAAATGACGCGTTTTTGAAAAAACTGTACGAAGTAACTGAGGGGGGCTTTGGAGAACCAACCATCGATGCCATCAGAAAGCAAAAAGATGATGAGTTAGAGCAATACCGTAAGGCAGCGAACAAGCGCGAGAAAAACGCTTAGGATGAGCAGACTTGGCAACAAAGCAGAAGGGAAAACACAATAAGACCAAGGACGACGACGAAAAGAGTGATTGATGGCAGGACACGCAAGCAGACAAAGAGAGGAGGGCCGAAGAAAACAGGAATATGTGTAAAATAAAACAAAAGAGGATGAGGAGGAAAGAGAATTTTTCTGAGAAAACAAGCCTTATCATTTGCTACGTTATGAGGTCAGTCTCATTGTCTATGCGTGTGTTAGGACTCCCTGGGAGAAAGGGAGAGAGAGAGAGAGAGCAAGTTCATATATGTAAAGGAATTGTATGTGCCATTTTTTTTTAAGTTGTTTATCTTTCTGTGTGAGGTGACTTCTCGGATTTTCAAAGATGACAAACGCAAAACACGGAGCGCAGGGAGCAGGTACATATGTTTCTTTGTTCTTGTATTTTTGATTGAGACGTGAAAAATAACGGTGAGAGAGGAACGAAAGCGACACCGAAAAATGAGGGGTGTGAGTATTTTGTGCTTTGTAGAAAGAGAGGCGAAGGGAGAGGGATAGAGAGATACTGAATGTAACACACTTTCTCACACACGCACAGACACTTCCTTTTATTTTTTTGAGGGGGGGGGGGAATGTAACTCGCATCGTTAGCACGATTAATGCGTTGGAATGGATCATCTTTTTGATGGCATGAAAGACCATTCAATATATATATATATATATATATATATTTATTTATATATTTGTATATACATTAACATATTGTTATATATTTACATGCGTTCTCCTTGCCTTTCTCTGAGTGACTTTGTAGACAGCCGCCACAAGGCTTCGTACGCGGATCTGTATCTTATGCGCCACTGTCTGTGATGTCCGCTGACCCCACTGCGCTCGCCGCCGCCCCCTTTTCTCTTTGGGCCCTTTCGCAGTCCCTCGACGCCTGCGCCGCGCAACTGCACATTGGCCCCCACGCCCCGCTCTTCGCGGCGGTGTCGCCCGAGGGCGAACTTCTCCTGCGGCCGCTGCGTGCCGGCGATGTGCTGGACACGGCCCCGGGCATCGCAGTGTTTCGGCGACTGTGGAACGCATTCTTTGCGCTCCCGACGGCACCGCGCGATGGCCGCGGTCGCGTTCTCATTATGTGCGCAGTCCTTCTGCGCCGCCTTGCCGCGCCGGACGCGCCATATCCACTCACGAACACACGCAATCGCCTACGAATCGTGCGGGCACTGCGCGCGCTGACTGCACCTGCGCCCTTTGGCGCCTTTGGCCGCGACACATTGAAATATGAGACAAAAAATTCTGAGGCAGAAGACGCAATCGACCGCGCCGCCCGTGTGGCATTGCGCGCGATGCACTCGCCGGCCCGTGTGTCCACAGCCCGCGTGCTGGACAGTTGCGTTGCGACAACTATCGAAACAGAGGCAACGGGCGATGCGCGTGGTGCGCTGCGGCGGGTTCTCGCCACATTGCTTGCGCCGCGTCCCCCACGCGACTGCACGACATCGTCATTTGCACCACCAATGTCAGTGGCATTGTCCACGGCAGCGTCCGCGAGCGCATTTCTCGCAGACCCGGACCTCTCTGTCGCGCGCTGCGTTGGGGCGCCGGTCACGCTGTCGCACGGACTTCCCGCGCGCACAGTGGCGCTGCCGATTGTGCCGGCCGCAGTTGCAACGCACTGCGCCAGCGCAAGCGAAGGGACCGCGACGCCACTCGTTGCGCTCGACAACTGTTGTGTGATGCTCCTCACTATTGATGGTGAGGGAGGCCTTTTGGACTTTGCGCACTCCAGAGCTTTGCCCTCTGGTCCCGTAAGCGATAGCGACAGTGATCCTGACGGCAGTACCGAAAGCGATGGCGCGGGAATGCGTGCAGTGTGTGGCCGCTGGTCCGCTGCAGCGCAAGAGGTCGCACAGTGTGATGCCGCGCGTGCGTTAGACATATGGGCGCGGGCGCAACGCGTGAGCCTTGTCGCGACGACTGCGCATGCACCACCGGCAGTGAAAACCTTTGGCGCCCGCCACGGCAGCGGCGCCGTCGTGGTCGACGACATTGATCCATTTGCGTTTGCCGCGCTCTTGCGTCGTACGGGCGCCGTTCCCGCTGTGCTTCGTCGCGGGGCCCTCGCGCTCCCGCGCGATCCACTGCGTGCGCTGCTGCGCTGCGACCGCGCGGCACTCGCCCCGCTGCGCCCCGCTGCGGGCGCCGGTGCCGCGCGCGCACTCTTTGTGCGGCTGCCGGCGCCGCGGGGCGCCGAGTCCGCCGCGGGCGCCAGTGCCGCGCTGCTCGCCGCGCCGACGGCCGCGCGGCTGAGGGCGGGCGCGGCGCTGCTCGCGAAGGGCGCGGCCGCGGCGCTCGCCGCCGGCGCCCCCGGCGGACTCGGCGCCTCGCGGGCCGGCGGCGCGGCGGCGGTCGCCATCGCGCGCGAGGCGCGGCGCGGGGCTCGCAGTGCGCTCCACGGCGACGCCGCCGCCGCTGCCGTGCTCGACGCGGTGGCCGAGGCGCTGCTCGCCGTACCGCAGCGTCTCGCGGAGCTCGTCGCCGGGCACCACAGGCCCTTGCGGCACGCGTGGCTGCGACTGGTCGAGGAGGAAATGGCGCGCGGCGAGTCGCCGCGCAACACAATGACTTTGCGCGAAGCGGAGGAGGCGCCGCTGCATGTGCACGTGCGAGAGGACGCGGGGTTCTACAAACGCATGGCATCGCGGATTGGAGAGGGCGCGGGGTGCGAGCGCAAGTACTTTTGTGTCAGCGACACAGAGAGCGACACGGAGAGCGAGGACGACATGGAAGAGAGTGAGGCGGGAGCGAAAAGGAAGGAAAGTGCTGTGAGTTTTGTGGAGCCCGTCGCGGCCACAACCGAATCCTTCCGCGCCGCCGTGACTCTCGTGCGTCTTGTTATCAGCGAGCATGGGGTCTGAGATTTTTTGTTTTGTTTTGTTTTTCGGTGGGGGGGGGGGAGAATGAGAGGACAGAGGAAAGCCCAAAAAATAAAATAAAAGAAAAAAGAGATTTATAGAGTGATAACGACAATGAAATGGCTTGTTCCTATTTGAAGTGACTCGTACTCTTAATGATATATATACATATATATATATATATATATATATATATATCTTGCCAGCCAAAAAGGCATCTTACTTTGTCTTACTACTAATGCTACCTCTAGAAGAACAAAAAAAGTTGTTGTGTCATATTTACTTTCCCCTCCCTTTTCTATATATACCTATTTTTTTTTTTTTGTATGTGCTACAGTGGGGAGGGGTTTTGGTAAACGTACCTCTGGGGGATCTCTGGTTATCAATTCTCCCCTCACCGCGCCATTTGAAACGCGATATCCTTTAAAGGTGTGTTCGAGTTGGTGTAGCGGCGGATCACACAATTTTTTGACAACACCCAGACGGAGAGAGCAGGGTCCGTGTGGAAAAAGGAAAAAAAAAAAAAAGAATTACCAGTGAAAGTAACAGCAACGTGTATAAAAAGAAGAACAGTAAAAAAAAAAAAAGAAAAAGAACGCACACACGCATAGGGGTGTGCTGAAATAGTTATACGAGTAGACAGAAACACAGTGGCGGAAAACAGTACAAGACAGGGTCGAAATTGCAAACTGACGCTGAGGACATTCACTGATGGAGGCCTACGAAACATTAGGCGTGTTAGGAGAAGGGACGTACGGTGTTGTCATCAAAGCGCGTCACTGTGCCACCGGCCGGCTGGTGGCCATTAAAAAGTACAAACAAACTGAGGATGATGATCACGTACGAAAAACTTCCCTTCGTGAAGTGCGCCTGCTGAAGCAATTGCGCCATCCAAACATTATTTCCCTACTTGAAGTTTTCCGTCGGGATGGGAAATTGTATTTGGTATTTGAGTACGTTGAGAACACTATTCTTCAGTTGATTGAAGCAACGCGCCATGGTCTTTCGCCAGGTGAAGTACGTCGCTACACTTTCCAATTGCTGAACGGCCTGGACTACTGCCACGCACACAATATTATTCACCGAGACGTGAAACCAGAGAACATTTTAGTATCTAAGGATGGAGTGCTGAAGCTGTGTGATTTTGGCTTTGCGCGGCAGTTATCTGCAAAGGGAAAGTATACAGACTATGTAGCAACTAGATGGTACCGCGCGCCGGAGTTGCTTGTTGGTGACGTAGCTTACGGTAAGGCAGTGGACCTCTGGGCGATTGGTTGCATTTTTTCTGAACTCACTGATGGACAGCCGCTCTTTCCCGGTGAATCGGACTTGGATCAGTTATCGCTCATCATGCACAACTGCGGACCCCTGCCCGAGCGAATGGTGAACATATTTCAGCAGAACAGGCTGTACCGCCGAGTGAGTTTCCCTAATAAATTTCTTGTCCAGACGCTGCGGCAGCGCTTTAGCAAGGCATCGGAGCCGTGGATGGAGTTCCTCACATCCTGTCTTCGCACGAATCCCGCCGAGCGGCTTTCCTGTGCCTCACTCATGAGTTTGCCTTACTTCACGACGAATAACTTCCGCGCGGAGTACGAGGCGGAGCTGCGGGTGCTGATGTGCCGCGGGCAGTCGCCCAATCTGGGGGCGCCGTCGCCGGACGCGTCTGAGGACGAAGACAGCGGGGAGCTGCTGCTCCCGCACATCGCCGTTTCCCCCGTGCTGCCGAGTACGGGCATGGAGGTCATTGGCGAGTCGTTCCGGTCCGATCGCATCTCCGCAAGCTTTGGCATCGCCCAGCAAAGCAACAACATGCGTAGCAGTAGCAATAAGAATAAGTCGTCTGGCTCTGGGAATCTGTGTGTTCCATTTCACCCACTAGGGAGGCGTTGGAGTCAATTCTTCACAGGGAGTGCAGTCAACAGCAGTGTTGGAGAGTTACCTAGTATTGGCAATCGGCAACACCAGCAACAACAACAACAACATCATCAGCAGCAGCATCCACAATATCCACCACTAACCACATCCCTGCCGACGCCAGTGCGCAATAGTCTGAAAAATGCGGGATCATCGGCAAGGAATGAAATAGATTTCATGGGAAGCTCAACGAAGCTGACCACGCTGACTAGTAACCCCACTTTAGAGATTACGCCGACATCTTCGTCCCCGATGAGGCAGAATGCGCCAGGCGCGACGCCGTTGGCTATGAAATCGAAAACGATAACTAAAGGACGTGGCACTGTTAGGGAGGTTTCCCCTTGGCGAAGAGGAAATCCACATTCTACGGCAAAGAACGATGCAATGCCGTGGCGGGAAGGCTCTCTTAAGAAGTCCATTAGGCTAAACTATCACCTTCCCGTAATGTCAGGTGAACGGACCTTCCCGATTCCCTCGCCATACCCCAACACCAGTAGCATTGTTCTCACCGCTTTGTCTACGCTGCGAGACAATAAAACAAACACGGGGATGAAGGGGATGCACGATACGCATAAAAACACAGCGCAGACCAAAGGGCCCAAGGCGGGGAATCCACCAAAGACGACAATGTCGGTACCAAATGCGAATATAGGGGGTACTGGGGGTGCCGCCAATAAAACAACATCGAAGCCAAAGAAGAAAAACTACAAGTCGAACAAAGATGCCTTCGGTGGAGGTCCGTGAGAGCGATACGAACAAATGCGTAGCCCCCCCCCCCCCTTCCCTTCCATCCGTCGTTACAGCAAACACAAACGCGATCCACATGAGTGCAAGCGGTCAGAAGTGCTCTTTTCGTGGTGTCACAAAGAAGAAGTAATGAGTCTGCATTGCGTAAAAGTTCAAAAAATCAAAACAACTATGACGAAAAAAAAAAAAAAAACAATAAGAAAAAAGAAAATAACAATAATAAAGTTTATGTGTGGTGTGTGACAAAAGCGCACCTTGTACAATTGCAGTTGGCCGTTTAGTGTAATAGTGAAAGAAGAAGCGGAACTAAAAAAGGTGAGAGAAATAAGGCCTGGAGAAAAAAGAAAAAGAAAAAAAGAAATGGAGATAGAATTTTTTAGTCTAGCGCTGAAACGAAGCAGGAAACAAAAAACAAAAACAAAACAAAACACTAATAAGGCGTGAAGACCTCGGATTTTTCTACTTTTTTTTTTTTCGTTGTTTTTGCTACTCAAATCCCCATATAGAGATATGCAATTACTCAATGCGCGAATACTTACACCATGTGCTCCCCCCCTCCCCGAAAGCTTAATGAAAGATGAAGGAGAGTGATCGTTACAATGATTGCCTCTACTTTTCCTTTCTGTGTAAAGGAGGGGATGGGGGCGCTATATCATGCATTGTGGTTTTGAGTGCGGGTGTAGTATTGCTGAGAATCGACAAACTTTAAAGTATGTGAGCTACCGAGAAGACTGCATTTACTACACATATGCATGTATTGTGATTTTTTGTAAAAAGAAACGAAAAGACTTGAAATGCTTATAAGGAATGCAAATATGTGTTTCTTCCGCTGTATAGACGGGCCTACGCGTTTCATTTTATTTTTATTTTTATATTGCTGTCTGTGTAAGTTCTGTTGCTTTAGTATTTATGATGCAGCTGTCAACTTTCAGCTGTTACCTTTCACTTGCTGCTTTTTTTTTTTCCTGATATGCAGACTCGATGCTGATCACATTGCCTTCTGTATGCAGTGCAGGTTGTATTTTGGAAAGTGTATTACTTTTTCTTTCTGTTATATACTTTTTTTCTTCTTATTTACGTCACTGGTGACATTCAATACAGTTAAATAAAAATTTGCAGTAATGTGCTCAAATACAACATCATGTGTGCTTTTAACAATATTGCTCGTCACCTATACTTGAAGTACATACGATAAAAAGAATATCCCCTGTAATGGGGTGATGTAGAAGACAGTGTTAGAACTTCTTTTAGTAATTATTAATTTTTTTTTTTTCCATATTTGTGCTGTTCAATTTTATGGTATTTTGTTCTTTTAAAAAAAAAAAGTAATATTGTGCTTTGTCCATAGCTTGAAACAAATAAGCATTAAAACAATGCGCATTGTTATATGTCCGGACGAGGGCGCCGTGGGCGATGGCGTTGCAGAACATATCATTGAACAGATTTTAAATTTTGCCCCGACGAACGAACGCCCTTTTGTGTTGGGCCTCCCCACTGGCAGCACACCGCTCCCGACGTATCAGCGCCTCATTCAGGCATACCGTGAGGGTCGCGTCTCTTTTCGCCACGTGGTGACATTCAACATGGACGAGTACGTTGGCCTTCCGCATGAGCACCCGCAGAGTTACCATTACTTCATGAAGACAAACTTTTTTGATTTTGTGGACATTCCAGAGGAAAACCGTAACTTGCTCAACGGCACGGTTCCGGATCTGATAGAGGAATGCCGCCGCTACGAGGAGAAGATCAAGATGGTCGGCGGAATCAATCTCTTCCTTGCCGGGGTGGGCACTGACGGACATTTGGCCTTCAATGAGCCTGGGAGTAGTTTGAATAGTGTAACCCGCGTGAAGGCCCTCAATGAGGAGACCATTTCATCCAATGCTCGATTTTTTGACAATGATATGCGTAAGGTCCCAACAATGGCTCTGACGGTGGGTATCCGAACAATCATGAAAGCTTCTAACGTTCTTTTGATTGCAACAGGTCTGAACAAGGCGAGTGCCGTTTCAGAGTGTGTGGAAGGTCGTATCTCCAATGCGCACCCCGCTACTATATTGCAAATGCATCCTTCTTCTATTTTATACATTGACGAGGATGCGACAAACGAGTTAAGAGTCAAGACGGTAAGATATTTCAAGGGCCTATTGAAACATGAAGATGACCTACGAAAACGTCAGCAGAATTCTAAGCGTTTGGCGGCGAAGATGTGATGCCCCCATTATATTAGGAAAGGTGAATTTGAAAATTAAAAAAAAAATGCCCATATATATATATATATATATCAATATGAAAATACTTGCTATATGAAGGCGAAATAGATGGTATGAAATCATTTTTTTTTTTAGAATTTCTATAGCATTGATTTACTAAACGGTTTAAGATAGAGCAAGAGTTTTTTTTTCGCTTTTTTTGTCATATGTGCTTAAGGATCTACGCCACTAGGTGAGCTTACTGTGTGATAATTTGATTCTCACTATGTGCGTTTACGTGTTTTCGGAGTAACTGGTCTTTTTTTCAAAAGATTGACGTTTAAGGGAAAGCAAAAAAGAAAAAAAAAACGTGTGGAAACCATTTATGGGCTCGGATAAACCAAAAAAAAAAAAGAGGTCGAATAGGGATACGAGTAGAGCAAATGAGGCATTGGTATTGCTTGATGTTTTAAAGCTTTGGATGTGGGCTTTCTGTACTTACTGAATTTGTTTTACTCTGCTTTTTGGAATTGTTTTTTTTTTTCTTAACTATTTATCAAATTCATATATATATATATATATATATATATATATATTGTTTTTCCTATTTTTTTTTTCCATTTTGATCTTGTGACTATGTGTGTTGTTGCTCTAAAGCTTATATATATATATATATATATATATATATATATTTGCTGAGGAACTCTAGTAGGGAGAGGGTGAATTCTATGGATTCGTTTGTGAACGGTATTTTGGAAGGCCCGGCGCACTCTGTCCCCACTGCCGCCACTGCTGCAAGTGCGCCTGAGGTATCAGCGGAGAGGGAGACAGAAAGCGTTTCACGATTATTGCATAAGGATACAAAGACTCATCCTGCGCATCATAAAGTCGATACTGCATGTGACAGTCGTGCCCCATGTGCGAATTATACAGCTATGGGAAGTGGGTCTACGTTGCCTAATGGTGGGAACAGTTTGCGCCAGTCTACACAAACCACTCTCTCGCTATTTGGATACGCACTGATATTTATTAACTTTACTTTTGTTGTAGCATCCATGCTTCTTATCATGTCTGGTATTATAGCGCGTCGGAATGCGGCAATTGTCCTTTGTGAGGCATGTGGTAATATCACGTTAACTGCACTAGTGTTTGGAATAGTTCTTTGGCTCTTCACCATTTTTGGATTTATATGGATACGTCAACGGCAGATGTTTTTTCTCCTTGTGTATGTTGGTTTTTTAGTTGTTCTCTTATTGGTACTGCTGATCCTCATCATTGTTGCTGCAATTTACGACCGCCCTTCACAGGTTTCGGTGATGGATCCCAGCCATTTTTTGGATGCATGGGAACGTGGTGTGAATGACACACATACCAATCAGAGCTACAGCATTTGTTCTCTTCAAGAGCGGTTCAACTGCTCAGGCTTTCACGACGGGTGCTGTGTGCCAGGGGAGTGCTACGATGAGAGTGTTCCTCCAATGTGGGTGGAGAGAGTCTGTCCAACTTGCCCGAATTTTCCTCCAATGTCACCAGTTGTCTGTACGGACGTGGTTTATTCTACAGTGCGAAGAAATCTGAGCGTCTTTTTAGTGATTAGTTCATTTGCTATGGTTCTCGTTCTTGCTGGGGTTGTTTTTGCCATATTGTTTCGGAGCGCATCGCGTCTCATGACAGAAGTACATTGAAAGTATATTTCAATGGACATAAAATAGAGACTAACACATTTGCTCTTTTAAAAAAAAAAAAAAACATTTACATGTGGATGTGTACACATGAGAAGAACAAGATCCCGTGGTCGTGGTATCTATACTTGTGAAGTTTTTGCTGCTTTATCGTTATTGTGATTATTATTATTATTATTTTCTTTATCATTATTATTCTCATCGACCTTGCGTTACCCCGCTTTTTGTGATTCTTTTACTCATTCCTTTTTCTAAAATGTGAAATGGGAAAGTAAGCGATTTTCTGATATTTATGAGAGTCTTGGTGCAATTGTAATTAGAGGAGGTATTCCATTTTTTTTTTTTTTGTATCCATCCTTTTAACCTATATATATATATATATATATATATTTCTTTTTGTCGATGTATGTTTTTTATATTGCTTTAGAGAAAAAAAAAAAAGAACAGTTTCGAAAACTAAACATTTATACAGGGATGCAGACGAAGCAGAAGGCAGCGCTTGGTATCAATGGAACCCGCACGAGCGGGTTGCCTGTGCGCCGTGAGAACGTGACTGCGGCGATGGCGGTCGCTAATGTGGTCAAGTCTTCTCTTGGACCCATTGGCTTGGATAAAATGCTTGTGGATGATATTGGTGATGTGTGTGTGACCAATGATGGAGCGACTATCCTGAAGTCCTTAGACGTGGAGCACCCCGCGGCGCGCCTTCTCGTAGACCTCGCGCAGTTGCAGGACAAGGAAATTGGCGATGGCACAACCTCTGTTGTCATTCTCGCCTCTGAACTACTGAAGCGGGCACAGGAGCTCATCGTCAATGGTATTCACGCCACGAGCATTATTTCCGGGTATAAACTGGCTCTCCGCGAGGCTGTGCGTTATCTGAAGGAGAACCTCAGCGCCAGTGTGGAGTCGCTTGGAAAAGATGTTCTGTTGAACGTAGCCCGCACATCAATGAGCAGTAAGATTCTTAACTCGGATGCTGACGTATTTGCCAAGATGGTTGTCGATGCCATTCTTTCCGTGAAAACGGTAAATGACTTTGGTGATGTGGTGTATCCCCGTAAGGCAGTAAGTATTCTTTTACAACACGGCAAGAGCTCCCGCGAATCTGTACTCATGCAAGGCTTTGCGCTTGGCCTTTCTCGTGCTGCACAGGGTATGCCTACCTCAGTACAGAATGCTCGTATTGCATTGATTGATTTTGATCTCCGTGCCGTTAAAATGAAGATAGGTATTAACATCACTATTACAGACCCAACCAAAGCTGAGGCCATTCGTCAGCGTGAGCTTGACATTACAAAAGAACGCATCAAAATGATGATTGCGGCGGGTGCCAATGTGATTTTTACTTCATGGGGTATTGAAGACAGCATGATGAAGTACATGGTTGATGAAGGTGTTCTTGGTGTACGTCGGGTGAAAAAAGATGACATGCGGCGCATTGCCAAGGCCGTAGGCGGTCAGGTTGTCCATACGCTCTCCAACCTTGATGGCGAGGAAGTATTCGATCCCAAGTGGCTCGGTAAGGCAGAACGTGTGTACGAGGAGCGGTTTGGCGAGGATGACGTGATTGTTGTTTCCGGCACAAGCAATGCCGTGTGCTCGAGCATTATCTGCCGCGGCGCAAACTATTTTGTTTTGGAGGAAATGGAGCGGGCCCTCAACGACGCGCTCTGGGCCGTTGCACGTACGCTGGAGGCCAGCGCCGTAGCCGTTGGCGGCGGGGCCGTGGAGGGAGCTCTCTCTGTTTACCTGGAAAACTTCGCGCACACCCTTGGGTCCCGTGAACAGCTGGCCATCGCCGCGTTTGCCGATTCGCTTCTTGTCATTCCAAAGACATTGGCAATCAACGCTGCAATCGACGCGACGGATCTTGTGGCGCGGCTGCGTGTGGAGCACAGCGAGTCGCAGGCGGCGAGCGGGGGCCGCAACGCGCAGCGGTACACAGGTCTGGACCTCGTCGAGGGCGTCCTGCGCAACAACTTGGAGGCTGGTGTGCTGGAGCCACTGCCGAGCAAGGTGAAGTCCCTGCAGTTGGCCACAGAGGCGGCTATCACAATTCTTCGCATCGATGATTGTGTGCGGCTAAACCCCGAAGAGGAGGAGGAGGGCCGTGGGCGTTGATTGATAGAGATACGAGCGGAAACGTGCGCGAAAGAGAGGAGAAAAAAAAAAAGAAAAGAGAAAAACGAAACTGCGTGTGCTTTCGTCTCATAGATCCACCGTTTTCTAGTTTCTTCGTGGGCCGACACTGTTTTAACAAGAGAAAATATTTCTCTGTAACTGTAAGAAAAAAAAAACAAGCAAACAAACAAACAAAAAAAATTATGTCAAGAAACAAACCAAAGGGGAAAGAAGTAGTGAAATCGAAAAGATATGAAAAAAAAAAATAAAATGAAGAATGAATAACACAGAGACGATACAATCATTGAGATTTATTTGCATTGTACAAGGGGAAGTACGGCACAGCGGCATCACAGGAAAACACCGAAGTAGAGTGCGAAAGTAAAAAAAAAAAAAAATGCGATAGGAGAGTATTGTTATTACATAAGAATGTACACCCCCCTTTTATTGAATACAAGGCAAAAAAAAAAAAAAAAACTAAAGAAAATTAATTTTGAAAAAGCGAAAATTTTAGATGTACAACTATCTGATGCTGTATTTTTTTTTTTTTTTTTGATACTACATTCGTTTTTTTTTTTTTTTTGCGTTGCCACTGCTTTAGCGTAATCTTCCGAGAAGTTTGAGGCCAAATCGAGGGCTTTACGCATAAAACTTTATACTATTGAAAAATATGGCTGTGATTGGCATATGAAGATCATTTTTAAAAGGAAGGAAGAGATGGAGAAAAGAATCTATGAGATCCTTTAACTGCAGAATGTGGAAAAGTACAAATAGCAGTCGCTTGTATTGGTACAAATCATCCTTCGCAAATGCAAGGCCCTTGAGTGATACAATTTGTATATTCTTGCAAAATATTTCTGTAGAATGATTGCCATTGCTTATCCCTCTGCAAAAAAAAAAAAAAAAAAACAACAACCGTCGGGCCTATATTACATGTACTCGGAACCTCCTTGCGGTATTGAGACACATCGCATACCCCCGATGAAAAAGTAGCACACACCGTTCGAGACGATTTGGCGTTTTTTTTTTTTTTTCTTTACTCAGTATTCTAGGAGGTTTTGCGCAATTCATGACGGATACGAGAGAGGTAGACGAAATGGATTTGTCTTTGCCGCTTACCATTTCTCATGGATATGAACGAGCGCCTCCGCAACTACTCTTGTTCTACTTGGCTAATCGCAAGCCAATGCGGTGACAGAGTGCCCGAAGACTGAAATACCGAAAGCCCTGTAGGTCTTCTCTTGTTACAAGCAAAACATTTTTGAAAATGCGAAAGACAGCATGGATTCATTGGTGAAGCGTGCGTCGATATATATATATATATATATATATATATATATATATTATTATTATTATTATTATTATTCGTTTTGCTTTTGCCGTACCTTGCACATCCAATGACTGAGCGAATCTATTACGGCTACGCACGTGCAAGGTGCAATTATCCAAGAAAGTGTTTTATTTTTATTTTTGGCGTTTTTTGGTTTTTTTAAAATTTGTTTTATTACGAAACTTATATTTGTTTTTATTTTTATTGCTACTACTATTAATAGTAATACTATTGTTTTTTTTTTTTTTAGTATCTTTTTTTTTTTTTTTGTATTATTGAAAGAAACAGTAGTATCCGTGCGAGAAAAGAAAGAGGGGTGAAAAAAACCGGCAAAAAATACACTACCAATCACAGCATATACTTGACATAAAGAATATGTATTCTTCGGGATCTAACGAATCTGTGAGTCCAAGCGGAGGCGGTGGTGGTGGTGTGCGGGATCTCGGTACTGTAACTGGTGGTATGGCTGTAATGAACTTTGACGAAAAGACCAAGCCTTACAATCGTGCCGACTTGATCGAATTTCTGCGCGACTATCAGAATAACTTAAATGAAACAGAGATACGCCTTATTGAGAAGGGTATGATTGGTACATTTGTTGGCATCCCGCTTGGTTTCTTCCTCGGCTACAAGATTAGCTCACGGTTTGCATGGCATCGTGTAGTTCGAGTGATGGCTACTATTGATGGGAAGGAGCATGTAGGGAAACCTTCGTGGCTTGTGCGGAACTTTCCAAGGATTGGGAAATTTATGTTCGGCTTCTCGGCAGCCACCATTCCCTACATGATTACGCAGCAATGGTTTATCTCCAGAGTACTCGAGCTGGATGAGCGTGAAAGCAATCTCTCTTTCCATGTCAAGCGCTTGATGCTCACGCAGCGGAGTGGCATGATGTTCAAGCGCACCGCCACGCGTGAGGTGACGCGGGAGGAGCAGGAGCAGCTCATGCACGAGGCGGCGGAGCAAATGGAGGAGAACCGCTCCGGCCGTCGCGGTGGCGCTCCCGGCGGGGCGATGGATGTGAACTTGCGCCTGGGGCAGCAGGTGCTCACGCCAGTCGCGCAGACGGGGTACAAACCGATGCCAGGGCAGCAGTGAGCCTCTTTGGTGTAGGAGAGCACAGAAATGCAGGAAGGGGGAAGGGGTGTGTGTATGTGTGTGTGTGTGTGTGGGGACAAATTGTATACAAGTGGATAGGTTTTAATTAAGTGTATGTCTACGTGCTAAGAGAGAGAGAGAGAGATAAAGTGTATGTGAAAGGAAAGGCAAAGATAGTGAAGGTATTACATTTTGATGTGTGCGTGCTTGTACTCTAGAAACGCGAGAATGCTGTTGCATTGGGTTTCCAACTGTTTTTTTTTTTTTTTTTGCTTACGACACTGCCAAACTGTGATAGGTATTTAAATTGCCTTTTTTTTACCAAATATTTTAGTTTTATTTTTCTGTGATGAAACGGAGGCAGTCTTATAACATTGCACACTTACAGTACTGACATTTCTTTCCTTTTCTTTCTATTTATTTCACGGCAGCGAAAATACTGAAAAAAAAAAAAGATCAGTAATACAGTTTAGCGGAGTGATAGACCAGTGTCGAAGAGAGCCGAGGACTATGGTAGCTCGACGTTGCCTTCCACTGGCATTATGTATTTTCCTTTGCTTAATACATATTTTTGCTGTTTCTTCAACAGAAGCGTTTTTTGGACGAGGGCGCCAGCAGAGCCATCAGCAGCAGGAACATACAAAAGAAGAGGATGAGATTGATTACTACGAGATACTTGGACTTGGTGACCTCCGCGAAGAAGCCACTGAAAAAGACATACGGCAAAAGTTTCGTCAACTTTCTCGTAAGTATCACCCCGATGTTTTAAAGGGTGACGAATCCCGCGAGATGTATAGCAGAATCAATCGTGCGAACGAGGTTCTGTCTGATAAGCGCAAGCGACGCATGTATGATATGCGAGGCGAGGAGGGATTGCGGCAGCTGGAGGCGTTATCCAAACAGGAGCACACTATGAATCCATTTGCTCAGCTCTTCGGCGGTGGCAGCAGAGGTGTAAAAGGAGAAAACATGGAAGCCACCATCCAGGTGAGCCTTGAAGACGTGTACACTGGCGCGCAGAAGGTAGTTACAATTGACAAGGAAAAGGTGTGCAACAAGTGCAAAGGAAGCGGGTCGAAGAAGGGGAGTAAGTTGGTCGCGTGTCCACACTGTCGCGGACAGGGTGCTGTGGTCCAGCGCTACCAGCTCGCCGCCAACATGTACCAGGAGGTGCAGCAGGCCTGCCCCCACTGCCAGGGCCGCGGGCGGGTGGCGAGGCACACCTGCCCCGGCTGCGGCGGCAGGCGTGTCCTGCATGGCTCGTCGACATTGAAGTTTGAAGTCGAGAAGGGGATTCCGGAAAATCACAAAGTGACATTTGAGATGGAGGCCAACGAGTCGCCTGACGTTGTTCCGGGAGATCTTGTCATGACGATTCATACTCTGCCACACCCGAGATTCACGCGCCATTCCAATGGTCTTGACCTCGAGACTTCCTTGACGATATCTCTCAAGGACGCCCTTTTAGGATTTAAACGGCACGTGGAACACTTGGACGGAGAACTAGTGCCAGTAGAGAGCGCGGGAGTTACACCGCATGGTACTGTGCTGAAAGTGCGTGGAAAAGGTATGCCGCGCCACCACTTGCCGTCGGAAAGAGGGGACCTGTATGTGAAGGTTGTATTTAATCTCCCGAAACTGCTCACGGATGAACAGAAGAAAGAAATCGAGGAGCATTTTTGATTTAAACAAAAAAAAAAAAAGGAAGGAGAACATGAGAAAACGCGAGAGAAGGCGAAGAATTAAACGCTAAATGGTGGAAAGATGAACGTGGGTATCGCAGATATCTTAATGACTTTTACCGGCAAAAATTTTTTCTCTATGTTTTCTCTACCGGCGCTTAACTGTGTACTTGTCTTGTTTGCCGAGTTCTCCCATCTTTAGCGTCTATAAATTATTTTGTTCTGTTATTATTGCGCTGTCAAAAAAACTTTTCTTAGGAAAAGAAAACAAAACAAAAAAAACAAACTAAGGGGTTTCTGAATTTTTCGATTTTTTTTTTTTTGTTGACTTCCCTCTCCCCCCGCCTGTGTTTGGTTTCCTTCATGCCCACAACAGCAAAAAAGCAAACAAACGAAAAACAATACTTTTTTCTTCGACTTTTTTTATTTTTATTTTTTTGTCTGGGAGCAGTCGAAACAGCTACTAGGTACCTCCAGCGTTTTCTTGTATTTTTGTTGAAGTTCATACTTTGTGACCAGCAAAAAAAAAAAATATATATATATATATATTTATATATCTCTCTCTCTATAAATAAATATATATATATATATAAGGATAAATAAATAAAGATGTTTCGTCGCTGTGTAGGAAGACTCAATCCCTACGATGTTGTTGTAATTGGCGGTGGGCCTGGCGGGTACGTAGCGGCCATCAAGGCGGCCCAGCTTGGTCTCAAGACGGCATGCGTGGAGAAGCGCGGCTCCCTTGGTGGCACGTGCCTCAACGTTGGCTGCATTCCGTCCAAGGCACTTCTCCACGCGACGCATCTCTACCATGATGCTCACGCAAATTTTGCACGTTATGGAATACAGGGTGGGGAGAAGGTAACTATGGACATTGGCAAGATGCAAGAGCAGAAGGAGCGCGCGGTAAAAGGTCTTACAGGTGGGGTGGAATACCTTTTGAAAAAGAATAAGATCACTTACTACAAGGGTGAGGGAAGCTTTGATTCCCCCACATCTATTAAGGTGAATGGACTTGACGGTAAGACTGAAACTCTTGAGACTAAGAAAACAATTATTGCTACCGGTAGCGAGCCGACAGAGCTTCCTTTCTTGCCATTCGATGAGAAGGCCGTTCTCTCCTCAACAGGTGCTTTGGCATTAAAAAAGGTGCCTAAAACAATGATTGTCATTGGCGGTGGTGTTATCGGCCTTGAGCTGGGTAGTGTATGGGCCCGCCTTGGTTCTCAGGTTACAGTTGTGGAGTTTGCCCCACGCTGTGTCCCTTCACTAGACGAGGATGTCGTCAATTCTCTCACCGGCACACTTGCGAAGAATGAAAAAATGAAGTTTATGACCAGCACAAAGGTTGTGAGTGGGAAAAACAATGGAGACAGCGTGACGCTGGAGGTGGAGGACAAGGATGGCAAACGTCAAGTACTTGAGTGCGAGGCGCTCCTTGTTTCGGTGGGCCGACGCCCGTATACTGCGGATCTTGGTCTTGATAAGATCAACGTGAACACTAACGAGCGTGGATTTGTGAAGATTGGCTCTCACTTTGAGACAAACGTGCCCAATGTTTATGCAATTGGGGATGTTGTGGACAAGGGTCCGATGCTCGCACACAAGGCAGAGGAGGAAGGTGTTGCGTGCGCAGAGCTGCTCGCAGGGCGTTCTGGACACATCAACTACGACGTCATCCCTGGTGTCATTTACACAACCCCCGAGGTCGCGAACGTTGGGAAGAACGAGCACGAGCTGAAGAAGGAGCAGGTGGAGTACAAGGTTGGCAAGTTCCCCTTCAGCGCCAACAGTCGCGCCAAGGCGGTCGGGACCGAGGACGGCTTTGTGAAGGTCCTCGTGGACAAGAAGACGGACCGCATCCTCGGCGTCCAAATAGTCTGCGCGGCGGCCGGCGAGCTGATCGCAGAGGCCGGTCTCGCGATGGAGTACGGCGCGAGCTCGGAGGACGTCGGCCGCACGTGCCATGCCCACCCAACTATGTCCGAGGCGCTCAAGGAGGCCTGCATGGCGTGCTTTGCCAAGACAATCAATTTTTAATCCAACGCTCGTGTGAGAATGCAAGACAAAGAGAAAGAAGTGGTATAAAGGAAAGCAGTGGTCCTTTGTAAATACTTATTATTATTATTATTATTATTGAGTGGTCGAAGAGAACCGGTAAGATGGAGAGAAGGGTATATATATATTTTTTTTTTTGTGTTTGTCTTTAAGCATCTACACACCGATGCAAATATCATGAGGATGTTTTATTCAAGGCACACACACACAAAAAAACAACAACAACAAGATCATTAGTGATAATGGAATAACTCGATGAACTGTTGCAACATGTTAAAAAATGGTGCAAAAAAAAAAAATGTCGCAGTTCCACCAGATATTAAAACAAACAAACAAAAAAAAATCAAAATTATTTATAGTTGCCTACTGCCTCACACGAATGTGTGGTGAGGATGAGGGGAGGGATCAGATGAAATGGAAGACTAGCAAAAGAGGATCACTGATGAGTAGATGATACGAATATAATGAAGGAAGATACGTTTGGGATGATGTTTGGCAAACACTAATGTTTAGGCGCTGCAGGATCTCTTAACGCGATGGCGGCAAAAACAGAGAGAGAGAGAGAGAGAAAGGGATTGCGTGTGTATATTTACTTTCTGAGCACTCACCTTTTATCCTCACGTGTTTTTGGATTAGAGGACCTTATGCAAAATAGAGGAAATACCAAAAACGGTAGGAGGCAGGAATGATGGATACGTACAAAGCGTAAAGGACATATTCAAAGGAAAAAAAAAAAATGAACCAATTCTCTTGGTTTTCTTCTTTGTTGCTGTGGTTCTTCGATTTACTAATTTTTTCTCTCACGGCTCACGCGAGCTGATTATACCTCGTCAAGAGAAGGCCTTGGTACTTCTTTAAAAAAAAAAAAAAGTCATGTTGAAGATACGAACTATGAATTTCGCGAACGGTATTTTTGCTAAACATCGTGGATTTTTTACATTTTTTTTTTTTGTTGTTGTTTCTTGACTTTTTAGTTTGCTCAAGTTTGGTATTGTAGAAGAGAAGATAAAGGACAGTGGTAGTGAAAATTGATCGTTGTTTAGGTGTGTGGACTACAAAAAAAAAAAAAAAAAGCGTCGCATACATACACAAATACACAAATACAGATATATCTATCTATATATCTCTATACGGATTGATCCTACTTCATTTTGCGCAGCTGCAATGAAACAGAAGGGATTCGATACGGATGTACATGCAGCGAGCCACACCACTCTGCGGGAGGTATCAAATCTCTCCGTCCTTGGCGATGCAAAGCAGCGGCTAGCACAGCGGGCGAGCGCCAACCATGCCTCTGCCGACTCGCACCGCTTTGCTGCGTCAACGGCGATATCTAGATCCAGTCTCTACGGCGCCGGTTACGGCTCTTTTGTGGAGAGCCGCAGGGAAGAGTCCAGGAGCCCGGGCGCGGACAAGTATCGTGCGAGGGACCCCACATACTGCACGGACCTTGTCAAGGACATTACGGCGGATTTCATGGAAAAGGAACGACAAGTGTCGGCGCTACCATCGGGTGGGAGGATTGTTGCCTCGCCACGGTACCTTACGTATCAGCCGGAGATAAACGAAAAAATGCGTATGATTCTTATTGACTGGCTCATCGATGTGCATCTGAAGTTTAAACTGCACCCAGAAACGATGTACCTCGCGGTGAACATCATTGACCGCTACCTTTCATGCTATAACACAAAGCACTCGACGTCTACGTATGTTTCACGCTCACAGCTGCAGCTAGTTGGCATCACCAGTATGTTGGTGGCCGCCAAGTATGAAGAGATATGGCCCCCAGAAGTAAAGGAGTGCGTACACATCAGCGCAAATACATATTCTCGCGATGAAGTAATTTTAATGGAGCGGGCCTTGTGCTCTACTCTTTTGTTCCGCTTAACGGTTCCGACAGCTTTTCCTTTCATGGCTCGTTTGCTGAGTGTCATGGAAGGCTTAGAGCGCCAGGGCAACAATGACGGACAGAGCGTCTCCATAACACTTCTTCGCCAGGCCTCATTCTTCTTTCTCGAACACGCACTTCTGGAGTACAAATGCCTGCAGTTCACTCCATCTCAGCAGGCGAATGCCTCACTGTTCCTTGCGCTCGTCACACTGCGCATCAAAGAACACGGCGCCGTCTACTCGATGGCCGGCGAGACGATTTGGACCCGACACCTGCAGCACTACAGTAAGGCGCAAGTACGGGACTTCAAGGCGTGTGCTGATGTTATTCTAGAGTTTGTGAGTTATGTCCCCACTACAAAATATCAAGCCGTGCGCCGCAAGTACAGCAGCGGGAAGTACGGCGAGGCTGCAAAGCTTATGATGCCCAACGAACTTCCAGATTACTAAGGGAAGGGGGAGGGGGGGCGGTTTGTACCTGCTACGGTTGCGGCCTTTTTATTTTTTTATTTTGATATTTGGAATATGAAGAATGGAGCCGTGCCGTACTGTCGTCTGTTTCTGTTTCTCCGCTTTCGGTTCACCTCACCACAAGATTAGATACTTAGATACACTTTTATTTATGTTTTTTTGTAAGAGAATATTTTGTTCACCCCACTCCTTTTGTTATTTATTTATTTTTAATAATAGAAATAAAACAATTTAGACACACTATAATCTCTCGCTTCTTTTTTTTTTTTTTTAAAGAAAAAAAGACCTTTTTCTTCCTGTCGTGCAGTTTATTAACGATAGAGCAAGTGAACACATCATATTTCAAACAATGTAGAACCGAGAGAGCAATAAGTGCGAAAAAAAAAAAAAACACTTATGGTATGATATTATATTTATATATATAATGACAAGGAAGTAAAGAAAGAGAGCATTGAAATGAAATTCACGACATGGTGTGAAGAAGAAAAAAAAAAAAAAGAAAACAAGAAATTGAGGGAAAACAACAGCAACAAAAAACAAAAAAAAAAAAACTATGCATACGAACAAAGTTATTTTAAGTGAATTGTTCACTCCAATTCATTCTGAATAAATGTTCTTTTCTTTAGATACATTCCTCTTTTTTTTTTTTTCATTCACACGGAGAAATGATGTTCACTGGGCGGATGAGATGAGGTCAGGATGTGTGGTATATGTAGAAAACATGGGATGTACAAAGCCACAACTGGATTTTGTCCACTGAGTGGGTAGGAGAAAAAGTGGCGAGTGAGAGAGAAAAATTAAAAAAAAACAAAAAAAAAAAAGAAAACGATTTCACATTGTAGGAATGAGAAAGAAATAATGCGAAGAACACACATAAGAGCAGACACAATGATAACAGCAGAAGAACACAAAACAGAAAACAAAACACCAACAGAGGTGCATGTGAGTAAGCAAGAGAGGAGAACGGGACCTAAAACTACGAGAAACGAAAGTGAAAAACAAACCAAAAAAAAAACAAAAAGACCACACAGTTTTCAGGTTGCGTGTGATTTGTTTTTCATTTTTTTTTTTTTTTAGGATTACACTATCCACTGTATTCATTTCTCTCTTCTTTTCTGTTTGATTTGTTTTGTTTTGTCTATATTTGATGAAGACTGCCCATTGTGTTATACTTTTAGAACTTTCCGTAACTCTTTTCTTTAGTAAATTTGTACAGAAGGACGTTTTGATTCAATGCCAATTCAGAAAGGGGACGGGGGGGGGGAGAGGCAACAGGAAAAAAAAAAAAAAGGCCGTGTTGATCAAAGGAGTGTGTTTTGTAAAAGAAATTAGGAAAAGGAAAGAGTGCGTACGATGCTGAGTAAGCGAAAAAGACAAACAAAAAAAAAAAAGAAAAGAAGAATTGGTAGAGAAAAAAAAAAGTTTTTTTTTTTTTTTTTCTTCGTTCCTCTAGAACAAAAAAATTTGTCTGGGATGCTTTGTCTTGTTAATTAAGAAATGCGGTGCTTGTAACGCACTGTATTTGTTTACCCCTCTCTTTATGGGACTATATCTGAAAAAAACAAGAAAGAAAAAGAAAAGTAATATGTATATATATATATATATATATATACATATATATGTGTGTGTGTGTCTGTGCTTCTTTCTCTTTTCTTTATTTAAGAGAACTGTTCATTATTGTTATAATTATTTTTTTTTTTTTGCAATTATTTCTCCCAAATACCTTTAGTAGTCTTCTTCCTGGCAGAGGAATGGGCATTCGTATGCTTTATGACTTTTTCAAACTCCAGCAGTGGGAGCGAGAGGTCCTCAGTAGGGATTCCAAGCGCGAGGGAGTCTTCACCCGCGCCTTGCGCCGCGTGCCCTGGTCTGGCGTCACTATGTTTCTTTTTGTCATGATTTTCTTTGGCGTGGACCTCGGCGCCGGCATCAAGCACACGGCGCGGCAGATCCGCGAGAAGAAGGACGAGGCGATCGAGTCCGTCGAGATGCAGAAGCTGCAGGCACGACAGTGGTCCGTGGAACAAGTCAAAAACTTTCGCGAAGGGGAGCTGCCGAAGCCGTCGTGGTCTGAAGGCGGACCGCGCGGATCAGCTCAGGCTTGAAGCTGAACAGCAGAAGCAACAAATGGTGAAAGGAGGGGAAGAAGAAGAAACAAAAACAAAAAAAAAAAAGCAAAAAAAAAAAAAAAGGCGGCGGGAGTGAAGAAGCAGAAGATGAACCTATGGCACACACAAAAACAACGTTCAAAACGTTTTGCTGGGATCTCTAGAATTACACTTGGGAAGCTCTCGTTCATGTCATTGTGCATTCGTAGGCATGTGTGCGTGTGTGTGTATTTAGATCGGATTTATTTATGTCAACGGCTGTCCGAAAGGAATGAGGGATAGAAACGGGCAGCAGGGACTTTGAGGGCGGTGATCATTTGTTAGAGCGGGGGATTGGGTATAAACTCCATGCAGGCAGTTAGGGTGCCCCCCTCCACTGTTGGCGGTAGGGTCGCGCATTTTTTTTTTTTTTTGAATAATTTCTTGATAACATGAATTACTTATGCCTTCTAGTTTATTACTGTTATTACTCTTACTATATATATTTTTTTCTCAATCCTTTTTTTTTTGTTTTTGCTGCTTTCTCGTTTTTTTTTTTTTGTTTTCTTCTTTTCCCTTTTTGAAACGATTTCCACCAAAATTGCATATGTATAGACACTTTAAGCTTAAAGGTGGTGAATTGACAGAAGGCGAACGAGGAACAACGTCAATATATAAATACACACACACACACACACACACATATACATATATATATATATATAATATTTATTTATTTATTCCTTTTAAGGGAAAGCCTTTGAATACATGTTGACTCGGGTCATATATGACCTTTACTATTTAAAGCGCATTCACAGTGTCTTTCCGGACCAGAAGTTGGGGAATGCAATGCGGGGAAAGCTCAGTGCGCTTGACCTCAGCGCTGGGCCGTCGCCTGGGCCCGCCGCGCTTCGGCGACTGCTTGAGTGCCTCGTGCACTTTCAGCTTGGCAACAGCGCAGTGACAGCGAGTGCCGTTGCTCTGGTGCGGGATGAACTTCCTCGTATGACAGGCGCGCAGCTCTCCCGCACTGTTGCCGCGTGCTGTACGCTCAGTCAGCACGATGTGTCCATTTCCGCGGTGCCGCTTCTCGCGGAGGCGCTGCCCGCCATGGAGAGTGCCGCGATTGTGCAACTCGTGGAGTCTCTTGCAGCTGCTGGGGTGCGGCACGAGGACACGTGGGCGCTGCTTGCGGAGCACTGCATTCGCCGCATCGACACCTTCACTGGGCGACAACTATACCGTGTGATTGAGTGCTTCTACGAGCGTCGCTTAGACTACCCGGACTTCTACGTTGTAGCCGAGCGTTACATCTGTGCGCAACCCCCGTCGTACATCACGGCGGGGGACCTGCGTGGCGTTGTGGAGTGCTACCGCAGTCTTGGGATGCCTGTGGTTTCTTTGCTTGCCGCGAGCTCCGCGCGCTCTGCGGAGGGCTTTGACAGCGGCCTTGCCGCCGTGGCGCCGACCCGCGCGCGCCGCAGCAGCAGCGGGAGTGGGAGCGGGAGTGGCGGCGGCATTGGTAGTGGTCGCGAGGCGGCGGACGAGCTCTCGCGCCGTGCGGTTTTTGCCACATTTGTGCAGTCGACGCTCAAGGCGCTGCGCGGGGCGGACGAGGCGCAGCTCTTTGACGTGCTGCAGAAGTGCGAGGGGAAGCAGGTGATGCACGCGGAGATCATGGAGGCGGCGGCGCAGCGGCTGCTCGAGCTCCACTGCGCCGCCGGCGAGTCCGCGGACACGCTGCGCGCGACGGCGATTGCGCGCGCGATGCTGCGCTTCGACCGCAGCGAGTGGTTTGTGCGCGCGGCGGCGCCGCTCTCGCAGCTGCTCGACCGCTGCGCGGAGGCCCTCCCCGCCGCGCACGACTGCCGCCTCCTCGCGATCGCCGACGGCGCGCTGCGGCGCTTTCCGGCGGGCGCGCGGCCGGAGCGCTTCTTCGCGGCGCTCGTGCGCGAGGTGCGGGTCGGGGACGTGGCGGCGGCGCGCGACGCGCGGGTGCTGCCGCTGCTCGCCGGCGCGATGATGGCCCTCCGCGCGCACGGCGGCCCCGCGCGGCTCGAGCAGCACATGCCGATGATCGCCCACGCCGCGGCGAACGCCCCGCTGCGCGTGCAGGCGGAGCTCGCGGCGGCCCTCGCGCCGCTGCCGGCCGCGCGCCGCGGGCTCCTCCCGGGGCTCTTCGCCGAACTCGCCGCGCAGCGCCGCCTCGCCCGCGCCCTCACCCCGCGCGACGCGCTGCTGCTCCTCGAGGCAATGACTCGCAGCAAGCAGCCATGCGGGGCCGCCATGCTCGCAGTCGTCGAATACACAAATAAGAACCGCGGAAGGTTCGAGGCGCCGGAACTCGTCAACGTCGTCATGCAGCTCGCCACGCTGGGATTCAAGGACATTGAGTACTACACATCCACAACCACGTATGTTCTCGATCGCGCCCCACATACCACAGTGGGGGACTTGTGCAAATTACTCTACGCATTTACTTTTATCATCAAGGGCGTTATTCGCGTCGTTCAGCTGATGCTCCCGCGCCTCCGCGTCTCGGCGAGTCACGCGAGTCCGCGAGACATCACATTGTTACTCTATAGCGTGGTGAAACTGGGCATCGACCGCCATGCGGAGGTCACCGCACCGTTTTGCGATCGTGCGGTGCACTTACTGCCAAACTTTCGCGGCGAAGAACTCACGAGCTGCATGAGCTCGTTACGGGCCTTGCGATTCGCGCATGACGAACTCCTCGCTGCCGCCGCAAATACTGTTGGTGCGGAATTTACACGTCGCCAATGTTTGCCAACGGCAAACGTGAACTCTGTCCAAGAGCCATCCTCTGCGACGAAAAGGCCTACAGTGTCTCCAGTGCTAACAGACTCGCAGCTGATTACAGTGTCCTCTGCCGTTCTGCAGTTGCGGCCACCGCTGCTGCGCGCCGAGTGGCAGCCAGCGCTGCGAGATGTTGCTTTTCTCACACTCACCAAGGCGGGGCCTGGTCTCACACACACTATTGTGCTCACAGTCGCGGCCCTCGAGTCCCCACCGTGCGACTTGGACAATGCACGTTTGCTTTTGCATCGCGCAAATGCTGTCTGCCAGCAGCTCCCAAGTGGCGTGGCAGCAGCCGAAGTGCTGCTTGCGCTACACGACATATACACTCAAAACAAGGACAACAGCAGCAATAGCAATACTAACAACAAGGACAATGACAAGAGTAAGAGCGTTGCGTCCAACACGGATAAATATGAGCCGAAGGACGTGGGGATGGGGAATACAGACGAGCGAGAAGCATTCGCGGCAGAGCTGTTGGCGTCTCCGCTAGCTGCCCACACAAAAGCAAACCTCGCAAGTGTCATGGCGAGTGCTGAAGTGCGAGACCGACTGCGCGGAAAGGGACTGCTGGGCGTTCTCTCCGGCGTCAGTGCCTCATTCACTGCGGAGGAGACGGACTGCGTGTCACCGCGCGACATTCCGCTGCGCGATGCGTTGCTGCGGCACCACAGAGCCACACGGCAGTCAAGCGCACCGGCGTCCCCGCGGCGCAAGAGCCCTGCGCTGAAGCCGACTGGGAGCAGAGCGAAACACGAGAGGGAGCACACAGGGAAAGCAACAAGAGGGTCTGCGGCGCAAAAAGGCGGGGGGGCGGCGGGGAAAGCGGGAAAAGCGGCAACGGCGGAAAAGAAAAAGAAGACAGCGTCGCCCAAGGCGGGGACAACGCCTCACATTAACTTTGGCATTGAGGCACAACAAGGGGAAATCGATGAGTTTCGTATATGATACTATGATCATCACATCCGCATCCAGGTTGAGAAATTGTGCAGTATATTTTTCCCTGGGGGCGTTCATTGCATTATGCGCTTCTCATTATATATATATATATATATATATATATATATATATATATATATATAGATGTGGCGTATTTTTGTTTCTTTTTCTGTTCTTACCTGATTTTGCCTATGTATTGTTTTTTTTTTTTCTTTTCTTTTTTTATTATTTGCCTTGCATACCGTCAACAATTTTTTTTGCTCTCTTCTCTCTCTCTCTCTCTTTTTTTTTTTCTTGCTTTCTGTGTGTTTTTTTTTTTATTTTATTTTTTAGAAAACCTTTTTCCCGCAGGTAATAATATTACTTAAGCAAAGAGAGCGATAAAGCTAATAATAGTAACAGTCCCGATAACATCACTCAAGAGATCTAGACTTTATTCACTTTATCTCGTCTTTTAAGGGTGCAAATCGACGATTGATCGTCATTGTGCCTGAGTCATGCGAGAGAGATTGCATTAGTTCTGTGTGTGCCTCTGTTCCTTTTTTTTTGTTTGTTATAGTTGATTTCTTCTACTCTTGAGAAAACAAATTGTTTGACATTTGCATAAAAAAAAAGAAGGTAAAACAATATATATGTATATATTTAACCTTGAACTACAAGGATTACATGCTATCTTCTTCTTCTTTTCATGTCTTTTTTTTTTACTGTATTAAAAAATCAAATAAATAGCCTTCTGTGGGTCGGCAGGACCGCTTAAAGGGGGGTGGTCAATCAGGGCAAGAAATATATGTATATATATATATATATATATACATATCGTCAATTTTATTCCTCCAAGCCTAGGAGCACATTCATTCTCCTTTTCGTTCTTTTAATTTCTTCCACGTCCCGTTGCAGCAGGCTTTCTTTACTCCTCTCCCCCTCCCACGCCTTATTCGGTACACTTCCCAATGCTGCTGCGCCTCGTGCTTTACGTGGATGATTCGGGTGCGGCATTTCCACTCGATAGTCCCTGCGTGCAGTTGTTCAACAGAGACGATCTTTATAACTTTCTTGCCGAGATACTTCAGCGCCCTCCCCGAGTTGTTTTCTTCTGGAATTTTGAGCGCAATCAGTACGAGCCCCTCACATCGCTTGAATGTCTTCAGGCGTGTACCCCTAGCGGCGAGTCAGGTGCGTGTGTGAGAGACAGTGCAAGTGAAACTGTCGCGTGTCTGTGGGTGGAGACGCGGCCGCTGCGACTAGATCCGGTAGACCCTGAAGTGGATGTCGACGAGTACGCAGAGTTACAGGCACATGTCATTCGCTGGACGGGCAACGCACATGTTTCCTACACGCTTCAGACAGCACTCCGTGTGAGTGACCCTTGCGCTGCGCGTCTCTTTGATCATGTTCGTCGCGAAGAGCTTTGCGGTGACTCTGACGATGTGGAGCTGCTCTATTACACAAACAATTCCCTTGACTGCGGGGAGGTACTGCGGAATGGCTTTTGCCTCGCGGACCCGAGGCCGGAGCGTCTCTTTGTCTTTTCCTCCTCCATGCTGGACAGTGAGGCGCGGGCCCCCCCGGCGGCGGGGGCGACGAAGGCGCTTCTCTGCGAGGTCGCCCCCGGCCGCGCCTTCGCCGCGGAGGCGCCGCTCTGGCGCGCCGCCGCCGCCCCGCCCGCGGGGTACGACAGCGCGCGGCACACGGCGCGGCGTGGCGGACACGTGTCGGTCGGTCTGCGCGTGTCCCGCGACCACCAGGCGCTCGCGCGGTATGTCCTCACCATCCGCCCCGCCTCGCCGGAGCGGTCGCGAGCGGTTCCCTCCGTGGCTGCGCAGGCCTACTCGGCTTTGCGTGGCGGTGCCGGTGGTCGCTCGCATCTTCGCCCCTCGCGGCAGGTGCGTGCCCCGCAGTGCGTGGCGCACCCCGGCACGGCGCTTGGGCTTTGGTGCGCGCAGTGTGCAGTGCTTGTGTGCCCGTACTGCGCAGCTGTCGGGTCACACCGCGGGCACCGTGTCGCCGGGGCAGACGCCGTTGCGGATGAGGCGCGTCGCCGTGTGCAGAGTCTTTGTCATGAGCTTTCTATGCGCCTCGATCACTACCGCCGAGTCCGCACGCAGCTCGCTGCGGAGCAAACGCAATTGCGTGTCCGCGTACGGGACGCGGCACGTGCAATGGATGCGGCGTTTGCGGATATTCGCCGCGCAGTGGAGGAACGGCGCCGCGTGTGCATTACGCGCGCAAAGGCACAGTCGCTTTGTCTCGACACGCCACTTACTGAGGCTTCGCGTGTTGTGCGGAAGTATGAGGAGGCCATTGCACCACTCGAGCGCGCATGGAGCGCGTGCGGTGGAACGAGTGTGACATATCTCGCAGAGGTGCCGCAGCTCATGCGAGCGGGCGCGCAGTTTGCGAGCGAGACACACGACAGAGCGCTAGAGACTGCAGTTGCAGCGGCGAAGAAATTGCGCGCGAAGGAAGAGCGCGTGCTGCAGTTGAATTGCGTGGGCATTCGCCGCCGCATCGAGCGCCTTGGCAGTATCAGCAGCAGCGGCGAAGACGACGGCGACGACAATAACAATAACAATGCCATCGCTGGCGAGAACGGGAAGAGCAATGGCAGCAGCAGCGGCAGTTACGCGGAGGCGGGGGCGATACCTTTGTTGGACTTCACGCAGTGTGTAAGCGAAAGCCGCAACTGCAAACGCCTCGCGCGCCTCTCGACCTCTCCGGGCGTCTCTACGCCGAGTCACCCGAGCGTGAGCGACAAGAGCTCTGCGCCCCGCCCCGCGTCGGGAAAAGTGCGAACCCGCGCTGCGAATGATGTCTCCAGCGATACGGCGTCGGCTGAGGGACGCGGGAGAGAAGGCGGGCGGGGATTCGTTCAGCGGCGGCGCCTTGCGGACATGCGCAGAGGATACATATGGTGCGTGCATGACGCAACTCGGCACTTTCACCCCGACCAGCGCCGTGCGGTGTGCTCTCAGCCTTTCACTCTGCTCGGCCAGCGCTGGGAGCTGTGCATTCGGGCAGCGGCAGCGACACGAAGAAAAAAGGAAACGGGAAATGGAACATGCGATGCGGCAAAGGAGGAACCACTTGGGATCTTTTTATACCCTGTGGAGCACACGCAGCGGATGGACTTTCGCATTGTGCTCTTTTCTGCATCCGTGTGGGCGGAGTGGGATGTCACGGGATGGGACTCAGACTTTGCGGGAAAGGGATGGGGCGTTTATCCATTGCTCTCGCGAAGAGAAATGATACAGACGGACCGCCTGGCGTGCGACAACACAGTAAAGGTGTGTGTTGTGCCGTCCAGTGCACTCTATTAGACACCAATAATATGTGTGTGGCTGTGTAATGAAAAGGGGAAATAAAAATAGAGACAGTGATGATGAGTCAAAGCGGAACTGTTTTTTTTTCATTTGTTTTTGGAATACGAGCTTAATGAGAGCATGAAGGAAGGGGGAAGTTAGATGCATTTCTATAGATTTAAGGAACGAACTGCGCGTGACTGGACGCGGTTGAGAGAGGTTTTTTTTTTGTTTTTTTTTTTTGTATGCGTCTCATTCTTCCTTATGCGTAAGTTGTATGTGTATCCCTAGCTGCATGGGATCCACACTCTTCCATTTTTTTTATTTTTGTGTGTGTGTGTGTGTGTCGACATACGTACTGCTCCCTTTCTGACATACATATGTATACAAATGCACGTAACTTTGGTATTGGGAGGAGATGATCTAAAGACTCATCTGCGGCTTTTGTTTCTGCTCCGGTGCCGTGTCGAGTGACTTTGCGGCCAGCGAGAAGGACTCGAATGCCATTCTCGAGCCATTACTCGGGGGCTATGTCTACGGGCGACACTTTCCGCTTGTTTTTATTTTGCCACTGGAAAGAGTCTGAAGAGAGCGAGGGAGAGTGTGGTATTGCAGTTTAAGGGGAAAGGAACAAAGACACCGCTCCGTTGCCCCGATTGGTACTTTTTTTGAGATCACAGACGTCATCGACAGCCCACTCGGTGCGCCATCCCTTAGACTGAGCTTTCTTTGATGCGTAGCGCGGGGGACTCTTTTGTTGTGTATCTATCGAGTGCAGTGTAGCACGATATTGCGTTTGTCGCAAAGCATTACGACAAATGATTTTGTAGAAGTAGCGCACATTGGACATGTAGTTCTGTCAGCATCTTTATGTAAACGTTAACTAGAATTCGTTGAGATGAAAACAAGCGCCTCGCAGAAACTGTATTTCCAGACAAACAAACAAACAAAAAGAAAAGAAAAGAAACCTTATTCAAAATGAATTTTTTTTTTTTTTGTTGTTGTTGTTCTTGTTTGTTTGGAAATCACTAGTTGATAAAAAAAACAAAATTAAACATTTTTTTTTTTTTGTTATGGTTGTATTTCTTTAGACCATATTCAAATGTGTGTATCTTATAATGAAGTCTTGTTCTACCCTATTCATTCTGTTCAATCTTTCTTGGTGCTTTTGGGTTACTCTTACTATTATTATTTCTTGTTTGTTTGTGGTTAGAAAAGTAAAATAGTTTTATATAGAGTTATATATACATATACATATATATATATATATATATTAGTTGGGGCCTGTGCCCATATGCACAACCGAAATGCACAGCGCGGAGATTTTTCGGCGCGTAGTGCACCTGTGAATAACGTGCGCATGCACTCGGAAGGTTTGCTTGGCGCGTTTCGCAGTGATCATTCGAATGACCGCGCCACGAAGGCGTGGTTTGAGGATCTTATGCAAGTGGTGGAGGATAGCGGGGACGCCGCCTTCTCTCGTGTGCGGGCCCCGTTGTTTGAGAGATCCGCGCGACCGCACGTGTTCTCGGCGGACGAGCGGCGGCGAATGGATAACTATGAGAGTATTGACTATGGCGAGGCTCAATCGCTCACTTATAAGGCTCGCATGGCGAACCGCAAGGAGGAACGCCTGTGGCTCAAGTGGGTTATGTATATTGCCGTGGGCCTCAGTGTGGGTCTGTGGTCTGTTTTGCTTTTTCAGACACTAGAATTTATGTCTAATATCAAGTTACGCGTCCTGCATGAATATATTGTAACGCACTCTAGAGGAGTTCAGGACGGCGCCGTAACTCCGGGCGGAGTGCCATGGCGGGCTGTGGGATGGGGATATTTTATTATTGCGGCGTGGGCTGTGGTCGCAGCAGTGCTTTCGGCGCTGTGTTGTGTTTTGAGGCCAAGCGCAGCCGGCAGCGGTGTGCCTGATGTCATGGCATATATTAATGGCATCATGTTCCCCCGCATTTTCAACATTCGAAATTTGATCATTAAAACTTTTTCTTGTATACTTGTTGTGAGCTCTGGTCTTCCTGTTGGTGCGGAGGGTCCGATTATTCACATTGGTTCTCTCATTGGCGCGGGGATACCAACCGGTCGAAGCCGCACACTGCATTGCAGCGCAAGCGCACTGCTCTCGAGGTTCCGCAACCCACGTGACATGCGGGATTTTATTTGCGCCGGCGCTGCATGCGGTATGACCTCCGCCTTCTCTAGTCCAATTGGCGGAATGCTATTCGTGATGGAAGAAATGGCAACTTTTTTCCCAGTAAAGTTGGCCGGTCTGGTGTTTGTTGCTTGCCTTTCATGTATGTGCGTGATTCAGATCATAAATTCGTACCTCACGGGTTGGCATCCATCAAGTCGATCGCCCGGAATGTCGTCTGGCGACTTTCGTACCGGTGCGATTGCTATGTTTATTGTAAATAACACTCCTGAGGGTCGTGTCCCTATGAATTTACTTACACTAATCCCAACCGTGGTTGGTGCTATCGCGCTAGGGCTACTCTCTGTATGGTATACAGTTTATAGTGTCAAATTTACGCGGTGGCGGTCGAAGCGTATTTTTCCTTTTGCTTCCTTACGTGTGCTAGAGCCATGTATCGCTGCACTGATTTACATTACAGCGTGTTATATGCTTCCGCTGGCATTTGAATGTGTCGAGGTTCCTTCCTATGTTGCCAAACACAAAGAGGATCTAAACATTGAACTTTTTACCGCATTTTGCGCGGATCGTGAGAGAACGTTTAATCCGCTTGCAACACTTACATTAACAAGTCCTTACAATGGTATTCGTCTGCTTTTTTCGCGACGTACGGCGGATCTAGTACCGTGGTATGTTTGTTTAATACATTTGCTATTGTACGCATTTGGTTCTAGTTACGCTGGTGGGATGTTTATCTCTTGTGGAACAGTGATCCCATCTTTATTTATTGGTGCAGTTGGGGGCAGACTAATTGGAATCCTATTTGGGAACAAGGTGTGGGCAGATCCTGGTGTGATGGCGCTTATTGGCTCCGCATCATATTTCTCTGGCATTTCTCGCCTTTCTTTCTCATTGATTGTCATTATGATGGAAGTGACCTCAGACCTCACTCATATCACATGCCTCATGGCTGGTGTTATTATTGCTCGGGCTCTGGCTAATCGCTTCTGTCACTCCTTCTACCACTCCCTATTAGAAGTGAAGGCGGCGCCCTTTCTGGAGCCTCAGGCAAGCGTACACAAACTGGACATATTTTGTGCCAAGGACATCATGACCTCACCGGTTGTTGTGCTGCAGACGGTAGAGACTGTGTCACACCTGATGGAAGTGCTTCAATCCACAGTACACAATGGCTTTCCCGTGCTCTCGGAGGATGGAACGTATCGAGGCATCATCTCGCGGTCGCAGCTGAATTTGCTCATGTGGTTTATTTATATGCGCGATGTGGAGCCACACGGCGAGTCGGACAGTGAAGCTTCGCACGGCGATGCCCTCACGTGCGCTGAGGGGAAAAGGGGGAATCGGAAAATTAGTACAGAGAGAAGCAGTGCTCTCTTGCAGCAGCGGCTCGCGCGGCAGCCGCACGCGTCGCAAAAGGATTTGAACGAAGTCCGAGAGCGTATGTTTTGGCGACGACTCCCACCGCTCCCACCAACGGAAATGGCACCGGATGTGGTGATGCAAGCATTTGTGGACCTCGAGCCGTACGTGGATCTTAGTGCCTATTACGTTCGGGATGTCATGTGCATCTCGCGTACTTATTATATCTTCCGCCACTTGGGTTTGCGACATCTTCCCGTTGTGGACAGGGCGAATCGTGTGGTGGGAATCATTACACGCACAAACCTCGTGGGCGATCGACTGGACGAGCGCCTGAAGGCGGCGGCAACACACTACAAGATGACTATGGAAGAGCGGGCGCGCCGTTCTTAGACTGAAACTTGAGTAAAACAAAACAAAACAAAACAAAACAAAAAAACAAAAAAAGAACAAGAATGCAGCTGAAAGTCAGAAAAACAGATTTGGGCATATTGTGTTAAGGTTCCTTCCAGTTAATCTCTACTGTCTTTTAGTGGTTATTGAATACAAAAAACAAAAACAAAAACAAAAACACGTTTGTATCGTTGTGCGCACAATTTGTGATGAGCTTAAAAAGAAAAAAAGAAAACTGAATACTAAAAGAAAGAAAAAAAAAATTGTCGTTACAACTTATACCCACAGGACCATTTTTTATTCTGTAC
Organism: Trypanosoma boissoni; assembly: GCA_030849725.1. Lineage (NCBI taxonomy): Eukaryota > Euglenozoa > Kinetoplastea > Trypanosomatida > Trypanosomatidae > Trypanosoma > Trypanosoma boissoni. The sequence goes on along the minus strand of JASANW010001419.1, from coordinate 64,730 downwards.
AGTAGTCATGCTTTCATTTTTTTTCTATTTTTTTTTTTTACTTCTTCTTCGTGTAAATTTTTATGTTATACATTTATGCTTCTTCACCAGTTTTTTGTGAAATGATCAAATAATATAAAGTAGATAGAAGGAAAAGAAAGAAAAGTTGGGTCATTTTAAAGTAAGTTACGTGTGATGGATATGTGTATTCACTCTCTTTCCATATAGATCATTCCCATTTGAATTTTTATTTCATCTCATTATTTTGCTTTGTGCACATGTCCCATATGCATTATATGGTATGCGAGGATAAAATCTATACACTTTTTGTTCTTTTTTTAAAAAAAAAATTTCTCTTTTCTCCTTGTTTATATATATATATATATATCTTTCCTTTCCATTCCTCTTCTCAGCGAGTCCATGCTGCGTGCGTGCGGGATAACGGAGTTTTTTTTGCCCGTGAGCGACGCTGCCACCGCGCGCATCAAAGTGTCGCCGGACGACTTTCTCGTTGTCGAAGTCGATCCCAACGGGCACCGCACCGATGCGGCGGACTATGAGTTCCCTCAGGCGCCATCGCTCGCGGAGCACGGCGCTTCCGTGACGGACTTGGCCACTGAAAACCCATCCGAGGAGTTTGTGGTGAGCGATGCGGCAGGTGTGCTCACAGAAGAGGTGCAGGATACCTTACAGAAAACGTTCTTGAACAAAGCGGATGCCATTGAGGCGGATTTGTGCAATGACGCAACAGAGTGTTATGTTGGTGTGTTCCACACTCGTGCGAGGCGCGAGCGGTTGCACAGATTGCTCAAGCTGGTCTTCCCGCACTTGCGCAGCGAAACGCGACGCCTCGCGTTGGAGGACGGCTATGCCTACCATGTGTACGCCACGTATGATCGGGACTATTTGCTCGTCGCGCGACTCATTGGCGAGACTGCCGCGGATACCATCAGCGCATGGCGCAATCCCGGCGAAGACATTCGCCACGACGGGGATAACCTTCGCAGCGGTCTGCACTACTCAAAGCACGACAGCGTCCCGGTGTCTGCTGTCTTCCCGCCGGACGTATCAAAGTCCACACGTCGTGCCTTTCACGAGTCCATGGCGCGGCGTTATCCTTTTGTGACCTCCCGTGTGTCGAATGGTGTGGTGACATTGCGCTATACCCCGCGCTCGCGCACTAAGCGACCCCGCGGCGATGGCGGCGCGGCCGATGGCTTCACTCATCTGCTTGTACGCAAGCGCAACGTGGACGCGCTGGAGCTGCGCGAGCTGCTCGCAGAGTGCTGCGGAGTTGCCGAGACTTCTGTGTGCGCGGCGGGGCTGAAGGACAAATGTGCCGTGACATATCAGCGCTGCTCCGTGCCGGGCGACGTTCGCGCGAACTGTCCGCAGCGCCGCGCGGCTTCGGGCGGAGTTGTGGAGATTCTTCGCGCCGCGGGCCCTTTTGCCGCGCCGGTGGCGCTGGGGGACCTTCGCGGGAATTACTTTCGCGTCCGCCTCGTCGGCGTGCGCGGGGCGGGGCCGGAGGCGCTCTGCCGCCGCGCCGCCCGCGTCTTCGCCGGCGGCTTTCTGAACTATTTCGGGCAGCAGCGCTTCAGCGAGGCCGCGCGCGCCGTGGCGGAGCACGTGGGCGCCCACGCGCTCGCGGGGCGTTGGGCCGACGCCGTCCGCTGCGCGCTCCGCGGCGTCGAGGGCCTCCACGAGGCGCTCCCGGCGAAGATGGAGCCGCGACACGCCCCGCCGGCCGCGCGCGACGCGCAATGTGTTCTGCGGGGGCTGCGGCGCGCGGCTCGTGCGGTCTTTGGCGAAGCGCCGCCAACGCGCGAGGACGTGACGGGCGCAACGCCGCGGTGGCAGCGGGTCTGCCGCGAGGCGCTCGAGGCCGTGCCGTACGCCATTCGTGTGCTTTGGATGCACGCGGCGCAGAGCCTCGTGTTTAACCTTATGCTCTCGCGCCTGCGCGCGGCCGGGGCGGAGCTCGACGGTCTCGCGCTGCCGCTCATTGGACACAGTGTCGATGTGCCACCGGCACTGCGCCCCGTACTCGACGAAGCGCTCGCGGAGCTGCGACTCGCGCCGGCGGATGCGATGGGGCAGAAAAAGGTCATGGGCGTGCCGCTGCCAGGCGCGATGCGACAGGCAGTCGTGCGGCCGCTCGAGTGCAGTGTGCAAGTCGAGGAAAGCGATGAGAGAGAGGCGAGTGACGGGTTTGCGGTGACACTCGCGTTTCAGCTGCCATCGTCTAGCTACGCAACGATACTCCTGCGAGAGGTTTTGGGCTCCGACGAGTGGTGGTGAGTACATGGCAAGGATGCACACATATTTTTTTCTCTCTCGCTCTCTCGCTCTCTCCGTATGCGTATGAATCGTTTAGTTGAATATTCTGTGAAATAACGAGTGAGAAAGGAAAGTGGCAAACTGTTAACGTACACATAGGTTGCGCTCCTGTAGTATCCTGTATATGGCCAGTTATAAGAACTTTGTCATTTTTTTTTCATCTTTACATAAATTATATATATATATATATATATATACATATAATATCTACTTAAGTGTGTGCGGTTTTTTTTTTTTTCTTACTGCGCTTGTTTATTTTGTGAAGCAAGAATAAGCGCACAAAAAAAAGGTCCCTCTACGGTAAAAGCCAAAAGGGTCAATTAAAAAAAAAAAAACCAAACCGAAGTATCGGTAATTAGGTCTTCTAGAGGGAGTGGCAGTTGCAAAGCGGTACGGCAGTCGAGTTTTTTTTTTTTTTTTGTTGGTTTGTATTTATTTAATTGTTTATTATTGTCATTATTATTTCTATTTTTTTTGGAGGTGGTCGAGGTATTTCTCTTCACTTTGCGTGTAGACATTTTCTCTCTTGCGGATTATATACGCTTGTATATAACAGAAACACAAACCTTCTTACCTAGACAATAGAAAGTAACACCTATTTAGAGAAAATTGAACGCGGAAGAAATTCCTTTAAAGGAAGAGAATGCATTCTGGTCTCTTTACACTGCGCTTTTCCCCAACCATATCGAAGGATGAATCAACAATTGATAATTCGACTGATGTGAGTGAGGTGAACGACTGGCACGTTCTTCTTCGTATTTCTGTCGACAATGAAGTTTTTTGTGTTCGTCGAAAAGGAAAAATATTTGCGGTGAGTGACTCATCTTGTACGAAAGGGAGTAGTGATGAAAAGATCCCTGGTCTCGAACGTGTGGCGCACAAACTAAAGGATCGTTATGCCACTGTCTTCATGCGATGCCACTGTCACTGGCAACAGTCGGATGCCTTCCGTTTTGACGTCCACTTTGAACGTCTTGAAGGTTTTGTTGTCGGCGTCAAGGATGAATTCCTTCATGATGTTACTGTAAGCTGCGAGGGTAGTTTAGTGTGTGGGTGGTACATTGGCGAAACGACCGTCACTGTCGGCGGAAAGCCTCTCACAGGCGAGGCAAAAGTCACTGTCGGCGACAAACCGTTTGCGCTGCCACGTCGATTGCGCTTTGTGTTGCAGTTGTACAATGGACCTCTTTGCACGAATTGCCTTGAACCCGCATACGAGCGTGACTTTACGTGTGCCGACTGCGGCGTGGTGGGGTACTGCTCGCGCGATTGCCAGTCCGCACACATGGGTGGGGGCCACGGCCTTCTTTGCCCACTCCTTCAGCGCACATACTCTGTGCGCTCAGGCCGAGTGCTGACGGAAACCGAAAAGGGAGCGGAGCTGGTCGCGTGGTGGCGAAGTCTCGAGGACGCATCTTTTTCTATTCTTCTCGACTACCGCAATCCGATAGGGCAATCCGTGGAGTTTTTTATATCCACTCTTAAACCCGCACAAGATGAGGGTTTGCGGTATCGTTACATTGTGGGCGAAGGGGTCACTCCACGGGAGGTTCCTCAGGAAGAACTTGTTGACTTCGCCTGTACGGTCTTTCATGCTGTGAGCGAAAATGCGATTATCGAGGGCTGTACACCGCTTGCCGCTGCATGCCTGAACTATATATTTGTATTCAGTCGGCAAATCAAGAATATATGGGGGTCGCATGTGTTGTACTATTACAGCTATCTTTGCGAAGACTTTGAAGGACCTATTTGCTCTGTAGAGGAATATGTGACTTACGCACGGCCTTTGCATGAGTTTGGTGTCGCGCTCATTGAGTACGCTTTAAAGAGCCCAACAGCTTTACTCTTTTGGCATCGCATTAAATTCGCAAAAAACGTCTTAATCAATTTGTACAATGTCAATCAAAGTTGTCAGTGCTCCGAGATCAAGGAGCTAGTGGACACAATTCCAGAGCACCAAAGAGAAACACTCTACTTGCTTTCGAAGCTCTATCTTATTATGGCTGCACGAGCACCAAAGAAAGATTCGCATCGACTGCTTGAGGAAGCGGAAAAGTTTCTACGTGATTGCTTGCCGACAGAACAGGAACTTATTCACGGAAACGGAAATCTTACGAGCGACAAGCTGCTGGATGACGACACGGAGGAGATGGAGCCCTCGTATCTTGCGACTCTCTACTATCGTCTCTCATCGCTTCTGTTGCTCTACGACGATGAGGAGAAGAAACGTGAGGCAGGATTGCTCAAGGCCCAGGGTGACGCACTTGTCCGAAAGGCGAAGACAACGGAGGTGATGGCGTAAGATGAACCAGTTGGGATTGCTCACACAGTCCTTGTTAGATGTGGCCGTGGATGAGCTCAAACTAATGAAGGAGAAATTAAGAAAGGATATACAATTACAACACTTTTCTGCAATGACACAAGATGATATTATGCTATCTTTTTAATTAAAAAAAAAAAAATTATTTCTTCTCCCCCCCCCCCCCTTCTCTATTTTTCTCTTTTGCTATATTCACCTGTTTTTTCTACGCAGTTTCTGAGCATGTGTGCTATATTAATAAAAAAAAGTTTTTTTTTTTTCTTTCTTCATTTTATTTCTATTTCTTTATTTAACTTTAGCAAAGCGCTGCGCACACATCTGACTCTGAAGCGTTATTGATTCTAGTGTAGAGAAGTGAACTAAGGCTTTAAAGCGGAGACTGTAAGAGAAGTTTTTGTTATTATTATTATTATTTTCGAACCCGTTATCAGAACATTTCTCGGACGGATATAAGGCCTCTTTTCTATTTTTTTTTAAAAAAAAAAAAAACATCACAGATGCGAAAAACAAATTGGCATATTTTTTTGTGCCTTTTGGCGACGGCTGTAGCGGTTATCCCTTCACTTGTTTTGTCTGCCGATCCACCAGATCCTAAATGGAGTCTCGATGGCTGTAGAAAGGGCTATACGTTTTGCTCTAATGTTACAACTATGGAGTCATGGACGAGTGGTGAAAAAAAAATCTATTTCTTCTTGGATGTCATTGCCAATACCAAAAAATTTGATGACGCGAACTTAACGGTTTGGTATGTCGGAGAAAACTTTGATGAATTTTGGGCAGAAGATCTGCTAAAGCATAACCCAGTAAATGTGGTACGCTTTTACCCACGTGGCGGTGACTATGCGTATCCACAGATTAAGTGCGACGAGAATTATTACAACCCCCAGCATCACTGTGCCCCTAGCATCTCCTGTGCGGAGCAAATTGCGAAGTCAGGAGTGAACCTCCAGCACTACTCCATTGCGGAGACAGCAGCGGACCTTGCGTGGGTCGTGCGGAAATTTGGCGGCCAACATATGCGGAATGTTATCGTTGCAGAAGGGCTTGGCACTTTTGTTGTGCAGGAAATGCTACGGGCCAAAGGTAAGATGGAGAATGTGTGGGTTATCATGGCTGGATTCACGCATCCTGAGTACTTTGACGCTTTCTCATCGCTTTATTCCGGCTATGATGCGGCGATGCAGCGGGTTCTGACCTATTGCGAACGCGAGTCATCGATGGAGTGCCTCAGCCGTGTCGGGGCCACTGAGGGCCTTTGGGACCGAATCATTAATGTTCTGACCGCTGCAGAAACAAACATGCTCAAGTGCAACAGTCTGCTCTCCTGGGGAGTGAGGGCGGAGGGGATGCACCGCGAGTACCGTGCCGTCCTCGCTCAGATGCTGAAGCACCCAGGGCAGTTGGTTATCCCAATCCAGCGGGCCCTGCAGCAGCTGATCCCGTCCTTTATATATCGCCTTCAGCGATGCAATGAAAGGGACGTTGCTGCACTGAATAAACTGTATAGTTACATTAAGAGAGGGGTCCAAGGCGAGTGTCCTGTAGTTATTCCGCAACAATACAACTGGTTAGTGAATGACCTTATGAAATCTATTCCATCAGACCCAACTCAAGTGATGCGTGACGCATCCGGGTTAAGGCAAATTATGCCCAATATTACTACACTGCAATCATTCTATGATTTTTATGAAGCCTTTCCCAAGTATAAGGTAAACAAGAACAGTATCACATCGACAGATGTGCCGATGATGTTGCTTTTTTCAGACGTGGACTCTATTTTTCCTTGGGGTGCAGCCGGGTTAGCTGCAGTGTTGTATAAGTCTGCTGAAAGACGTTTTTTGCCCTTTCAATCAGGACTTCCCGTCTCGACAACCGCATCTGATTGTATTCTGAAGAATATTGAAAATATTTACAAAGGAAAGGGTTGGCTTGATGCAGCACATTGTAGTTTAACTTCCGATTTCGCTTTGGACTTGATTGGCATAGACGCAACGTCGTACTACGGCAGAAAGGATGCGTGGGAATTTACCGTTCCAAATTTTCCTGAAATTATATCTAACACGACGTCGACAACTCCTCCACCTGCTCCCTCACCAGAAATCCCGGGAGAGTGCTCCAACAAAGGAGTGATTGTCCTTGCTGTACTCTTTGTAATTACCCTCCTTGCATTATTAGGCATGTTTGTTATGCAGTGGAAGAAAACAACATATTATCGCGTGTCCGATGACTTTTACACTAATTTGCATCATTAATCCCAGAATAGTTTGTGCGTGAAAGAGCCAGATGCACAAAAAGGAAAAGATGTGAATATGTGTAGGAGAGGATAGAGTGGGAAAACAAAAAAAAAAAAAGAAAAAAAAAAGTACGAAAATGCGTACTGGTTGGGTATCCGTGAAGTTTTCTGAATGTGTGAAGGATTGTTAGATAAGTAGTATATCAAACCTATTCTTGAATAATTAATAGGGGTAAAGAATTTGATATGAGTCGAAGTCAAAAATAACAAAGTATCTTGGGGGATGTGTTTGTGTGCAGAGTGTGTATGTGTGTGGTGGAGAGGGGGGGGGGTGTAATAGAAAAAGAAGGGTGAGAGTGGAAGTGAATTGGAAGTGCAATAAACTGTTATATGCTTTTTTATGTGTCATTTTCCATCAATGAAGGATCTCTACCTCTTTGGTAAATTTATTTTATATCTTGCTTATGAAAGATTTCCGTGTTAGCCGAATGCAGCTGTATTATTTTATTTGACGCGCACTTTTTTCGCCGTAGTTATACCGTGAAGGTTTTGTTTTTATACTGTCATATATATATATATCTATATTTTGAACTTTGTATAATTTTTATTATTTTCATTTTTTTTTTTTATTGTTGTAACACGCTTAATATATTATCATCGGTAGTTTGATGGCTTTACAAAGGGATGAGGCGGAGCTTGCACTGCCCACGAGGCGTGGCTCGAAGTACTGCGCAGAGATGGTGAAGCTTTTTCAAATGGTAGACCGAACTCCATCATCAGACTGGGCATCGCTCTCCGTGACGCTCACACATGCTTTGCGCTGTCTCGAAACACACATTGACGTGGCCGCGGAGGCTTTGCCAGAGCCAGCGCTGCTCTCCCGTGCCATACTGAAGTGCCTCGACTCACAAGGCGTTATGGGCGTGCATCGTAAGGCGCTGGATCTTCTTCACCGTCTCGCGGAGTCCAACGGAATTGCCGTGTTGCTGAGGCAGACGCCACTGCTAATGGCTGGTGTGCTTGATCTCGTGCCGCGTTGCTCGATGCAGCTCAAGTGTGAGGTATTGTATTTTGTTAAGGCTCACTTAGTGCGCGCACTTCCCCAAGAGGTTGTGGTGGTGGAGCTGCCAGGTCTCATTGAGGCTGTCATTGGAGGTATTGATGAGAATGAAAGAACCGAAATTTATCGCGTTTCAATGAGTCTTATGCATTCTATCCACCAAGTCATGGAAACTGTTGTCGTAGGAAATTGCGAAAGAGATTCTTTCATTAGTAAAGAGTTGTGTCAGGATATGACACACATGGAAAACGAAGAGGGTGTTCTGTTAAGACAAGAAGCACCACAAGAAGAACCACAAGAAGAAAAGAAACATCCAACTGAAGAACTGCGCGGCGATGCCTTTGTATATCGTGCGCTGTGGATGGCTCTGAGAAATTCTCCTTCAGTACGAGGCGCTGTCCTGCTTTATCTCCGCCGGTATCTCCCCAACGCATCGTCTGGCGTCAGCAACAGCAATAGTGATGAATTGAATACGATCACCTCTGTTTCGACACCGTCACAACTTACTTTTGTGGGTGGCGATGTACATTTGGCGCAGTGTGCCATTTTTGCGACTCTCCAGGCACCTTGCGAGCGTATACAGCGATTAATGCTTGATGTCCTCATTGGTGGTTTTCCACTTGGCGAGTCATTGGTTTTTAATTTTGCGGAGCAGTCATTACTAGTGGCCGCGGCGGTGCAACTGCTTGGTCTTCCCGGTACACCGAGTAGCATTCGCCGACGCGTGACCGATTGGCTGTTGGGCCCGGAAGCTACCGCAGACACAAACATCGTACGCGAAGTGTCGTCACTCCGTGTTACGGAGGCCCTCCACGGTGTTGTGCGTTGGTGGGAGTCGCGGACATCGGATGCGGCCGCGACTGCAGGGGCGAAGGATTCATTGCTTTTGTATTACGACGTTCTCTTTGCGAGTGCCCGTGCTCGCACAGCACAAGACTCTTCTGGGGACGATGTCAATGAGGGTATGAACGGTGTCGATCTCGCCGGCGGTGAGAGTGACAGTACTGCGGGTGTCGATCTGCTGCCCATTACGTGGATACGCTCCTTGACACACTTGTTTCATCTCACTGGGAGCACTGAGATGCATGAGGACCACACCCAACACCACCATCATTACGGAAACACAAATAATAGCAATAATAATGACGACGAGAGTGGGGGTGTTGCTGTGGAAGGCCTTACAGACAGCGCCCCACTGCGGAGTCCGTTCCTTGAGCACATTGCTCCCCTCGCCATGCCTTACGTCTGTGAATTGCTTGTATCAATGGAACTGCGCCGGCGCGATGTGATTGCAAATGAAAGGCTCAACAACAATAACAACAGCAGCAGCAGCAGCAGCAACAGCAGCGTTATCCGCATGAGCAGTCCCGTTGCGATTGATGCAATGCTTAGCAGGCTTTTTGAAGTTGTACCATGGTTTTACTTCACGCAGTACAAGCGTGGTATTGTTTCTTTGCTTTGTAAAGCTGCGGCAGAGCGCCTCGAAGACGCGGCGCACGACACAAAGGCCTCTTTGGAGCTTTCAAGGGACGTGCAACAATGGTTCCTGCAGCTCAATGGGATGACTAGCATTCTTGTGGCGCACCTCATTGGAAACAATAACAACGGTAAGAGTGAGAATACTAGCAGCGAGAGAGGATTGTGCCCCGCGCCTGAGGGGCAGATGGCTTTGTTCCACCGCGATGTTCTCTCTCTCTGTCATTCGCTATGCGATGCCATTGCTGTTTCTTGCGCTGCTGCAGCTGCGTCCCCTTCTGTGGCTGCGTGCGATGCCACGAAATTGCTGATTATCGGCTGCCTGAACGCGTTCGATGTGGTTTTTGGCACATTCACTACGCCGGGCGCTGGTGACACGGAGGAGGCGCTGCTGTGCGTACTGCTTGACGCCACTGTGGCGCTCGCCACTGCGCTCTCCCACTCTCCCGCGTACGGCGATGCCTTTGAGTGCATGGGCAGCACAACCTTTGCACTTCTTTCGCGACAGCGGCCTCGCGGCGGTGCCTGCGGGGCGGAGTGCGGGGAGGCGCTGCGGCGTTGGATCGATGCGGTCGCGGCCGTCGCGTGCGGCTCGAGCTCCGCGGGCGACGAGGCGGCACTGCGGCTGTACGTTGACGTCCTGCAGCTCGACCTGTTGCCCGATGTGCTTTGCGGCGTGGTGCAAGAAGAGTGTCTCACCGCGCGCCTCGCGCCGCGACTCTGGCGACTGCTCGGCCGTGGCGGTGCCACGCAGACGCATCGCATTGCGGATCTGCTTGTGCAGCTCCACGCGCTGCCGGGCGGCCGCGGTGCGCTGGACGCGGTGAGCGCGGAGGCGACCGCTGCGAACGGCGCTCGGCTTGTGCTGCTGTTCCGTGTGCTGGCGGACCGCGGGGCGCCGCTGGATCTCTTCGCGCCCGCGCGCCTCGCGCTTCTCCGCGCGCTGCGCACGGGGGGCCCGCTGCGGGCCGCGGCGCAGGCGCTCGCGCGGCAGTCCGTCCCCGCGCCGGAGCGGCTGCTCGGCCCCGCGGCGGCGGCGCTCGCGGCCGGCGGCGTCGCCCCGGCGGAGTTCGCGCGGATCGTCGCGGACGCGGCGGCGGCGGCCGGCAGCGCGTGGCTCGAGACGCTCGCCCGCGCCCCGCCGCCCCGGGGACTCGCGCAGCAGACCGAACACAACTCCGCCCTCGCCGCGCTCGTCCACACACTGCTCGACCTTGCGTCCCGCGGGCTCGGCAAGCAAGAAGAGGAGCAAGACGAAGAAGCGGGCGAGCAGCCATGGGGGGATCTTTGCGTCGAGGCGTGCGAGGCGCTGAACACGCTGCTGGGGCTGTGCCTGCGGCACCCGCACCCGTTGGCCGCTGCGGTCGACGTGTGGCGCAGTGTAAGTGTGCGGGTCGCGTCGCTACTGCGCGACGCTGTTGCGCGCGGGCACGCGGCAGCTCAGGTGTTGCTCTTGCGCTATATCCTCGACGCCGGGCGGCCGCCGAGCATTCTCGACGAGGCCGCACTCAATGAAACGATTGAGTCTGTCGACGCCGCACTGACGAGCGCCTCGGAGGCGGCACTGCGGCAGGAAGAGGACATGCATGATCTCTTGGCCGTGTGGTCCAGTGCGCTGCTCGAGATCCTCCAACTTGCCGTGGCGGACACAAAAGCGGCGGGAGAGCGGATTCTCTCAGCGTTAGTGCGGCGCGTGGATGCGGTGTTGTTGAGCCTCGCGGCAGAGTCGCCGCCCGACGCCGTTGCGGCGCTGTCCGCCATCGAAAAGTGCATCGGCACCATTTACGCCGTCATTGAGCTTCTCCTACCCCGCCCCACACCGGACAACACCCACAAGAGCTCTCACTCGGAGCATGATACTCATAAGAGTCCACATACGCATAATAACACAGTCCCTCTAAGCGGCGGTGCCAGCGCAAAGCGGGGTGGGATTGCGTTCTCCTGGTTCAACTTTTTGTCCTTCTCGTCTTCGTCGCCTAGTGCGGAGCCGGCAGACTTGTCGCTTGTTTCCGGCGCCGTGCATGGCTCTATGGGGCTTGTTGTGTCAACGCTATGCCGCGCACACAACGACGCGCGGGTCGTGCGCCAAACTAGCTTGGGTGACGCGAGTGTAGCGGCCGCGCGCGTAGAGTCCGTCGTGTGCGATGTCCTACGCCTGCTTGCCAGCGCAGCGGAGCGAGAATTTGTGCGCGTGTACATTGAGGTGTGGGCTGCTGAGCACGTGGAGTCGCTCGTCGTGCAGACGGCTGCCGAGGCGGCAACCGCAGTGCCTGTTGCCTGCGACGATCTTTTGGCGCCGCCCTCGCCGAATGCGCTCGCGCTTTGGCACCGCAACGCAATGGCTGCGCTGCTGGCGGTGGGCGCAGACGTTTCCGCCCCGGTGCTGCTGCGCACTGCGGGTCATCTGCTTGCGCAGGCACGCGCGGGCGGCGGACTGTGCGGGGCTTTGGCGGAGGTGCCGTTTGATGTATTTGTGTTCAGCTTTGTCCGTGCATTCTTGCGCGCGGTGCGTGTGTCGCGTGATGAAGGGCCGACTGTGCTGCACGCACTGCTCGGACTCATCACAACGCACCTCGTGGCGGGCGCGGCATCGACACCCGCGTTTCAGATCATTCTGCAGACACTCGCGGACTTTGATGCCCCGACCCCGGCCGCACTGTCCTCGGAGGCACAAAACCAAGCGGCGTGTGCGCCACCATCAGGGGCGGCGTCGGCTTTTCTCGTCAGCGGCGCTGGCGAGGCGCGGGCGGAGGGCGCAGGAAAGGATAAGCGCTTTGCGGTGGTCATTTGTCGAACGCTCGAGCACTTTGGCTCCGGCCCGCTGCACCTGTCGGGGGACGTGGCCGGCGTCCTCTCTGCGCTCCGCGCGCTTGTTGCCGCGCTGCCAGTGCTCGCGTCGCACCCGCCCGGCGATCAGGACCGCATTGCCGCCGCCGCGCTTGCCTTCTACCGCCGCGCACTGCTCCCGACGATTCTCCACTGCACAGACGCAATCAGCGACGGTGAGGTACGCGCACGCGCCCCGTTGCTCTGCGCGGCGCTCGCGGCGGCGTACAAAATGCTTTTTCTTGGTGACGCCGTGCTGCGGCGGCTGCGACAGGAGCTGCTCGACACGCTCTTTAAGCACGACTTTTTTCGTTTCACGCGCGATGTGGTGCGCGAGTGGGCCCGCGTTTTTGCGCGTGCCACGCAGGATCGTGCATTTCATGCAGCGGCGGCACAACTTTTCGCGCCGTCCTCGTCGCCGTCGAGCCGCCTCGCCGCGCTTGTGCACTCCACGGAGGACGAGGAGCGGCAGTCTCTGCGGCAGCTCAGGCGCCTTGCGTTCTACGCATTCTCCGCCCCAGCGCAGCTGCACGTCACGGACAGAGAGTTTGCGCTGCTGCTGCGCGAGCGCATCGCGGAGACACTTCGCGCGTTTCCGCGCACTCCAGGAGTGCGGCGGCCGCCAAGTTATACCCACACGCGCCATGCGCTCTTTCTTTTTCGCGTGTTGCTTGTGAGGGCGGGGCCCGCGTCTCTCCGATTGTATTGGCCGATCGTACTGCCAGAAGTCATCCGCGCACTCACGACCGCATCCCCAGCGAGCGAAGCGGGAAGCGATGGAACTGCGGAAGCGGTGGCACGGCGCGAATTGCTTTCGCTTCAAATGGAGTGCTTGAAGTTGCTCGACTTTATTCTTGTCATTGCACCAGATGTGTTTGCCAGCTATCGATGGGTATTCTTTGACGATATGGGCCCTGTTTCCTTTCTGGGAGAGGACACCACCGCTCACCACGCAGAGAAACAACAGGATCTATTTGTGCCCTTTATTACCCGCATTGCCGACAGCCACACGATGCCATGTGTGCCGCCCACCACTGGCGTGCATGCCGCACCGAATGCAAAGACACACGCGGAGCGCAACTGGAGCGGTCGCCAGCGCCCACTGCTGCGCATTCCTCAGTTCTCCTGCGGCGACATGTGTGGGGTTCAGACCTGCGCGGCGGCGCTCTCCGCCTTCTCCCGCGCCCATCGCGTGTCAGTCGGCGGGGAGGAGTGGGACAAGGAGGCGGTTGGAACACACACAAGACTGATGGACGGGTGGGACGAGGCATACGTGCGAGAACTACTTGAGATGGACTTCTCATGTACTGCGGATGAATAGCGCAGCGGAGATAGGTGTACCCTGAAGTATCACCTGTTGCATGTATTGGTTTACTCCCTTGTTTTATTAATATTATTATTATTACTTTGCTTTGCTTCCCCTTGTTATTTTGAGTTTGATTTTTTGTTTCTTATTTGTATCTTATCCATGCGTGCGCTGTTTTATGTTGAGTAATAAGAAATATATATATATATATATATATATATATATATATATATATATATAATGACGGCAACAAACAAACAATCAGATGTGGAGAGGGTAGGAGCAGAGAAGTGGTGGTTATGAAAAGGTGCGTGGGTGACAAAATGAAACTATGTCGTGCTGAATTTCTTTTTCTAGTACATGCAATGAAATCAATTTCAATCAGGAAATTACTATATTATGTAAAAAGCAATTCAAAAATATAACACTGTTGTTATTATTATTATTATTATTATTTTTTTTTTTGAACTTTGGGTTTCGTACACATATTTTGCTATTTTCTTATTCTTCTTTTTTTAAGAAAAAAAGAAAACTTGACTGTTTTCTCCCTTTTAAGGTTTTCTTTAGTTTTTTTTTATTTGTCTGTTTTTTTTTTTTTACTTTAAAACTTCGGTGACGAGGTTTATTGGTATTAACACCTCCGGTCACCTCATACTTTTTCTCTTCAGTTCATCTCAGCACACCGCATTTGTGTGGATGGACAAAAACGCTGAAGACGCCACTGTATCTCTCCTGCAATTCCCGCGCGAGGTCGAGGAGGACAAGGAGGAAGACATCGCACAAGACCAAGAGCTGTACTATCAGTTGAAACTCAACAAGATCACAAATGCGCTACTTGTGCCCGCGGACATGCTCTCCGCAAAGCTGAACAAGTCTACTGCAACGAACGTGCAACAAGCGCAGGCAAGTGGAACCCCTGTCTCATCGTACAAGAAGGAAGATTTAGCGCACGACCGTATCTGCGCGACTGACATCCCTGCTGCGGAGTCTAATAACAACAAGAACGGCAATAGTCCATCTCTTCGGTACAAGCCATACCACAGCCCACTGCGCGCCGCCGTTCTCAATTCACCGGAGAACACATATTACGTGGAGGATACATTCGTCATTGGTTCCTACGGCCAGCGCAAGCCGCTCTTAGCGGCCGAACCGCTGCTGCAGGAGTCGGGCGAACGCACACCGAAAACCTCGAGCTTTCTCTATGGAAATGGCGATGATTCGGCAAAGAAGAGTCCCTCCGCCACGGCGCGCAGTTCTCCGCTCCTTTCACCGCAGAGCATGCCCATGCCTCGGCAGGCGGAAGTGCCGAGTAGTCCAAATACACGTTCCGGCATGACGTTTCAAGTGCGCAAGCCATCGAAAGTCACGTTTGGTGTGGATAATATTGACGATGATACAGTAGTCGATGATCCCTTGCTCGCCGATGGTTCGTCTGCAAAGAAGAAAAAGAAGAAGCATGTGAGCTTTCCAGAAAATGTTATTAAATCTGTCTCAGTTATAGAAGCGGAGGATCAACTGCGACTCTTGGTAGAGTATAACCGACCTTGGTATGCGTACCTTGTGCTATTTTTTGCGAGTGCATTCTTTGTTATTGGATGGGCATTCATCGAACGTGGTGTTGCGGCATCAAGCATTTCCGCACGCGTCGCCGCAGCGCCTGTGTATTCTTTTGTTTCGTTTTCCTTTGCGTCAGTGTACCTACTTCTCTGTTTGTCCTTTATGTGGCGGCCAGAAATCGAAGAGCGGAGGACACTTCGAGATTTTACGCAAAATCGCCCCGTTCTCTATGTCCTCTTTTTCGGAATCGTGGCGCAGCTTTCTATTGTTTGCGCTCTTATGCTCACTTCCAGCAGTGTTTGTATTGTCTGCTTTTGCTGTTGCCCACTTGTTCTGACATATACTTATGAGGAGTACAAGAAACACAGTGTGTCGTTCCTTGACGCGGCCGGTTGCTTCTTTGTTGTCTGCTCATTTATTGTCTTCACCGCTGGTTCGGAGATTATGAACAAGCAGGACCTATACCGCCGAATTGTGCCGGTTGTTATTGCTATTATTGGCGGATTTGCAATGGCTTTTTTTCTTTTTCAGGTGCGAACGGTAAGTCGGCAAGTGAGCAATCTTTTTATTATGACATCCACCCTGACGCTTACGTCGATCCTTCTGGCCTTTATATCGTACATCGCGGGTGGCTTTACAACCCCGATTGGGACGTCCCAAAAACCTTTAGTGCATATTTCGTCAGCAGATTTTCTAAACATGGTACTCAGCGCCCTTTTTATTTTCTTATCGTGGTTTACATATCATTGGAGCTCACTCTTTTTTGACCGCATGACTCTTTCAGGGAGTTTCTCTCTAGGGGCACCGATTACGTTATTAGTTTTTCACCTCATGGGACTTCATACGGTCGAGTTAGCATTTGAGATTGCGGGTGGAGTGTCATTGGTAGTTGGTTGTGGTTTGGTTCTTGTCTCCGGATATCAGTTTCGGAAGAATGTGGAGGTCCAAATTGACCTTGAACGAGAATGATGAGTTTTAGTGCACTACCTTTTTTTTTCTTTTTTATCATTTTAGTTATAAATATAGATTTATGATGCCGATTTGAGAGCCACGGCTGTTTTTTATTTGGTACGGATAAACAGCAAAGAAAAGAATTAGTACCTCATAAGAACAACAACAACAGCAATAGAAAACCAATGGGAATACTATTTGAAACGCATCGGAAAACGTATTAGAAACAAGACGTAGAACAAGGCGGTCACCAAAATTTTTTTACATTCATTAATACAAATATATATATATATATATATATATATATATATATATATATATATTACCTTTCATAGGGATAAACTAGTTATTGGCGATATTTTTACCTCTCCTATCTGCTTATAATATTGTGTTTGGGTTTGGGGTTGGAATTCCCTGCTGTACGAACTCTAACTCTTTATATCTCTCTCTTGTTGTTGAAGTTGTTGATTTTTTATGATTTTCCCTTTCTCATCCGCCGCAGAAAGCAGACCATTTTATAAGCATTGTTTTTTCAACTCCTTTATATACTGCTGCGCAGCTTTTGATAAGTTTTAAGTCTCTTGTTTCTTTACCTTCTCTTATTTTTTTTTTTACTTTTATTATGCATCTATACAGCAGCGTTGTCTGTAAAAAAAAAAAAAAAAACAACAACTAACAAGCAGACTTTTACTCGAAAGATCACATCCTTTCCCCCATAGATTTTTTATTACTTGACACTCGCAGTGGCGATGCTGCAGCATGAGATAGAACAGTTGAAGTTGCAGCAGGCCGCGCTTGAGCGTGAGCTCGTGGAGATTGATGCAGCGACCGCCGGCGCCGCTGATCATTCCCATTTGCCTCAGGGAACCATTGCAGACGACGCGCAAATGGTGCGCGGCTCTATCACAGCGCGAATGCAAGAGATTGAGGAGATCCGCCAACGCTACCAGCGCGACGCAAACCGGGCGCTCCGCGCATACTTCAAGGCTGTCAGTGGCTTTCCGCGTTATCAGGAGAACCGCGAGCGGCAATTGCGTGGGGCGCGAGGCTTTTCCTTTGAGGCGCGTGAGCTACAGAAGGCGCAGCGCATTCGCACGCGCCGCATGGAAGAGGAGGCGCAAGAGCGGGAGCGGGAGCTTCAGCGCGTGCTGCGCCACCGCTTTCGTGCGAATCCTGTCCCGCCATCGACTTACATGAACAAGTACGACCTAATGCTTGAGGAGTGGCGGCAACGCAAGGCGGCAGTGGAGGCGCTTGCGGTCGAAAAGGCAGAGCGCATGCGGGAAGAGGCACAATTTATTCGTGCCTCCGTTGCCACAGTGCGGCCTGCGCGCGAAGTGATGTGCGTCAGGCAGAGCGAGCGGCAGCGGGCACAGAGCGCCGAGGCGGGGGATCGCCGCCGTGTCGTGGAACTGCACGAGGCCCCAATCGAAGTGAAGCTGCGCCTGTGGCCTGCGATTGAGGAGGACGAGCAGGTGCGCAAGGAGCGGATCAAGCAGCGCGCAGTGGTGCGGCTGCACGAAGTGCACGCGGAGGAGGAGCGGCGCGCCGCCGCGGTTGCCGCGGCTATGCACACACAGCCGTCAGTTCTGGGGATCGGACCGATCCCATCACTGGCGGTGCCAATAGCGGAGCCGATGGCGCCTATAGCAGCTTCTACAGTTCCAGGAGCAGTGCCTGTAGCAGCTTCTACAGTTCCAGGAGCAGTGCCTGTAGCAGCTTCTACAGTTCCAGGAGCACTGCGCGCAACTTATACTGTTCCAGGAGCACTGCGCGCAACTTATACTGTTCCGGGGAAAATGCCCACAGCAGTGTCCACAATACCAGGAGCAGTGCCCCCGTCAGCTGCAATTCCAGGAGCAATACCTGCAGCAGCTGCAATTCCGGGGAAAATGCCCACTGCAGTGTCCACAATACCAGGAGCAATACCCCCTTCAGAATCTGCAATTTCAAAAAAAATGCCCACTGCAACTTCTACAATTACGGGAAAAATGCCTTCATCGTGTATTCCAGCACAGGGTGCAGCTGCTGTACCTGGCACTGTGCCCCCACCGCCTTCTACGCCTGTGGATGCAGTGCCGACTGTGTCGCACGATGTAGAGAAGCTTGCGGCAAAGAGAGCCTCCGCCACACAGAGTGGAGAAGGGAAAAAGAGAAAGGAAGATGATATGGCAATATTGCGAAAATTTAACCCGAACTTGTTGTTTAAGCCCAACATTCGCGCTGGGGTGCCTAACTTCGACGAGTTGTGGAACAAGGAGCGTTTGGCACTTGCAGAGCGCAAGCGAACGAAGTTGCCGACAGAAGTGAAGCCGTTTGACCTGACTGCGTCTGCGAAAGATGAAATTGTTCGCGGGCGTCGCCCGTCGCCGCAAAGCCGCTTTGTCTCTGCACCACGCCGATGCAAATCCGTAGATATACCGATATCGAATGCTGAACCGCGCAAGGTGCGGCCTCCTATCCCAAAGGGCACACGAGCGCATGCAGTTCGTACCAGAGCCGCGTATAACAAATATATCAACGTCCATGAGGATAAGGAGCGCGAGGAAAGTGATGAGCTTTTAATACTCCAGGAGGCAAGTCGTAAGCAGCGTGCTGTGAACTCGCGGCTCAAAGGTTATCTTAGGGACACACGCGTCAACAATGACGCTGTCATACGGGAAAAAGTGAAGGTCCTCCATCAGCACAGTCGCGAGCTCGAACGCGAAGCGGCCGATCGATTAAAAGAAATGAAGGAACGTGTCGCGCAGATCCCGCCCATATTTGTTGAGCCGACGCATCTGCAAGACGCTGCGAAGGAACGTGCCCAGGCAGAGGTTGAAGTCTTACAGATGTTGACTGAGAGCGGCGTGGATAGCAACACGATTTCTGCCATTCTCCGCGCCTCGGGGGATGACAAGGACGCTGTTGAAGCCCCAGAAAACGAAGGCGCGACAGAGAAGGAAGGCAAAGACACGACGGAGAAGGAAAAGGAGATCGCGGAAGAGGGCAAAGCCGAACCTCTTCCTGCGCCAAAAGAGGAGAACGCAGAACAGAGTAGCGATCGTGTGAGCAGTATCAGTGCGTCCACCAGCACCGTCAGCACCATATCCGTAGCGACCGCGCCAAAGGAAAAGGGTGAGTATGATGATGATGACTTTGAGGACAGCTTTTCCTCTTCGTCTTCAACTTAATTGTGAGGAGGTTTAAAGTCAAACCAAGAAATGAGATAATACTTGAATACATCCATAAGGGAGACCTTATGAGAATGTGAGAAAGCATAGAAGACTCTATATTAGTGTATAGAAAGAAAGCAATTTTTTATTATTATTATTTCCTGTGTGTTTTTTATTGTATTTTTACTGCTTTCTTTTGAGGTTTAGGTTTGTAGTTAATTTTGTGATAAGTTTGAATCATTGATAATTTCTTTGTTTACCCTTATTTTTTTTTTCTGACGTAGAAAAATGACAAAACCTATATATTCTGAGTCAAGTAGCATAGACAGCAATCTTCGAGATGCGATAATGTCGCAGATGCGCTCCAATAAGTTTAGCGGAGTGCTGAAACTTCGTCCTCCCCGTCGGACTGAGGCGATCGCTTTTGTCAAGAGGCCCCGGGACACGCCAACAGCTTCCAATTCCTACTCCCGCACTATCCTTCCCACTGTCTGCAGTTTGTTTAGTGAACACTTCAATGGGGGTGAGGTAGAGTCTGTGGTTTATCAGCTGCAAGGCTTGGAGATTCGCCACGCAGAGTTGACATGTGCTGATGTGAGTACGGAGGCCGAACATCAACCGACACTTGGCTTACTTCTTTCCTTCGATGCTCTTGCAGGACTTTGTACATTAGATTTGGAGTGCAACAGCTTGGGTAACGATGGAGTTGCTCAACTCTGTGCGCAGTGCTTACCAAGACTGAGTCATCTCTCAAGTCTTTTCCTTGCTAGTAACGGCATCGGGATTACAGGTCTTGAAGCCATTGTAGAGTACACGGAGAAGTCTCACTCACTGCAGGCCATTGGTCTAACAAACAATCCACTGTATTTGAATGATGAGAATGGAGTTGATGATACCACGGTATTGCTCGTACGATTATTTTGTGCGAATCGAATGCTGTTGCGTCGTGTACATCTGAATCATGTTGGCATGCCAACACATGCAGCACTGGAGCTGATGCGGGTGGTCGGTGGATCCGCACCATTTCATAAATTAGAAGCCCTTTATTTGAAACATAACAAAGTTGACATGGAACAGTTGCAGGTTACCTTAGATGAGATAAGTGGAAAATCTATTCTCTCACTCTTAAAATTTTAAAGTTTAAATGTTGTCTTTGCATTTTGTTTTTGTATTATTGACACTGTCATCTCTTTACATAAAGGGACATTTATTATTATTATTATTATTATTATTAACAAAGCACTGAGTGATATCATGTATGGGTGTATACCTAACTGTATTTTTTTTTAAGTAATTTTATTACATGGGAAGAATTCCTTTTTTTTTTTTTGTTCTTCTTATGTGATTGCTTGAGTTTCTGAATAGTAAGTTTCATTTGTGAATTCAAAGAACAAAGATGGCGATGAATATTCAGCAAATACCTTTTATGTGTGATGAGGACGAGCAAATATTTTCAGATGCAAATAATACTTTTGTCTCGGATGATTTGGTCGGCTCTAGTGACGCATTGTACAGAGCTGACGTCCCCCTTCTTGCTTCAAATGTTGCGTATATGGAATCGAGAGAGGATAGGTTCGACTACAGAACTGCGAACGCCAACAGTCCCTTGTTACAACCTATTGCTCTGAGCGAGCCTAATCGCTTTTGGCAGATTGTGGTATGCGCCTTTTGCTGCTCGGCTGTTTCTGCGTCTTATACTTTTAATTTGTATAGTGGCCGACTACAATCCAAGTACAACTTTACTCAGAATGATATCACGACGATTACGACAATATCAGATGTTGTAGGGGGGTTGACTCTTCCGTTTGGTGCTTTGTACGATTATTATGGGGCCTGGTGTACATTTTTCAGTGCACTTTTGACACTCCCACTTGGATTCTTTTTATTAGGTTTGGCATTTTCAGATGTAATCGAAGGTTCCATTGCTACATTCGCCGTGTACGGTTCGATACAGTCAATAGGTAGCTCATTGCTTGAAATGAGCGCTGTTATGACGATGCTATCCGTTTTCCCGGCTGATCGTGGGGCTGTTGTTGCGGTTATGAAAACATTTAGTGGCATGGGTTCCGCTATTTTTGGAGCAATTCATTTGGCATTTTTTGAAGAAGATACCGATGCTAATGCCAGTCGTTACTTTTACTTCCTTACAGTCTGTTCAGCGTTTGCATCATTCCTTGCAGTTCTTTTTGTGCATATCCCACCGTATATTATATGTGGACATGAGTCGAAAACTCTTACTAAGGAACAAAAGAAGGCGCGCCTGCGTACCAAGGTGGCCTATTTACGACAGAGAGCCCCAATGTCGCGTTTTGCTGTAGGTTTTGCCATTGTATTCTTTTTACTGATATATTTGCCTATTCAAGGTGCCTTATCGGCTTACTTAACATTAAGTTCTACTTATCATATTGTGTTCGCGTTGATTGCCGTTGGTGCTTTTGCATGTTACCCTATCATGGCGTTACCGCTTAAATTTTTTGAGCAGAGGGAGTATGATAAGGCTAAGAATGATGAGAACCCGGAAGGTGATGTACTTGAGAACAATGGGCGAACGAGTCGCATAAGTCGTATCAGTCGTAAACTTGCTGGGACAACACGTGCAATTTCTGAAATTCGTGCAATTCGCGCTACTCAGTCAGTTTTGTTAGACCAAGCTAATCGGGCCAGTAGCCGAGATAGCATCTCGACTGCGCTTTTAGAGGAGTTGGACTATACTGCGCCTCAGTACCAGACCACTCTTCTAGAGAATCTTGCGACGGTTCGCATGTGGGCACTAATATGGACGCTTTTCTCTCTCTATGGATCAAATATCGTTATTTTGGGTAACTCCCGCTTTGTATTATCTGCACTGTCTGGTAAACTACTGGATAATTCATTTATGGCTCTTATTGTTGTATTATTGGGTGTGGGAAGCGGTGTTGGCCGAATTGTATTGAGTATAATAGAAACAGTTACACAAAATAGACCTGTGGAGGAGCGTATCCCTATCACAGCTGTTTTACTCTTACCAGTATTACTCACCTTTACATCTGTTTTGCTCTTGTTATTCCTGCCATCCAGTGCACTACCGTTACCTATTGTCTTGATCGCACTAGGTAACGGGTCTACTGCTGCCGGTGTCGTAATTGTGGTTCGCACCATCTACGCAAAGGATATTGGGAAACTCTTCAACGTTTTCATGTTGTCTGTCCCTATTTCTTCAGTGCTAATGAATCGTTTTCTGTATGCCGAATGGTATACGAGAGAGGCAGCGAAACAGGGTGGTACGATTTGCCTTGGGGAAAACTGTGTCATCATGCCCTTGCTTGTGTGTCTCGTTATGCTTTTTACGGCTTTCTTATCAACTTTTTACCTTCACTGGGAATATAGTAAATTTTGCAACACAATGCTTGAACGGAAGAAGCAACGTTTGAACAAAAGGAAAGAAGAAAAAAATAATTCTTCAAATTCGGTGGATAATCTAATTTTGCCTAGCGCACACACCGTTTCAAAGGAAGACATAACAAATGTGTAAGAACTTAGATGAATACAAAGGACGAGTTGCGGGGGGGGGTATTGTCCGTTGTCTATCATTTCTCTGTTGGCTTGGAACGAAATTATGGAAAATATCGCTTGATCAAAGGTATACGATCGTTTTTTTTTTTTGCTACCTCTTTCTCTATATATATATTGCTCACCGTGTATCTAGTGATTGAAAGGTGTTTCTCTCTGCTTATATGTTTCTAATTAATTATATTACTGCACAATAACGTTAAAGAGGAATCAAGCGCGTTGTATTAGGTTTTATGTGTTTTTTTAGGTGAGATCTGCCAAAATGTGAAAGGGTGCAATAAGCGAGGGAGGTTATACACTGGTGAGTGTTTATGCGTATATACTGCAAAAAAATAAGATTTTTTTTTTTTTGCTATTTGATTCGATTGAATTTTAGGGGCCAGTGGAAAGAATGTCAACAGAGATGAGGTTACTTATTCTTTCTCTGGCCACCCCCAATTTTTATTTATCTCATTTAGCTTTACCACCCCTACGCATTTTTGAATTTACAACAAAAGGAGTATGTAGTTTTTTTTTTTTCCTTTGAAAGAGTGTTCTTCAGGGTAAGAAGGCATGTGAAAGCTCCCATCTCGTAACTTGTTGTTGGTAGATTTCTCACTTTTGGAGAGAGAGTGTGATATTTTGTTGTTAGCTGTTGTCATAGGATTTTTGGTCTGTGTACACCTTGAACTGATTCAGAGGCATCTTTTGATAGTCTTTTTTGGCTATTTATTTGTCTCATAGGTTGTAGGTTAGGGGTAGGTGAGAACGAGTTGGTGAATGGATATTCTCCCTTAAAAAAAAAACTTTTTTTTTTTTTTTGTTTGTTTGATTGTTTGTACTTTTCATTTCATTTGAATGTAATTTACACTCTGCTTTTTTTTTTTTTTTTCGTTTTTCCTCTCTGACCACAACCATCATTATTACCATTTACATGGGAGTTGGCGTGAATGCCGAAGTCGTGGAATGATTCCAGCAAAAGTGCGCGAAATGCTTGAGCGGCGTGCCTCGCGGCCGGCAAGAGCACGCGGCCGGCCCTCTCGCTGCACGCTCATTGTTGGAAAGCAAATGACTCCGCGCGGCTGCGAGTGCGCCGTGAGCCTCGCGACTCGCCGGCGCGACGAGTGGCAGCAGCGCCGCGCTGTGCTTTCCGGTGTCGCCCCGGGTGACGTTCTCCGCGCCCCTGCGCGATACTTCGACGCGATTGCCCGCGAGCGCCGGCCACCGCGCGCGGAGCATTGTGACTTGTGGCTTGGACGCGCGTGGGGAAAGCCGCGCGCCTCGCCGTGCCCGCACAGCGCGCAGTGTGCCCGGTGCCCCTGGATGGCTCTCTCCCCCGCGCACGCGGGAGAGGTGAAGGCGGAGCGCCTGCGCCGTGCGCTTGAGCCGCTGCTCGTGCCCGCGTGGCCGCTGCGGTTTCTGGAGCCCTTTGCCGTTCCCGTCGCCGCGCGTGGGATGCGCGAGGCGGAGTTCGCCTTTGCGTCGCCGCAGCCGGGGCAGGAGGGCTCTCAGAAAGGAGAATTTATCTTTGCCGCAGGCGATCCGCCGGACGCGCCAGGCTGTGCGCTCTGGACGCTGGAGCAGCAGAGACTCCTTGCGGCACTCAACCGGTGGGCGGCGAGCGCCTCGCCTATGATTCAGTGCTGTCTTCGCGCGGTGTTTGTTCTCCAGCATAGCGAAACGCAATCGCAGCGCTCGTGGGAGGCCCCACTGCACGTGACACTGTTGCTCCGCCGCGATGTGGTGAGTCTTGGAGAACAAAACCCTCTCTGCGGGCCCTCGCAGCCGGAGGACCTTCTCTCAGTGGAGGAGCAGCGGCTTGTCGACGCGGTCATGTCAACGACACAGCTCATAAAGCGCGTGGGCATCGCAACAGTGTGTGATGACGGAACGGCCCGTGTGCTGTATCCCCGTGTGCAGCAAGCGAATTGTTTGGTAGCGGCAGCGGACTTAATCCGCATGGAAACTATTCACTGCACAGCACTACATGGGCCTACTGGACGGGCGATAACAGCCGTGCTGCCGTTTGTGCACAGTCTGCTAGCGACCACCATTGGTGCACGAGACATGTCCCCACTGGAGGACCCATTGCCATCGCTTTGGCGCCACGCTATGGCTCTGGAGTCTGTTGGATCTGTCATTTTATCACTTTTTCAAGAAATGCCCACGGGGCGCGTGGTGCTGTGCGCGGAGATGGAGACGGGTGGGAGAGCGGCCCCGCAGACGAGCGCATCGCGTCTGCTCGCCACCGCCATGGCCGGTTGGCTCAATGACTCGGCGTCCGTGCTGTGCGTGGCAGCAGTCGCGCGCGAGGAGAGCAAAGTCCTGAGTGGTGACAGCTTCACCGCGGTGGATTCGGCATCGCTCTGTGTTTGTCTCATTAGCGACACTGCCGATGTTGCTGCCTCTTTAGCGGTTCTGCGCAAGAGCTTCGCGGTGGCCTCGCCGCCGCAGGGAGTTCTCCTTGTGCAAACGGCTGCGGAGGGCGAGTTTGACCTCCTCGCTGGGCTCTTCAGCGGCGCGAAGGCAATTCTGCAGAGCCGGGGAATAAGTGTGTGCGTGAATGCGGGAGTTGTGGATGTGGATTCCTGGACTGCAGCCACTGTGGGATATGTGCTTCTGGAAGTTTTGCCGCATTCGCACACACCGCCGCCTTCTTCGTCACCCTCGCCAGTAGCTTCACTGTAGAACTCTATCATCAACATACGGCTAAAAAAAGAAAAAGAAAAGAAAAACAAACATAATTTACATACATATTTGTTATTGCTTATACACCGATGTACACAGATGGTGAATCGGAATATCATATTATTATTATTATTATTATTACATATTTCTTTCTTTCACGCACCTCGTTATTTTCTTTTTTTCTTTTCAACTTTCTTACACTTTCTGCGTTTTACCTATACGCTAATAGTGTGTGTTTATCCAAGGAAGTAGTATTGTGTACTCGACAACGTAAAAATGCTGCGACGGACAATATTGTGTTCTCACGAGTCTCTTATTCGTTTTACGTATGCCATTAAAAAAAATGGCGGAGTGCCTTTTGTTGGTGGTGGCGGTCAGCCAGCGCCGAATCCCATTCTAGACTCTTTTGATCAATTGCCTGCAAAGTTTCAGCCGCGCATTTTTAGTGAAGAAGAGATGGAACTCATTATGATGGGCGGTGCCACTCCGTATGTGCCCAAGTCGCTAAAGACAAAGAAAGCGAAGTAAATGCGACTTCTGTATTTTTTGTTTTTGTTTTTCTCCTGATGTTTACGATTTATTTTATAAGGGAACGTGTGCGGCGGAGTTTATGGCCATGTCAGTTGTTCGCAATAAGCTGACTACTGTGTCATTTGATATTGAATGGTGGTGCTGTGAAACGGGATTTAGAAATGTGAGACCTTCGGAAACGATAATGAAAGATTCCTTTTTTTTATTTTTTCTAAAGGAGAAGTTAGGCTGGGAAGAGTAAAATACGATGTATGGAGCATGTCTTCCTTTTCTCAGTGTTTGGTGTGTAGGCGCGCGTGTGTGGTGTGGCTTTAAAATTGAGTTCATTTTTACGAGAGCCGTTTCTAATGGAAGAACTCACATGAGAATTTGTGTGATTTGTGTGTGAATGGCTGCGGTGTGCCATGCCACAAGGCGTAGGTGTTTTTTTTTTTTTTTTTGTTTTGCCTTTCATTTGTTATTTGAAAGACGCACTGAATCTTTTCTTGTTCGTTAGTGTTTCTCTCTGGAGCTTTAAAGATTACTATTTGGCTTCTTTTTGAAAATCTTAGGAAATCGTATCTGAACGTGGAAAAAAAAAAAAAAAAACGGTAAGAAGAAAAAGGGGAATACCGTTTTTTTTTTTTTTTTAGTTTCAAGCAGAAATAATTTCTTAAAGTAGCAAGTCGTATAGAACAAACCAAAGAAACAAAAAAAGAAAAAAAAAAAGAAAACCCTCTAACGCTCAAACACGAAACAAGGCAGTTAGGTTTATGAGCTCAGCGAACCATCGTGATTCATTTAAAGGTATTTCCAGTCGCCGTGAATCCATGTCAGCGCATTTCAGAAAATCAACTCCGCAGCCGAAAACCCCACGACTGTCTGAAGACGCATCACGACGTAGCAGTTACAGTAACTCTCCGGGGGCCTCGGGACTGATTGTGTCCCGAGGGCTGTACGATGTTTTGGAGAAGGAGCTGCAGGAAAATGCGCGAACGGCCTCTCCGGTAAGGCGTTCGACGCCAAAAGGGCCGTCGTCGCGTCCAAACTTTTTATTTTGTTATCTCTGCGGGCGACAGTTTGGATCCACGAGTCTGCAGATTCACCAGCCGCAGTGCTACGTGAAGAAGATGATTGAGTGGGAGCGCATGGACCCAACCAAACGTGGCACAAAACCACTTGATCCCGTGGAGCACGGAAAGCGCTTGAAAGAAAAGACTCTCCTCGGCTCCACACAGCCTCATTCCTCGGCAAAAGCGCGCAGTGTAGATGTTGATCGTTTTAATGATTTCCAAATGCAAGAGTTCAACAGTAACATGCTTCATAAGTGCGATAATTGTGGCCGCACGTTTCTTCCTGATCGACTAGAGATTCACCAGCGGAGTTGTAAGGCCGGATCGCCCGGCGCCTCGAAGCCTGTCCATCGTCACTCTAAATCTGTCGCGCCATGCGGGAGAACGCCCGGGGCGTCACCGGTTTCGTTTTCTAGTAAGAGCAACTCCCCGGCAGGGGAGGCAGCCGCATCCTGCAACCCACCGCCAAATGCGAATTCTTTGTCGACGAGGACTTTGCCTTCGGGGCTGATAGCGGAGCCCGAGGCGCGCTCGGCGCAGAGCTGTCCCACCACGCCGTTACTAGAAAAGGATCCGCTGGCAACAACACGGCCTGGAAGAGGGAATTCACCGCTTCTTGATTTTGCCGCTATGTCCTCCCACGAGTCTAGATCAGGGGCGAGGTCTCCGCGTAAGGAGGTTGTGGAAATCTTCATTGAGGAAGCTGACACGACAACGAGGGAGAGTTCAATGAAACCCAAATCACAAACAGTGGGACGTTCCCCAACAGCTGCGGTTGTGGCACGGAAAAGTGAGCGTTCCTCGGTAAGTCTGCCGAATGCGTCCATTGACAACAGTAGCGGGCCGCCATTGCGAGTGGTGAACTCCGCGGGGAATACACCGCACGAGAAGTGCTTTGATGGTACAAACTCACCTCTCGATGAGACTTGTGATGTGGAACCTCCAGAGACTGTTGCGCATGAGCACAAAATTCAGCTAAACAACGTGTCACGCTTCAAGCATGTACAATCACGCATTAAGTTGGATCGGAAGAAATCCGCGGAGGAGCTGCCGCGGTGCCGGTACTGCAATCGCACCTTTAACCGTGACCGGCTCGAGAAGCACGAGGAGTTTTGCATCGAGCGCAACAGACCGCAGCACTCGCAGCGGCTGCGGCCCTCCACGGCGCCTCCGGGGAAAGCCGCCGCGGCGTCCGCAACTCGCATTTCCGCAACGGCAACGCCCGGGAGGAAGCCGGTCGCCGCCGCGGAGGAGCGCAAGAAAAGCGTCGAGGCGTCGACAACGGACAAAAAGGCGGCAAAGGAAACGGGTGAGGTCACTGATGCGAAGGAGGGAGCCAAAGCCCCAGACACACCTGTCGAGAAGAGCGGAGCCCCGGAGGACACCGTGAAGTTACTGTTTTGCTTTCACTGTGGGGTAAAATTGCGCCCTGACGGACAGCGGTTTTGTTCGGCTTGTGGGACAAAGTTGGCTTGACATTGAGAAATATAGCAAAAAAAAAAAAGTAAACTATTATAATTTCAGACAATTTTTGATATATTTGATGCAGCGGCTACGGTTTATTGTGTCTATTTCGTGTATAATGTGAATCGCTCAAAGATATTATTATTATTATTATTATTTTAAAATAGCGACCACCATAGTGTCTTTGAGAAAGAGCACGAATATGGAAAGCAACTCGTGTACAATGACTCTGCAGCTTGACAAGAATGCGGTAAATTGAGGAAATTGAAAAAAAAAAGAAAAAAAAAAAAGACGTTGGGGGGGGGGGGAACAACAACAACAACAAAAAAGATTTTTTAGACAATAAGAAGGATAACGTTGCGATAGACATATAAGAATGTCTGATTTTGTTTTGTAGACACTATGGTAACAACAACAACAACAACAAAAAAGATTTTTTAGGCAATAAGAAGGATAACGTTGCGATAGACATATAAGAATGTCTGATTTTGTTTTGTAGACACTATGGTAACAACAACAACAACAACAAAAAAGGATCCTGCATTAGTATATCTATGCATATGCGTGCATGCATAGAGAGATGAGAAGAAAATTAAGTGGAAATGCAAAGCGAAATTCAATTATTAGTATGAAAAATCATCATCTATTGAATAAATGACTGATGCTGTTCCTTATGTGCTTTTTTTCCTTTCCTGTTTTGTCGGGTTTCTTATTTCTCTAAAATACTTTTCCAATTTCACTCGTCATACCTTTTATTGGCAAAAAAAAATTATATATATATATATATATATATGTATAAACAGCAAAAAAATTATATATGAAGGAATAAGATCCCTTTCTTGGAGAATAATGTGAAGGACATGAATAGAACAAAAAAAAAAAAAAAATGTCTCTTTGCTTTGCGCTCAATATAAGTTTTTTTTCGGGGTGGGGGGGTTTTTTGTGTGTCTTGTTAAAAGTTTTTTTTTCCTTGGATTTTCTGACACTTCTCCTTGGAAAAAAGTTACATTGCTTGCTCCTGTGACCTGATACTTCTTGTTTTGATTTCTTTTTGAATACGTGGAAGTTGTGGGGGTGACTTATGTACGTATTCAATTAACGGACGTTTTATAATGCGTGGAACCAATTATATCCGAATTCGACGCATTTAAGGCTTTAAGATTGTTACTATTATTGCTATGTTTCTTTTTGTAGGATATGCTAAAAACAAAGAAGAAGAAAATTATAAATATATATATATATATATATATATATAATTTGAATGCTTGTTATTTTGCACATGCCCATGTACATAGATCCTCTTTCGGTTTTTTTTTTCTCTCTTTTCGTTTCCATTTTCTATATGTGTCTTTGTGTTCTAACTTTACTAATGGACTGCCTTGTGCTCTGGACAAACGCATTTCTATTTTCTCTTTTTTTTTTTTTCCTCTCTCTCTCTCTCTTTCTCAAATTTGTTCAGTCTATGTCTCTTCCACCGTCGACTGGGGCTGTGGAGCTTGAGTCCTTCATCCAGCACACCGTTCGCCTTTTTTCACAGCGGAAGCGCGTCGATGGCCGCTCCTTTGACGCCATTCGCGCCCCGCATGTACTGCGCGACAGACAGGACGGTGCCTTGGCCTCTGTGCTCTACACTGACGACACTGGGAGTTGTGTGTCGTGCAACGTGACAGGTGTCTTTGCGCCGCCGCACCCGTCGCGCCCGGACGAAGGGCGCCTCACAGTGGACGTGACGGCGCCGTTTCTCTCCGGCCCGGCGGGCGGCAGCGCGACCGGCGAGGCATTGGGCGAAGTGGCGCACTTTGTCCGCGCGGCGCTCGAGGCCTGTGCGGACCTCGCGTCTTTGTGCGTGCTGCCCGGCGAGGCCTGCTGGCTGCTGCGCGCGGAGATCGCAGTGCTCAGCGCCGACGGCGGACTCCGCGCGGCGGCGCTGCACGGCGCCGTTGCGGCGCTGCGGGGCCTTTCGCTGCCGGCCGCGCGGCTGCCGACCGGGGCGGTGGCGGCGGCGCGGCGCCTCTCGCTCCGCGCCGCCCCGGTCGCGGTGAGCTTCGCGCTCGTCGCCGCCGCCGCGGAGGTGTGGGCGCTCGCGGACCCAACGGCGGCGGAGGAGGCCGCCGCGGACGGCATCGCAACGATTGCGGTCGACGAGGCGGGAGGGATCGTCGCCGTGGCGCACAGCGGGAGGTGCCCACTCGCACCGCAAAGGCTCACGCGTGTCGTCGAAATGATGGACACGCACGCGCAAACAATCCGAAAAGCCATTTTTGAGTCAAAGGATGAAGATCAGAACAACGGCTGATGCAATTAGTTTGTTGTTGGTTTTTTTTTTTTTTACTTCTGTTGCTGGCGAATCGGATTTGTGTTTGTGTGTTTTTGTTTAGTTCTAAGAAGCGACTAAGAGCTCATTTTTAGAGTGTAAGAGCTTTTTTTTTTTTCTATTGTTTTCATTTTGTGTGCCTCTGTGTGTGAGTGTCTGTGAGAGTGAGACCAAAGGAAAAAGAAAAAAAAAGAAAGAAACTGGCTATTGTTTACGCCCTGTAGTGTCGTTTTGCTAAAAGGTATTAATTTTTGTATGCGTATATCTATCTGCAATGAGAATGAAGAATAACACATGTAATCTTTTTTTTCCTCATTTTCCTTTTTTTTTTTTTTACTTTTAGAGGGTTATTTGAGGTGTCCAATGGTTGATGTTGCGACGCGGAGTCTGCAGTGCTATCACACAGCTCGACTTCTGCATCTTGTGCCTCAGTTTTTTTATACACAGGAGGAAAACTGTTTTCTCGTGCCTCTGTTCTATTCTTGTGTAAGCGCTGAAGCAAAGAGATGCGCGCGATTGGTTTTACTCTGTCTACTGCACAGCACAGGCTCCATGTACTCCTCAGAGGTGGGTCTTCGCGTTCTCTCGTTTTTAGCCTTTCCTGAGCTTTCCGCACTTCGCACACACACATATGCCGCTGTGCCGCCTCTGACGATTGGCGCAAAGCGACAGCGCACAGAGGAGACGCCGCCACAGGCAGATAAGAAATTACGAAAAACAATAGAGGACGAGCGCAACGAATCCAACTCTTCGACACCGCGTGTATCGGGCGGCGAGGGCAAGTCAAACGCGAAGGAAGAGCAACAGGTGGAAGGGGAGAAGGAAAAAAAAGACCACGGGGATAAGGCGGATAAAGAGGGAGTAGAAGAGACAGACAAAAAAGTATTTTTTGTGCACCCACCGCCCATGTCTTCGGAGGTCACGCGCCTCTTTGTCCGCATGGTCCCGCAGAACCCATTGAACGAGGAGACGATGAACACTTTCTTTGGTCGCTACGGACAGGTTTCGTGTACGCTTTTGAGCCAGCGGCCTCTCCACAGTGACGAAGACGGTCGACAGGTACAAGACTTTCTCGTTGCGGTCGATTCCCCTGTCAATGCGCTGCAAGCTGTGCGCAGTGCGTACTATCGCGAGCTTGCCTTTATTGCGCTACACGATCCCGCGCACAATGCGTACACAGCAGCTGATGTGGACAGTGTGCTTGGGCACGTGGACGTGGAGATATCCAATGAACAAACCCGTCGCCCCACTCAGGACGAGGCGACCCCTTCGTTACTGCGCTCTTTTATCCCGGATATTGTTGTGGATGGCCTTCCGTACTGGATGACAGTTGACCAAATGCGCGCGTCCTTTTCGGAGTACGGCCGCGTCGTAGATGTTCGCATTTCTGTGGACGAACGCAGTGGCGCTTTCAATGGGGCGGTGCTGCTGCGCATGTCATCCGTCGAGGAGGCAGTCGCCGTGTCGGAGGGACTTAATGGCACAGTGTTTAAGGGAAACAAGTTGGTGAGCGGGGTGCTCGACGATCGTCTCAACATTGTGTCGCTGCGGGAAGGGACGATTATTCGCCGCGCGGACAAGATGCTTCCCGAAGACTATGATATCACAGAGAACGAAAGAATGTGGGTTTAGCCGTACAATGGGAGAAAGAGACACACATACACACAATATATATATATTTGGAGTATAGGCGCTTGTATGTGTGATGAAAAGAGTTGTATGTGTTTGCTTTTTCTTTTGATTGTATCCATTTCTCTATGTTTCTGTGTCTCTCTCCCCCCCTTCTTTCTCTCATTTTCTCTGCCTCTGCGTGTGCTGTGGATAATCAGGAGCAATAAAAAGCAAAGCTAAAGAGACACTGAGGAGCAGCGGCGTGGTACGGGGGGAAGAAACAGAAGGAGAATAGTCTGGAAGCAGGCCATGAGGTGTTATTAGCAGCTTATATATATATAAATATTATATTTATATATCTAATTTGTATCGTTTTTTATTCTTTATTTGAAAAAAAAAAAAAAAAAACACCACCACCAACAACAAAAAAGTACGTGCTCCCTTTAGGAAAAGAAAAAAAAAAATTGGACCACGTGTATTAAGGGCAGGCGAGGCATACTTTTGGCCAAGTGCGTGCGAGGGAAGGAAAGGGCAAGGGAGTCCACCAGATTCATTCTTTTGGACTGACTGAGCCCTTGCGTTGCGGATGCCAAAGGACGGTGCCCCCCTTTCTCTCGTTGCCGCTCTTAGCGGCGCCGACAGCGCCTCGATGCCCCCGGCGCCCGCGCAACACTTTCCGCCCTCGACCTCCGCGCGGCAGTGGGCGAACGTTTCGCTCTCCTCGTGCGCTGCACGCGGCGCGGGCATTGCGCCGGGGCGAAGTGTCTGCGCGCTGGAGAGCACTGCGCGGGCGCTGCTGGACGAGGACGCGCGGCGCTCGGGCCCTCAAGAGCGCACCGGCGCTCTGGTCCCGCGCCCGCGGCGATGGCTGTGCGCGCGGTTTTATCTTCTCGCCTCGCGCGCGGCACAGGACTGCGGGACGGCAGCGTCCCTGCGCGATGCCGTGCGGCTCGCGGAGGCCGCCGTTGCGGCGCACCACTGCGCGCGGACCGCAGCGCATCTTTCGTGGTGTTGCTACGGCCTCGCCCGCCACGCGCAGGACTGCGGTGAACGCGAGACACTCGAAGCCATGGCGCGCCGCGTGGCGGACCGTGTCGCTGCCATGATTCTCACGAACACACAGAAGCGCGCTGCGGCCGCCGAGATGCCGCTGCTCTCACGCCTGTCGTGGCTGTTTGCGCTGCTGGATGTGCCGTCCCGCGCCTTTGTGCTTGCGCAGCACTGTGTCAAGCGCAACCGCAGTGACACGGACGCGCTCGTGCTGCTCGCGCTGCTGTGGAGCGCAAGCGGTGACTATGCGCGCGCGCTTGAAGCCGCCGTACACGTGGAGCAGCTGCGGCCGCGGTGCGTTGCCGGCGGCGTACTCCTCGCCGCGCTGCATGGCGCAGCGGGTAGCGACTCCGAGGAGGGCGGCGGGGGGAGGGCGGGGCGGCTTGCGGTGTGCGTGGCGCGCGTGCAGGCGGTCGCCGCCTTTGCGCTTTCCCGCGAGCGCGCGGCGCCCACTGGTGCCCCCGAGGGCCTCACTGGTGGCCCCGAAGGCCTCACTGGAGGCCCCGAGGGCCTCACTGGAGGCCCCGAAGGCCTCACTGGAGCCCCCGAAGGCCTCACTGGTGCCCCCGAAGGCCTCACTGGAGCCCCCGAAGGCCTCACTGGTGCCCCCGAAGGCCTCACTGGTGCCCCCGAGGGCCTCACTGGAGGCCCCGAAGGCCTCACTGGTGGCCCCGAGGGCCTCACTGGAGGCCCCGAGGGCCTCACTGGAGGCCCCGAGGGCGCCGCGGCGGCCGCTGCGGACGGGGGATGGGGCAGTCGCCGCGCGCATGGGGCGCGTGTCGCGGGGCATTGGGCCCTCCTCGCGCACACCGCGCGACGGATCGGTTCCGCGGACATTGCAGCGGCGGCTGTGGCGGGGGGAATGGATTACATTGCACGCACACGTGAGGCGCATCGTCGCGCCTTTGCGGATATACTCTGCTGCGGTGCAAGCGCACAGATTGATCGCGGAGCATACGATGGGGCGCAAGAAACATTGGACCGCGCACTTGAGACGGCCGGCGCGCACGCAGAGGCCTTTCTACTACTTGGCAGAATTTGCCTACGCAGAGCGCTTGCGTTGGACCATTTAAACGCCGCGCGCGAATCGCAACTTGCGGAGGCTGCGCATTACTTTCAGTGCTCTCTCCGCTGCAGCGCGACGATTGCGGGAGTTTATAAAGGAATGGGACACGTGCGAGAGGCACAGGGAGAAATTGAAATGAGTTTGAACTTTCTTGCATCGGCAGCGGAGCTGGAGAGCCGCCAGCCGGTCATTCCGTACGAGAGTTTCGAATACCTTTTGGAGTGACGTCCCTGTATCACTGCTACTCCTTTTTTTTTTTTTTTTTTTCTGTCTCTGTCACTGTATCTGTCAGAGAATGAAGAAGAGTAAGGCGCATGTGTGCATTGTTTGCTTTGGCTTATTGTTTAGATTGATGTGCGGGGAAATTGTACATTGTACTTGTACTTTTCTCTTTTTTTCTTCTTTTTTAATTCTGTGTGTGTGTGTGTTTGGTGGGGATATACAAAGTGTAGAAGTTTCTTTCTTTTATTGTAACTTATTAAAATATTGATAAATGCCTGCTCTTGGTATTGCGTGCTCGGGAGCGACGTACTCCAAGACCACAGTCCTTGACATCATGAAGCACCGCTGCAAGGAAGGTCAGCCAGTCAATGCAGCGAGCAGCAAGGACTCCGATAATGAAGCAAGTGACGCGGAAGATGATGAGTAAACAAGAGCAATGGGAAATGTATTGTGCATAAGCTGTGTTTGTGTGGTTCGTCACGTCTACGTACGTATAGGAAACGTGAGGCGGTTTTATGGATAATTTTTAGGTAAATATTGAGGAGGGAGAGGTATCTCTCGAACAAAATGCAAAGATGTGTGTGCGTGTGAGAGGGATGGGGAGGGAGAGGTATGAAAACCTGAGACATATATATATATATATTTATATATATATTTGGAGATGCGTTATACAAATTTATCAACAATTGGTAAGTGAGCACTTCTTTTTTTTTTTCTTTGTGTTTTTTTTTTTTTGATGTGATATACTTTGGATATTATTATGTTTTTTTTTTTTTTCTTTGTCTGGCGTTATGCTTCTTATCTCCCTGGTACTTTTTTTTTCTCCCATTCAAAATCCAAATGAAAAACTTTGAAAACATAGAGCTGGAGAGGGGGTGGGGGGAAGGCGAGGTTAGTGCTGAGAACACTGAGGGGGAAGAAAAGGACAACAACAACAACAAAAAAAAAACAATAACAGAGTGATGCTGTGCAATTGTTTGCGTTTGCTTTGGCGTCGCGAGAAGCGACTCCCGCGTCGCTTTCGTGATACCGTGGACGACTTCACTGATATGCGTTCCTCTGACTGCAGACCAATGCTCTTCACGCAACGGTGCCCAGAGCCTCTTCGTGGCGCGTCCCTTTCGGACATTATCATTGACGACACTGCAATGCAAAGCGCTTCACTGCAAGAGCTCTCACAGCGCCCTGTTGCACAACTGGACACGGAGCGAATGGGGGTTCCACCACACATGGAACAGTTTTTGCGCCGCCGCTTTGCCGATTCCAGTAGTGGCAGCGGTGGATTCGAAGGACTTACAATGGTACAGGCACGCGCACTGCAACATTTGTACGCACGCCAAGATGTGGCACTGTGTGCGCCGACGGGGACAGGCAAAACCTTTGCTCTTTGTCTTGCAATCATTGCGCGGTTGATGCGGGAGGGTCCGATGAAACTTCTTTCTGTCGTTGTACTTGCACAGAACGACGAGCTGTGTCGGCAAATTGCAGTTTGGATGCGTGAGATGTGGTGGTACGAATCGGATGAACGTTTGGTTTTTGCCGCAACCAGTGATCTTCACCAAACAGCAGTTTACCGGCGCCTTACAAAAGAACTCATACGTGACGCTTCGGGTACAGTTGTGCGTGCGGTGGATCGTCGGCCTTATATTTGCGTGGCAACGCCTGAAGTATTTTGGGAATTCTACCAACGGCGAAAGAGTTCGATTCTGAATCGCGAAAAAGCATTGGGTACGCGGCGGCATTCCTTTTCTCTCTCACCGGTGCTGCCGAGTTTGGATCTTCTTGTGGTGGACGAGGTGGATGGGGTTTTGCCCTCGACGAGGCCCGAGGCGCCGGGCAATTTGCTCATGAAGGAACTCGTGCGCTTTGTGAAGTACCAGGCACCGGTGCAGCTCGTCTTCACGAGCGCGACACTGGCGGGCTCCACAGTCAATCACGTGCGTCGATTCATGAAGAAAAGTGCTCTAGAGAGCAAAACATCGCGTATCTTTGAAAGTGAGATGGATAGCTTTGCGCGCAACGCTAAAGTGTCTGGGAAGTTATCCAAAGCAACCGTGCCGGATGGAATTCGTCATTGTTTTTACACTGCTGATACACCATCCGAGCAGCGGGAGTGTATAACAGACGCGATGCAGACCGCAAACAATGGGGATCCCGTGACAGTTTTAGTTGTCCTCCCCGACTCCGCCAACGCAGAAGCGTTTGCTCGAGACGTTCTCGAGCCAAGCCAAAGCTCTCACGACGACAGCATCGCTATCGAGGTGCTGGATCATGCTTCAGAGAAGTGTGAAGGGCGAGTTGCGAAAAATTGCGCGCACAATGAGAAGGGGTATAGTAGAACTGATAATAATCCTAATAATAATAATATGACTAATGGCACTCTTCCACTACCTTGTAAAGCGGCGGGAGCAGTTCGGCGATTTATCCTTACTCGTGCCTCAACTGTTCGCGGTCTCGACGTGGTCGACCTTACGCATGTACTCATTATGGCACAGCCGCGGTCATCTCTAGAGTACGCACACTGGTGTGGGCGCGTGGGAAGGTTTGGTAAACACGGAGTTTCTATTGTTGTCATGAGCCGTGCTGGTGTCCGGAGCATGAGTGGCTTTTGCGATGGACTTGGGATTGAGTTTAAAATTCAACGCCGCTTTGGTTTGTTGGATGTGAATGCTGAGAGGCGTACATTGGGGTTGTAGTATCTCTATGAGTTGCACATATTTTGAAATGTTTGCGAATACGTTTTTTTGTGTTTCTTATTCATGTGTTGTGTACATTGCTTGTTTTCCCAGTGAATACATTAATAATAATTTATAACTATGTATATGTATATATATATATACATATTTAATTATAATTGAGTCTAGCTTGTTTGTTTAATTACTACTCAAGTAATTGAATTTCTCTTATTTTTATTTTATTTTATCCATTTCTAAGCTGAAAGGTATACCAAGGTGTAGTATAAATATTATTCACAAGCGAATAGAAAAAGATCACCATATTAAAAAAAAAAAAAAAAAAAAAATCTTTTGGAATTGAAATCTCGGTAGAAAAAGCATATGCGCCTCTATAAGGACTTATCTTCCTCTTCTTGGATTCAAGACCCAAGACGGCAACTGATGATCTTCTTTCCTCTTTGGATTCGTCCTTTATTCACACTACAATTTCTTTTTCTCGTTATGCTAACATTTCAGAATACGGCTGCTGTTATGCTAATGAGTTATACCCAGCAAAATCAACCCGATGATCCTTCTGCGCGTTTTAAGGTATCGCATGTGGTGATGATGCAAGAAGTGGTTAAAGTATTGGCTTCACTGCTGTGGTGTTTTCTTGATATTTTACTTGTCATCCGTGCGCAGCGGAAAGGCAGTGACTCCTTAGATTCCAACATGGAGGAGCCCAAAGGTGAAAATGAAAGTAGCACTCAGACCCTCACTTTCTCCGGTGACCCGCTGGCCCACTTCGAGGAGGGAGAACTTATACCAGCGAATCGTTTTCTAATCGCCGGCAGAGACACGTGGCGTACGTTTCAAAGACTCCTTATGGACGAATTATTTAATCGCGGCGCCGTGTGGATGTTGGTTCCCGCGGTATTATATCTTTTTCAGAATTACAGTCTTTTTGTTGCGCTTGCAAACCTGGAGCCGACACTTTTTCAGGTGACGTATCAAGCGAAGATTATAGGTACAGCAGTGCTCATGTGGATGTTTCTTAATCGGAATTTTTCCCCGAGACAGTGGCTGGCGCTTGTTATGTTAATGTTTGGTGTTGCAACGGCTCAAATCGGAGGGAATCAATCTTCTGGAAAAGTAACTGAAAACAAAGCGCTAAAGGGAAATTATGCTTTGGGTCTTCTTGCAACCGTTTTCTGTGTTTTTCTTTCCAGTGTTTCATCTGTCCTTGTGGAGGCTATTTTCAAATCCAAGTTGGGGGCATCGTCCACAGAGTCGCACACTTCCACCAAGAACGTACATCTTTCCTTCTATTCTGTGTTGACATTAGCGATTGGACAATTTTTTAGCAGCGGAGGCGCTCCCCTCTCTGCGTTTGAAAAGAGTACCTTCACAGAGGTGATTCAGGATTATTTTTGCGGCTTTACGTCTCTGGTTTGGGTTATGGTTTTCGTGCAAGCACTTGGAGGATTGCTTGTCGCTTTGGTCATTAAGTATTCGGATAACATCATGAAGGCATTTGCCACGGGCTGTGCCATCGTTATCAGTGGGATTTGTTCAGCGTACATTTATTCATTTACACCTAATGGAGTTTTTATTACGGGCAATATTCTCTGTCTGGCGGCGATTGCATTGTACAACTGGTAGACTTTTTTTTTTTTTATGGCCAGCTGGTGTGTAATTTACGACGCACATGAAGGTAATTATAATAACAAATGTCTATTATTTGTAGCACAAGATGGTTCTTGAAAGATAGTTCTGTCATTTATAGGCTTTGCTGAGGTGTTTTAAATGTGCTCGCATAAAAATAGAAAATAAATTTGTGCTGGAACTATGTTTGTTTCCCCCTAATTTTTGAGGAAGTGCTGTCCTTTTTTTGTTTTTCCTTTTGCTCTTAATTTGAAGGAGTATGTGTGTGAGTAGGGCGAAATATGTGTTGGAATTCAGCAAACGAATAATATGTTCTTAGATATTTATTTATTTATTTATTTATTGAACCATTCATCTGTTTATTGACCCACCCACACATGTGTACATATATCTATATATCTGTGTATCTATATATCGATATATATATACATATACATATCTGCATTTAGTTATGCGTATTCCTTTCGATTCCTTTTGTCTATCTTAAAAGCTTTGTCAAAACACATAGTTCTTAGAATTCGAATGTTATTTATTGAATAAGGCAAGTATGTAAAAAAAGAAAAAAAGACGACAGGAAATGCAATGAACAGCGAACTACAAAAAAAAAAAAACAATATATATATATATATATATATATTGTTTTTGAGTAAAAAAAAAAGCGCGCAACGCAGTTTCCTTTGCGAGAGTAGATGTGTTATGCTTTTCATGTTAGCGCTCGTCCACCTGCTCACATTGTCGAAATGTTTTCTAATAACGCCAATGAGTCCTACAAGCACTGATACTTTTATACAGAGAGCTTCTGTGGTAATAGGTGAGATCACAATTGCACTGCCCGAATCGTATTTCAGCACTTTCCGCTCACATATATAAATAAGACACTTTTCTATTTCAAGTTATTATTATTATTATTTATTTATTTATTTTTTCTTTCTAACTCGATGCGGGTTCTTGACGCCTAAAAAAAAATTATTATTATTTTTTTTTTGTTTATTGCTCAACAAGCCTGAAAACTTTGATATGTAACTGCAAGTGAAAAGAGTAGGGGTGAGTGGTGTTCTTGCAATTGGTTTTGTATGACTGCGGGAGAAAATATGTCTTGTGATTATTTCGGTATTTTTTTTTATTACTGAGTTTGTTTTGCCTTTTTACTGTTGCCAGCAAAGCATAAATAAATAAATAAATATATATATATATATATCTATATATATATTTGTTTATTTATTAGCAAAAAAAGAAATAATAAAAGGAATTGAGTGAAGGACACGGATTCAACACATGGCCACCGAAAGTGCAGAGTCTGTGCTGGAGCTCATTACGTACACAAAAGGCGTTGTGGGCGCCGTTGTCTGCAACCGCGAGGGCGAACCCATCCGCGACACCTTTCAGGAGTTGGACCGCTCGAAGCCGATGGCGTACGCGGAGATGGCGGCGGCGCTCGCGCGGGAGTCGGAGCCGCTCCTGAGGGCCGACGACAGCATGGACGTTTTGCGAGTGCGCACTCGTACAAATGAAGTTATAATAAAGTGTCACGGTGAGTTTCTTTTGGTAGTCATCCAGGAATTGACGGAGTGAGAGAGTCATGACATTTTTTTTTTTTTTGTTGTTGTTGTTGTACGAAACTTAGTGAGTGATGTACATTTTTTTCTCTTTTTTTTTTTTCTTTTGAGAAATTGGAGTTTGCGAATAATGGATTTTTTATTTTATTTTATTTCCTTGACCTTTTTTCAATAGACATTAAAATAATTTTTTTTTATTTTGTGTTTTTCTTCCTCGATTCTATTTTTCTTATCCGTGTGTTTTTATAAAAAAAAATTATTTTTTTTGAGAAAAAATATTTCTTTAGTACATAGAGTGCATATTCTTTTTTTATATATTTATATATATATATATATATATTTTTCGGCACGTCCGGATGCTGCAACTGTCCTATCGTAAGCTTCGGAGTTTTAAAAAACATGTGCCGAAACAGATTGCCACTCTACCCGCACCACCACTGCGTTTCGGTTGGGGACAAATTCAGCGAATGTCCCGCCGTGACAAACAACAGGTCGTTGGCGGTGCGTGGACTCAAGAGAAGCCAGTGCATCTCGTGCCGGACTCTTCAGATCGGGACTCTGGCGGCTTTGTTGATGGTTTGTTTTTCCGCACGGATGAGGAGGCAAATAATTTTATTCAGCAGGAGTACAGTGATGACTTGGAGGAGCGAAAAATACCGACACTCGAACTTGCACGTGATTTTTTTAATGACCTTGGTGAAACGGCGGATAGCGAGGTGGATATAAATAACGTACTGGAGACTAGTATTGAATCGGACACAAACCGAGAAGAAGAGTCGCGTGATGTGCATCGTCAGTTCTTTGGGGATTTTTACATTGAACAGGGACTCATCTGCGAAGAAGAAAAGTATCACTTTGTGGATGCGATGCTTCGCCCACCAAGGGGCATGTTTTGTGTAAGTGCTAAAATGCCTCTGATTCGTCTTGTAGTTCGCTGTCAGCTCGAGCGGCATCTACTCGAGACGAAAGGCAAAGGAGGCGGTACAGTTTTTATACCTCACCCATTTCACCCATTGCTCTACACCATGGATATGGTTCCGACTCAGCACATTGGAGAGAAGTTACGTATACCATACAGTGCGACACGCTCTGTAATTGCGCAGCGGGAGGCTACAAGCTTGTCTGAGCAAGGGGAGTCACAAGTACTTTTACCAAACTCTAGTGAAGATATATCTGCGGAATGTCTTGCGGATGCATTGATGGAGGATGGGTGCATGGAAAATGAGGCAACGGTTTTACCTCCCGTGAACTTAGTATCACCGGATGCTCAAAGGAGAAGCGACGATGATCTTCGGTCCGCTAAGATTGAGTCACAGTTTTTAAAAGCACCACCGTCGGTTGGTCACTTGCATTGGCTTCAGCGTCAGGTAGCTGCAGAAACGCTCATTGACGTTGACTTGCTCGCTTTAATGATTCCAATGATTCTCTGGAAGGAGAATCGTGCCTCTGGGATTATACTTGACATGTCCAGTCGCTCTCATGACGTTAAACAGTACATATACGGCCGAGATATATCTAGTTACTTTGCTAGTCTACATGAGGAACGCGCTACAGATATTGTTGTGGTTTCACTGGTTCCACATAACCGGGATCTGTTGCCAAGCGGTCCCGGCCCGGCTGCGACCACTTCGGTGACGGATGTCCCGAATGACGGCGAAAGACGGGCTGAATCCCAATTGTTAACGGAGTCTTGCGTCACCGTAGCGGTTTCATCGCGCCACGTGAGTCCGTTGCTCAGTGGAAAGTGTGACGCAGTGTTATGTTGCCCGAGCACCACCGCCGACGGCCGCCGCCCTCGCGCAGTCCTTGGAGCAGAAAGCGAAAAGAACGAAGAAGAAGAAGCGGTGCCTAATCGATTCGTTACGGTTTGTTCACGAGTAAACCGACTTTTCCCGTACCTCTGCCGCGAGCTTACACATGCAATAGAGTATGCAACGACGCATGGTGGTCGTGTTCTGTACGCGACGCATAGCATGAACCCGCTTGAAAACGAAGCCGTTGTCTGCGCGGTACTCACTGACCTCTCTCAGCGTCGCCCGGACTTGCGTTGCCGACCGGTTTCGCTCTCCGCCGGACTGTCCGATGCCGACGCGGCATTACTGCAATCTCTGATGTCTGGCGGGAGACCAGGGCTGCGTGTGTGGGTGCCACTTGAGGATGGGCCAAAGTCGCAGGATCCGGCGAGTAACGTGCCAGGAGTCGTTGAAGCAGTTGCCGATGCTTCGTGGCGATCATCGCCTCTGACGGACGGCTGTGACGGGGTTTTCCTTTGTGCCATTGAGGTAAATAGTGCGGCAAATGAATCATCTACTAGTCTTCTTGCTGATGCACCAGACGAGCAGCCGCCAGAGGTACCGTCGCTAGGTGCATGGATAGACACGATCCGGTTGCGTGAGAGGTTTAATATTGTATTGGGTCTTGACATTGATGCGCTGGTTGCCGCCACTCCTTTCAATTGGCGTGTGACGCACGCGTTGCGAAAAGCGAATGGTCGAATGATTCACAACGGTTCTTATGTGGGGAATAGGTTTTTGATTGACTCTACACTGAGCGGAACCACACTTGCGTGGTTTCTTTCGGAATCTGTACGTGACGAGTGCAAGCCCTCGCATGTCATTGAGCTCCCTGTCTCAGCTATTCTGGAATTACTGGACACGCGGCGCCTTTCACCGAAAAAGCTGCGAGATTGCATCGGTGCCGAATCGCTTGCAACACTTTCATCCCATGTGTCCGCCGCGCCGTGTGGCAGTGTGCACACAGTCTTTGTGCGGGTATTGCCCCCCGAGGCTTTTGGGGATGAGCGAGAAACATTTGAGCTGCACGGCGTGCTCAAGAGTGAGCTCCAGCGTCTTGTACTTGTTGCCCGTGCAGCTCCTGTTGACCGCAAGAACGGCATTGCGGCTCTTTTGCTGGAGTCCGATACGGTGGCGGGGCGCAACGCCATATCAGAGCTCGTGGTGTCCATTGGTGACGGGCTGCGGTATGTGCTGCGTCGCCTGCACTACCCGGCGGCGGAGTGGCGGCGCGGAGCTGCCGAGGCGCGGGGCCGCGGCGCGGAGGAGGAGTCCGGCGGGGGAGTGCCGGTGACACTGCAGGACGACGAGTACGCGGTGGAGTCTCCGGCGCGGGAACTGCGCATCAGCTCCGCCGAGCAGCGGCGAATGCGGCACGTGGGCGGAGTGCTTCGCAGAATGGGCGAGGACACCGGGGAGGGTACAGTGAACGACTGGGAAAGGGATCTCCGATCTTTTCGTCGACCGACACGACAGGTAAGCAAAGGGAGGTGAATCAATTTTATAAACGCTAATGAAGAGGATAAACGGGGCGTGTAATTCAAAGGTTCTATTTTAGCACTGCGGTGGTGCATAAAGTGTACACATGATTGCTGATGGTTTGAATTCTTAAGTTACATGTAAATTTGCTTCTTTGGCTTTACCTGTTGTCATTCTTTTATTTTTACACTGTCATAATTTTTTTTTTCTCTGTGTGTGTGCGTATGTGTATGTGTGCT
This sequence comes from Trypanosoma boissoni, assembly GCA_030849725.1. NCBI lineage: Eukaryota > Euglenozoa > Kinetoplastea > Trypanosomatida > Trypanosomatidae > Trypanosoma > Trypanosoma boissoni. The sequence continues at coordinate 20,615 of JASANW010001419.1, read as the reverse complement.
TATTTGTTATTCTTGCATTATATATATATATATATATATACAAATAAATAAAATATCCTGGAACGCACTTAAGGTGATGAATTTTCATATTATAGTTTTTGCCGATTAAGTTATTCGAATATTTTGTATATTGAGACTGCAGGAAGTGGAGCGATGAATTCCACCTCACATGAGCAATCTGAGTCATCAAATTCACCCGCAGGGTTAAATCAACTCTTGACTACTGCGCAATATGTGTTGCTTTTATTTTGCTCTGTAGCTTGCTATTATATTACATTGACTCTGTCTATTCTGGCTGTTGGGGAGTCGACGTCAATACTTCTGTTACCCTGTGCGGCTGTCAAATCATCTGTAGAAGCATGCTTTGAATCAACTGTGAATTTTGTACGGCGCCGTCGCCGGCAGCATGTTTTTGTTGGTGTCGACTACGAAGACGAAGGCGTTTCCAGGGACTTTTTTGATCGCGTGAATCGGCCATCAGAAAACATCGAATGATTTGGAAGCGATACGTTAGAAAAAGAAAAAAAAAGAACGGAAGAAAATCACGCACATTTTTCTGTGTTGTTCTTCCACTTATATATGTGTTGAATCGTGCAAAAATATACTTGTTACAGATTCGTTTCTTTTTTCTTTTTTATACACATGTACTGTATAAGTGTGACTTTGACTTTTTACGTTGTTTCGTGGAGGTTTTGTTGTGGCCTTTTCTTCAACCTCTTTCTCTGCTCCTATGTCTTTATCTGCCCGTCATACTTTTGTTTTGCGTATTACATTCTATCCAGTTGGTGCATGATATGGCAGATGACTCGTTACCTAAAAGTCAAGACATACTCGCACGCGTAGTTGCCCAGGAGCGCGAGAATGCACTCATGCAGAGTGCGCTGTTAGACCTTTCCGACGCAGCGAAGCAGGCGGCGAGCAGCGAGGGCGCCGCCCGTGCAGAGCTTGACGCTGTCGTGGAGGACATTGTGACTCTGTGCATGCGGTGCGCCCTCGCCGGCTGCGATGCCTCGGCGGTGGCGTCGGCGCTGAAGGAGAGCGGTGAGGCCGAAGAGGCGGCGGCAAATGCGTTTGCGGCGGAGGCGCGGGCCGCGCGGGTTTCGCTCCTGCGGCGGAGGTCCGACGGAGTGGACGAGTCCCCACGGGAGCCATGGTGCCCTGTGCAGCAGGCGATGGCGGACCGCGCCGCGGAGGCGGAGGCGGAGCGCGAGCGAAAGGAAATTGCGCAGCTGGAGCAGGAGTGTGCCGAGCTAGAGAGACGAACGGAAATATCGACACTGCGGTATGCGGCGGAGCTTTTTAAGGTGCGATTGAATTGAGTGTGGAATTGATGAGGTTCTTATTGGCGTTCACTTCACCCTCAAAAAAAAATATATATATATATATGTCTCGCTTCATTCACTTTCATTGGGTACATACACTGTGGTTCATGCTTTTTTTGCATATGTATGTGTTTTTGAACAATGTTCTCTTTTTTTTTTTTTTCCTGTTTTACTTGATTTTTGCAATTATATAAAGTTTTATACATTCAAGTGTGCGTGTATATATATTTATATATAGGAAGAGTGAGTAAAAGCGCGTCATGGCTCCTCCAAAGGCTTTGTTTCCTGCCCGCTTGATTGCTGGGGATTTCTTGGGCTTCAATTGGAACAAGATTACTTGGATGGCACCGTACAATAACTTTTATCCCATCACTGTCTGCGGTGGTCTTGGCGGTCGTCTTTGGTCTTCTTTCATTCAGTATGGCCACTTTCACAACCGTGCCATGCGGATAGCAATGCGTAATTCCATTCTTTCCATTCCGACAATGCTCGCAGTGTTCGTGATGATCTCCAATGTGGACTGGTACGAAGCCATTCTCTGCTCTTTGTACTTCACTGGCATACCGGTCCCAGCCTGGGTAGAGAAGAAGCACGCGGAGGAAATGACCTATCTCTCCTGGAACAAACCAGGCGTGATGGCGAAGCACCACTACGGTGGCTCTGTTTCCATTCCTGGAACAGAGAAGCTCATTACGGAAATGTAAGTATGCTTTCTCGAGTTGTTCATTTTCGGTGCGATATATATATAAATATATATAATTATGGAGTTTAAATAAAAGGAAAAGCAACAACAACAGGCAAGCATAAATAGGATCGGAAGGGATTATCTTGTGATTTCTTCTTTTTTTTTTGATGAATATTATTGGTGCTTTGGTCACCTGGGGGTTGAGAGCAGTTAGCCATGTTGTGTCTAGTAGTAGATAGGGTGAATGCCGAAAAAAATTTATTTTTTTTGTGTGTGTGTCTGATTGTGCAGTTTTATTATTATTATTTTTAACTGTCTGAAATTGTCTGATTGAAACTTTTCTTGATGGATCCATGAAGTTTTTTTTTTTTTTTTTCTTGATCCCACTTTACTGTCACGATACTTTTCAACAGAGCCTAAATGATATGAAGAGATTAGCCGTTCAAGGAGTGGTTGTCTGCGCACTTCTAGACGAGTTGCGAGAGGAAATTCGATTAGTCGATGCACAGATACGTCGCAGTTGCGCAGCGAGAGAGGCCACTTTGATCACTATGGGACTGTCGCCGCCAATCTCAGAGAAGGATGAAGGCACAAAGACGCCGGATGAGCATTATAAGGCGCTTGATCAATCCAAAAGCCTCTCGGGTCTGCAAACTGAGTGGACACGTGCGGAAGATTCAATGTCACCGCTGATGGAATCGCCACCGAGTCGAAAGGAAGGTATGCTCATGAATCTCACTAAAAGTAATTTCGGTAATGAGCGCTTTGTTCCTCATTTTGTTGTTATGGATGACAGTGGTGTAAAGTGGTACGAGAGTGAAGCACAGTGTCGTGAGTACCCTCAGAAACCAATTGGATATGTTCCTTTCTGGCGCGAAACGAAGAACTCGCGTGGTAGTCGTTTCAAGAAGGCTGCTGTCTGCTGGCCTCTGATATTGCCAGAGGAATGCTCACAGGCAACGGACCCCAAATTAACTTATTTTGCTATTGAATACCTAAACGAAAAAAATGCGCATACGAAAATGGTATTTGCTGTAGAATCTGAAGCAAGGCGCACCGAGTGGGTTTATTTTATTACACAGTATGTGGATTTATTTTTGCCTCTGCGACCCGAGTCTGAAAAACTACAGCATCACCCACGTGGTTCATTCGTCCCGCGATATCGTTCGGAGGTTCTTGATGGAGAAGCGCCTGGTGGCAAGGTCATATAGTTAAGAATACCGTGCCTGTTTTTTTTTTTAGTTTTTGCTTTTTTTTTTTTACTTGTTCAAATTTGCTGAACATTTTCTAATTTCAGATTTCGCAATGGATTGTGAGAAAGAGGTGTTTCTAAAGTAATAATTATGTGTGCATATATTCGTACATATGAGTGAATATATCTGCTTAACCATGCCCAGAAAAAAGAGAAACAAAGAGGGCATTGTGTTGAAACACGACAAAAAGACATGTCTTTTTTTTTTTTTTACTTTTCTATTCGCTCTTTGATCCACCCTTATCCATACTTTTAATTGTTTTGTTATTATTATTATTATTATTACTAATATATTTATATTTTTAGTTATACGCACATGAGTAAAAAAAAAAATAATTTTTTTTTCTGTCTCTTTTTTTTAAATTTATTTATTTGATCCTACTTATAACGATTTCCCTTTAAAAGAAGGGACGTAGATCGTCCGATTCGGAGTAGAGAACTCTGTGTCTCTCTCTTTCTCATTCTCGCGCGCGCACATTCACATAGACGTACGTACATATAGCTACGCATTTTTTTTTTTTTTGCACCTAGTGGTATAGAATGTCTTTGCCCATCATTCGTTTATGCATTGTGGATTCCAATAGAGCTATTAGAGTGGAGGATCCTGCGGCGGCATCTTGCTCGCTGTATACATTTCTTCGTGCGATTCCATCGGAAGTGGAGTGCGCCATGGCGTTTGAGGACTTCCGGCGCTCTGTGCAGACGGGGCGCAGTCCTTCCTATTTCTCTCGCAGCAATGCGCGAGTGCTAAACCTTATCGATGCCGCCGTCACCGACACTCTTCTTCGTCGTTCGCCAAAAGTGATCCCCGCCCTCGCTCGCGCCTCTTCGACGTGGCGGAACCTTTTGGTTGGCGAGGCGAAGGCGGCGGCCGCGCCCTGCAGCTCCAGCGCCTCCCCAGAGGCGATGCATAGCCCGCAGGAGCTGCAGTCCGGCGCTGAGGGATGTGTGCGTGAGACGATTCCTGTCGGGTCGATGCAAAACTTTCAAAGCCCATACGAATCCCCGCGGCGGCGGAGCACACATCCACTGCTGCTCGAGGCAGTGCAGCGAGTGCGTGCCGCGGCCCCAGCAGTGGAGGACGAGAGGGACAGACGCGAGAGAGAGTTCGCCACACTTATGGAGTCGCGGGCAGCCGCATTGCGGACGAAACTGCAGAGCGCGATTGCGAATATACCGTCCGAGGAGACAGAGTGTGTCCGGTTCGTTCAGCAGTTACAGTTGCGTGCGGCCGCTGCAGAGCGCCTCTTCGCTGTGCAGCGCTACGAAGAGGTGACGATGCAGACAGCAGAGGGTGTATTACGATTAGAAATCGCAACGATGCGTACATTACTGTCTAGAATAGTCGATGTCATAGCGGAGACGGAAGACCGACACGAACGGGATGGACCACACGCTCCGTTTTACGCCGAGGAATGCCGGTTGATGGCAGCTTTTCACACAGCACTGAACGAGCTGCCGTCCTGAAATTCAACAGGGCAGTGGTTGTTGTCTTTGTGCAATGAACATTCCGAAAGTGCCTTTTTTTAAAAAATTTGATTGCCTTTTCTCTTCTTGCAGGCTGTAAAACTGGAGGACCAAGAGAGAGAGAGAGATACATTTCAGACTTACTGTTTATGCTAGGCCTGTTATACATATATATATATATATATATATATATATATATATATATATATAATAATAATTATTATTATTATTCTGCGTACAATTTTTTTATTTTTTTAAATACCGTTTAAAACTAGACACTGATATATATATATATATATATATATATTCTGGCTTCTTAAGTTTTTGTTTCTGTTTTTTTTGAGGGAGTGCTGTGTAGGATGGATCCCTCGACTCTCCTAGCCGGAGACCCGCCCGGGACGCTCTTTCGCCGCCTTGCGCCTGCCCCGGACTACGCGGCGGCCGGCGGCGCCGTCCTCGCGACTTGGAGCGCCCCGTCCGTCGCGCTCCTCGCGGGCTCTCCCGCGGCGCCGGCGCTCCGCTACGACCGCAGCGCGCCATGGGTGACACTGCCGTTCCCGGCCATGGACATCGCGTGGTGCCCGTTCAAGAGTGGCACGAACGACGCGGCTTTTCTAACGGTGTGCAGAAGTTGTCCAGTGCAGATGTGGGATGTCGAAGACGCGGCACTGCGCGCGTCGTATTGTGCAGTGAACGCGATGGGGATGCCGGCGCAACCGCATTGCGCACTGTGGTCCTCAAGGCGTGAGCCTCTTGTTGTTGGGTACGGTGGAACTGATGAAACAAAGCATATGCGGCTTTATGATGTTCTGCGAGAAGGCGATACGGCAATTTCGGAATACCAGTCACCCTCCTCAAAGGGAATCGTTTCTACACTGGCTGATGCCCCTGCGCCGTACGAAGAGAGACTCCTGCTTGCGGGTTTCCTTCGTTCGGGAAATGTAGACATTGTGGACACGCGGAACTTTAAAATTGCGGCTGTGCTGCGGGGTCTACGCTCAGGCGCTGCGCAACTTTCGACGCATCCAAAATTTGATCATCTGATCTTTGGAGCTGGTCGACTTGGTGATAATCGTATCATCTGTTGGGATATTCGTTACTGCAATAAACCGCTTATGACTTACACACGTGTGTTGCGTACACAACAACTAACCCAATTTGGATTTGTCATGCAACGCGAAACTGAAACCAGCACACCACAACTGAGTTTGGTTTCGGCAAGCCACGACGGTGGTCTATTAGTGTTTTCTCTCACCTCAGACTCAATACAAGTGGAGCCGCGCCGCGTACAGCAGGAACTGGGCCCCACAACAGGTTTGACTGTTATGAGTGAGGAACAGGGCCTCGTGGCAGCGGCGGTGGGGAGGCGGAGGTTCATTCTGCGAGACAGGTATGAAGAACGGGGAGAGAGCTCTTTGGAAAGGGGATCTCGGGATAAAAACAAAAATGCCAAACGGGAGCGGGCGCCACTGGAGGCGCCGGAACTGGAAGAAGGTGATTCCCAGGAAGCAGAAAATAGCGTCTCCGGTATTGCGGTAGTTAAGGTGTAATTTGTTATCGTTAACTCAACTTCTCTGGGGGGCTAAAAAAAAAAAAAAGCTAAGAATTCTTTTCTTTTCACTACCACTCCTCTCTATGTGTCGGTCTCTGCTTCTCCACTCTCTTGCGCAGCATTTCTTTAGTAATGAAAATGAAGAAAACTCCTACACACGTGCTTTGTTTTTTTTCCTATTTTTCAAAAATATTCTACTTTTGAAAATCGTTATCCTTTATTAAAATACAAAAAACGTTTGATTACTATACATATACCGGAGAATTTCTTGTTTGTTTGCATTTCGAAAATTGGGTATTTCATTTTAAGAAATGATCATGCCTGGTTGTTTATCGACATCATACACCCAATCGCGGAACAGCATCGGTACACTTAAATGAGTTGCCCTGTGTGCGTCTCTTGACACGTAAGCGTCCGTCCTCACTTCATACAATTTCATTGGAAATGGCTCAACATATGTTGTTTTTGCGCTCTGCACATACATACACTTGGTTTGCTTTGAAATGCGGGGTACCTATTTAAAGAGGGCCACTGCACTTAACTTTTGTGTGGGCGACGATGGTCTTCTTATTATGACGAAAGGAAATCTGCCTTTAAGGAGACATGTCAACTGAATCACCACATACTAACTATGCCCAATCCTCAGGTTTCGCTATGGAACGGATATGTCATGGGGGGCGGTGTTGGGGTTTCTGTACATGGCAAATATCGCGTAGCGTCAGAGAAGACTGCGCTAGCAATGCCCGAGACAGCTATTGGGCTGCACCCCGACGTGGGTGGGTCCTGGTTTCTTACTCGCATGAAGCGAGATGGCCTTGGGCTTTATCTTGGCCTGACTGGGGCCCGGCTAAAGGGCGCTGATTTGGTGCATGCTGGCCTCGCGACACACTTTGTGTCATCAGAGGAATTTGCAAATTTGGAGAATCGGCTGTGCAGCATTGGAGACTCCACTGGTGTTGAAGCATGCCTGGAGGAGTTTGCTGTGAAGGACCTTCCACCTTTTTCATTGGATGCGCACCGTGCCATTCTGGAAAAGTCTTTTAGTCTAAAAGATACCACGACGGTCGAAGGCATTATTGCCTCACTAAGCGATGATGGTACTGAGTTTACACAGGAGACAAACAAAGCGCTTGAGGCGGCGTCTTTTATGTGTTTGAAGCTAACTGTAGAATTCGTGAGACGCGCCAACCGAATTTATACAATGCGTCATCTAATGGCGCTGGGTTTGAAGTTTATTGGACAATTTCCGGCAACTAGTTTATGCACACGAGGTGCGGTATCGCAAATTGCTCACAAAACAGGGACTCATTAATGTCCACCAACATTAGCACCTGGTATTCTCTCTTATACAGAGGCATTTAGTATATATGGACCTTATATGTGGGACCCTAATAAAAAGTAAAGTAAAGATCTACTCTAAGGCACTGTTTGTTGTTGTTGTTGGTTATTGCTTGCTTGCTATGTTTTGAAGTTAGTATTTTAAAACCAATAATGAATACTGCTAGTGATGGATGACATCAATTGCGATGAAATATGTTTGTCCTTTCAGCTTAAATAATTATAGCATAGATCTACTAAGTTGCTGTGATTAAGAATAACATTTTTATGTGGCTGAGTATGTTCATATTGTACTCTTTCCATAATTTTTTTGCCTTTATTTTCATTCCTCTATCCTTTTTTTTTTCTTTTACTGCACTTGTGCGCATATGAAGCGAATAGTCTTTAGTAGAGAAAAACTTCATTGCTTAAAAAAAAAATAAATAAAGATGAAACGGTCATTTATTCTTATGTCGAGCTCGATCCTTTGGAAGGACTTCCCTAACGCTCGCCTGGTGACGATGAATCGAGAAAAGGCCCTGAATGCGCTAGACATGGAGATGATAGAATCGCTGAAAGAGATTTATATTAACAAACCTCACGAAAAAGGAGCAACCGCTCTTTACATTCTTAAAGGTGCAGGGAACAAGAGCTTTTGCGCTGGCGGTGATGTTATCAGTATCGTGAAAAATGCGTCTACGGGGCTGCGTTTCTTTTACGATGAATATCAACTGAATCACCACATACTAACTATGCCCAATCCTCAGGTTTCGCTATGGAACGGATATGTCATGGGGGGCGGTGTTGGGGTTTCTGTACATGGCAAATATCGCGTAGCGTCAGAGAAGACTGCGCTAGCAATGCCCGAGACAGCTATTGGGCTGCACCCCGACGTGGGTGGGTCCTGGTTTCTTACTCGCATGAAGCGAGATGGCCTTGGGCTTTATCTTGGCCTGACTGGGGCCCGGCTAAAGGGCGCTGATTTGGTGCATGCTGGCCTCGCGACACACTTTGTGTCATCAGAGGAATTTGCAAATTTGGAGAATCGGCTGTGCAGCATTGGAGACTCCACTGGTGTTGAAGCATGCCTGGAGGAGTTTGCTGTGAAGGACCTTCCACCTTTTTCATTGGATGCGCACCGTGCCATTCTGGAAAAGTCTTTTAGTCTAAAAGATACCACGACGGTCGAAGGCATTATTGCCTCACTAAGCGATGATGGTACTGAGTTTGCGAAAAAAACCCTTAACATTCTTTCTAAAATGTCTCCGACATCACTCAAGTTAACGGTGGAAAGTCTGAAGCGTGGATCAAAAGCGAAGACGCCAGCGGACGCCTTTCGTGCCGAATACCTTGCGTCTATTCGGGCATGTTACAGCAACGATTTTCCTGAAGGTGTACGAGCATTGCTGATAGACAAAACCAATGATCCCCAATGGCGACCCTCAACTGTTCCTGAGGTGACGGCAGATCACGTGGAGCTGTACTTCAAACCTGTAAATCCTGAGATGAAGTTGTGGGACCCTAAAGTGCCCTTTTAAAGGAGGAAATGTGATGTTTTTGTATTAACGTTTTTTTTTTTTATTTTTACCTGTTGCGTTAGCAATTTTTTTTTGCTTAGTGCCTTTTTTTTTTCTTCCACTAGATTGCTGAATAGGGAACGCACTTTTTTAAAAAGTTTCAAAACATTTTTTTTTTTATTTCCGTTAAGGGAAGCTAGCTTGTTGTTGTTCTGATCACTAAAAGGGGAGCTGTTTGATACCTCTTGGTGTATTATTTTTAAATTACTTATTCTATATTGTTTGCTTTTTTTTTTTAGTTTTGCATACACATACACAAGGATATATATATATACATATATATATATATATATATATATATTTGGCCTCTGTACTTGAGTAAGGTCGTAACTAACACGACAGTTAGGCCATGGCAATGGGCACTGGTGAGAGTACCCAGAAATCGCTTTCTTGCCAAACTTCGCGAATAGATAAAGAGAGCAACCTAGAAAAATTGGGTTTATGTCCGGGCGCTTTGCCGAAGCGTCTATCACTCCCTCAGGTTCCCGATGAATGTGACGGTAATGGTAATAGCAGCGGCAGTGGTAGTGGTGGCTGTGCGACGGATGTGCTGCTGAGCGTGACGCAGGGCAAGGCGTCCCAACTGATCCCTCGTGATCCGGAGTCCGTGATGGACATGAGCCTAGCGGACAGCCTGGCAAGTTGTGTGAGTGAGTTCTCTCGCACACGGCGCCGACGACGCCGCGAGCAGCTTTCTCTCGACACAAACGGCGAGGCGGAGAAGCAACGGCTCCAACTCGAGCGTGCGCTGAAGAGCCTCGAGGCAATGCAGCGCGAGAACCAGGAGCGCATGCGGCACACCGTCCCGTCGTGCGGGTCGCTGTCGCCGAGCCGGTGCAGCGGCGGACTGTTCTGCCGCACGAAGTCCGACTCCGCCACTGCGCCGTCCCTGGCCCCTCGTCACGAGTTGCTTGAGCGTGCGCACACACTTCTCGCATTGCCTGACCGTATCGATCCGCGTTCGCCACGTATTCCCCCCGGGGCGAACGCGCAGTCGCCCCCAATAAGCGCGCAGAGCTCGGAGCCTTTTGCGACGCCGCGCGGTGGGCGGGGCGCGGTCCGGCGCTCTGCGTCTCCCCCGGTCATTATCCTCACCGTTGATTCGCGGCGCACCTTAGGCGAGGAGGACGCGCGAAAGCTACTGAGCGTGGAGGGCGGCCGCGCCGCGTCTTACGCAAAGATGCAGCAAACGCTCGTACTTGCGGCGGGGTTGTCGCCGTCGTTGAATACCGTGACTCCTCCGCCGCAGTCGATGTCGTCGTTGCAGGAGCGCGCAAGATGTATGCCGCCGCGCGCGTCAAAGGAATCGTCGGTGCAAGCAAGGGAGTTGTTTAAGCAGAGAGAGCCATCCGCCCCGAAGGAGCCGATAAACCCTAAAGAGAAAATGGAGACTGGAGAACTAAAAGAGCTACGGGAAAATAGGCCATCAAAAGGACCGAAAGAACCCGTTGGGACTAGAGAGGTTAGAGAACCAAAAAAAATGAAGGAGCGAAAAGATATCCAAGAACCAAAAAATTTTAGGAAAGTGAGGAAATCGGAAAGTAGTGAGATAAGGGAACTGTCAACGCGTTGCAGCGATGTACTTGGTCGGGCAGCTTCACCTACTTCTGCTTCGAAGGGTCGCGCAGGTGACGGGGCGAAGCCACAGCTGCTTTCGCCGACTAGCAACGCTCCTCGCCCCGTGGCCGCAACCAGGCAGAAAGGGGCGCCGAAGGAAAATCGGCCCGCAGCGGAGAAGGCGGCACCCCCGCGGCAGAGTGTCGGTAGCCGCGTGTCTAATGTATCCGAGGAGCGCATGAGGCGCGACGCGGCGGAACCGGCGGGATCCACGAAACGCCGCGAGTCTGGCGTTGCCGCGCAGGCGGAGCGCCGCCAGGTCGTTGGGTCCGTGCGCCTGTCAAGACTGTCCTTGTCCCCAGAGCTTTCAAAGCATATTGCCTCGCCGCCGCCGCGGTCAGGGAAGCCGAGCTTCTATTTGGGAAGAAAGAGTATCGGTGCCATACCACACCCAGTGCCCTATGACCATGATATTTTTCGCGGTCTCGCTACGGAGCGCTCGACAGTATCGCGCGTAAAGGACAACGGTGTATCGGCGCCTTCCTCACGCAATCAAAGGTCTCGCTTCTATGGTGGAGAGAACTCCCTTGACAGACAACTCGTTCCGTTCTGCACAGAATGTGGGAAAAAGCACATTGACGATAGAGGGAAGTTCTGTGCTTATTGCGGCCATAAGCGAGAGGTATGTAAGTAAAGAATGATGACAGACGATTGGAGTGAAAGGCGTGATAAGGTGGTGATGGTTCTGGATGCAAGAATATGTTTACTTGATATTTCTATTGCTTTTTTTTTTTTTATTTGGTATCTTTTATATTACTTTTGCAACCTTTATGCGACAAGAAGTGCAGGAAAGTGGGGGAAAGTACAACACTGTGTGGTTAGTAATAATCGTATAGCAGTGTAATGGTCATGCCAAAGATCAGTAATGTGAGCATGGCGATGCTTGAGTAAAGGAAATCTGACAATAGAAAGAAGGAAATATTTGAGTGTTTGGCAGAGCAAAGGTATTTGAAACAAGAGCGGAAGAAACTGAAGGCAAATACTTGCAATTGCATTTGTAGATTAATGAGAAAACGGTAAAAAAAAAAAAAAAACTGTGCTAATTGGAGAATAGAAGGGTATTTACGGCTTCAATAAGCATTTTTTTTTTTTAAGTGAACGAGCATGCGAAGTATTCGTTCCTTTTTGATTACCAAAGAAGAATGGAAGAGGACTATGAAGGACACATGATTTGGTGTAAAAGTCGTTTTTTATAAGGACGAGAAGTTATGAAAGCAAATAAGAGATTGTGTGTTTGCGTGACAAAGAAAGTAAAGCTAGACAAAAGAACAGCTGAATACTCAAAAGAGCACCTGCAAAACAAGGAAATTCGAGCCGCATTGATCTGTATATTTCACAGAAAAATGGGGTAAAAGAAAAGTACTGCATATATATATATATATATATATATATATATATATATATATATATATGTATATACGCATATGTAGATAGGAAAGACAAAAAATGACCTTGTAAATCTTAAGCAAGGAAAACTGATTTATGAATTGTGAGAAAATGTCTATAGCTCCTTTGGTTGTCTACCTCGGATATGAGGTACTTCTCCTGTCTCCAATTTTGTATTTTGTCTCCACACTCCGGGTTCCTCGGTGGTCCAAGGATTATTTTTATTATTATTTCCACCTGGTTAAGTTTTTTTTTTTTCCTTTTCTTCTCACAAATGAACTCTTTGGTACTTCCCCCACCACCTCTTCCTGTGGAGGCCTTCATGGTTTTTCATTTCATTATTGAAAAGAAATTCGTGTTTCGGATCAGCTTAAACTGTGCTGCTCAGTTTTTTTTTGTGGTTTGTTTGGCAGAGTTTCGTTTTCCTTTTGCGTTTTATTTAGCTTTTTCTTCTACAAGGTGATAACTCGTTTTGTTTAGTATTTTGATTCTGCATTTTAAAATTTTACTTTGCTATGCGATTTGGTGGTCGCGTACTTTTGTCGCCTCCATCGTCGCGTCGCCTGCGCGGAACTGTTGTGGCCTGGCACCCGTTTGAGCGACGCGGAGCGATTCGCTGCGACGCGGACAACTGCGAGTACGCCATTCCCAACGCGCGAGCATTTGAAACCATTCTGCCGACGCAGCTCGGGGACTTTGTTGGCGCACGTGTGGAGTTCGAGGCGCTACGTGACACGGGCGATGTGGACCGCGTCATCACGCGCAGTCGCCTCGAGCCGATCACTGCGCGGAGCTATGCCCGCGAAAGCCCCGTTGACTTTATGGCGCCCTTTCGCCGCGACGTGCCGGCCGCGCGGAGTCCTCCGCCGCGTGGCAGCGCGCGGGTGGCGGGGCACATCACATTAGACGCGGGCGAGTGCGAGTCGCGGCGGCCGATCCCCGCGCGGCCCTCGGCGCCCCGCGACGAGTCGCCCCACGACGCGCGCGTTCTTTTGGCGCCGCGGGAGACGGGCGTTGTCCTCGCGTGGTCCGCGCTGCGCCGCTGCGGCCTTCTCGCGGCGAAGGGATCTGCGGGAGAGGTTTGCATCATCCAAGGCGTCGATGCCTTTGACACGGCGCTTCCGACCGCGCAGGATCTCGTCGGGCGCGCCGTCACCTTCGCGAAGGTCACGTACGCAGCACAGCCGGGAAAGGTCTTCGCGGAGAGCATCACAGTGGAGGGCCCGCTCTCCCTCGACACGGCGGGCGAGGCGGCCGCGGCGAACAAAGCAAAGACTGCAGCCGCGGAGGAACGAGCGCGGCGTGCGCGGCAGCTCGGCACGCAGTACGACGACGATGCAGAGGAACAAGAAGATTCGCCGGGGCCTACTGGGATACTCTACGGCGTCATCACGCGCTGGAGCGGGGGACAGGGCGTCATTGAAACGGGAAGCCGGCGGCTCTACTATGTGCAGTCGGGCACAGATTTTGTTCAGCTCATTGATCAGACGAGTAGTGCCCTGCGTGGTGCCATTGTGAGCTTTCGCGTCGACGCAGAAAATGGCCGAACTGCCCGCGAGGTGAACATACTTTCCAGTGCGACCAGAGATTTCGTCCCCGCCGCTCCCACCGCGGCGCCAGTGTCGCCACAAAAGGAAGTGGAAACGGATGATGAGACAGTCCACACACAACCAACGGACTTGCCATGGCAATACGGCATGGTTGTCACCTGGTCTCCAGCTGAGGGACAAGGTGTTATTCACGGCGACGACGGTGAGCGCTATTTGCTCCGCGACGGCGAAGAAAACGTGCCCAATTATAAGGCGAATAAGGCACTTTTAAAGAAGGGTCGTCGTGTGAAGTTTACACCGTTTGGCGGTACTGGTCGTTTGGCGTCTAACGTCGTCGCTCTTGACACAGAGGCTGATGCGGCTGCACTCGCGGAAGAGGACTTGTCTCAGCAGGATCCAAAGTTTTCCGTTGACGGACACACAGACGAGGCTATCGCGTCGCCAATGAGCACATCATACTGGATCTCGCGCATGGATCGTGCAGGTTACGATGTTGCTGAGGTCAAACAGATGCAAAACAAGGCTATTTCCTTTGAAGACGATGACGATGATGAGAACGAAAAGCTTCTCGATAGTGAAGACCTCTTCAAAAAGGATCACTGGTTTAACGACCCAAGAAAGAATATGAAGTTACCGAATAGTGATGTCACGGCAGGCAACCTCGCGTTGATTGGGCCAGCATCTATGATGAATATTGCAATGAAGGTCCACGACCCGAAAAAACTTGAAAAGGTTAAGAACAAGTACTACAATCGCCTCACTGAGCCTATGAAGGAGTACGCGTGGAAGCAGGCAAAGGAACTCGCACCAAAGTATGAAAAACGTATCAAGGAAGCCCGTGAACGTGGTGATGAGCCCCGCTTTTCCTTTTACTAACGGAGTATATGTTTTTTATTTTTTTATTGTTGTTGTTGCTCTTCTTCTACTTTTTTCATAGGTTTATGAAACTATGTGAGCTTCAGCCTCACTTCATTGTTTGCGTGTATGTGTCTTTGTGTGTGTGTGTGTGTGTCGGGGTGGTGTGGGCTAGGGTGTAAACATTATACCGTCATTCAATGTCTGTAAAAAAAAAAAAAACGGCAAAAAAGAAAGATGGACGACCTTGTTATTTATGTATTTATTTGCGGTTTTTAGTAATAATACCTTTTACCCCATTTTTTTCTTTTTGTTGTTTTCTTTTTTCGCCCCTTTCTTTCAATTTATAAGTACCCAGGTGAAATGGTCTCTAAAACACGGCGACAGCGGCAAAAGCGCGAGGCAACGCTTGAGGCGAACGGTGGCGTTCTTCCTCCTGTTGTGCCGGCAACGCCCAAGTCCGTTCACCTCAAGAAGACTCGGCCGCGCATGAAGAGTAAGAACAAGATTCGCTTAGGCCACGAGTCACCGACTGATATCTATGAGGGCTTTGAGGACCAGAAAGGTGTTCTCTGGCGATGCACAAAGTGCGGGAAGGAGTGCCGCGTGGTTGGATTCTGCACGGACTGTGTTTCGGGGACAAAGTCCAAAGTGCACAGTGGCGTTCTGATGTCACGCAAGGGAACGGCGAAGAAGTCATCTCTCTCATCAATTGTAAAGAAGGCCGCAGGGACTAAAAGCAAAAAGCTGAAACTTCGCAAGAAGTGAAATGCATCGGAAGGAGGAAAAAAAAAAAAGAAGAGAGAGAGAGAAAACTTTTAGTTTTCTTCAAGCTTTAACTCATTCGATTAAAGTTCATTAGTTTTTTTCTTTTATGCCATGTGTCTCTCTCTGTGTGTGTGTGTGTTTTGTATGAACACAAATGAGCGATATATTTTTCGTATTACTGTTTGATTTCTATGATTAAACAACTAGTTTTCTTTTTTTTTCTTTTCTATACACGTATGTGTGCCTTTTTTTTTTTTTTGTTGTTGTTGTTGTTTGTGTGTGTGTGTATGAGTAGGTAAAGAAACAGTTAAAAAAAAAAAAAACATTTTGGAGAATGGATACTTTCTGGAGAGCGTTCTCTGAGGCTCACGCTGAGCTTATGAACGCAACGGGATGGGATGTGCTGCTGAGTGATCTTTCTACAAGTGTTCGAGGCGGCAGCGGAGAAATGATACGGAGTCTTTACGCAAACGTGATGGATTTTGTCTCCGCAGTCGATTGGACGGAACCATTTTTTACCTATCTTGCTGTCTTTCATGCGCTTGTAATTATTTTTGTAGTTTTTTTCACATGGCGGGCCCCGCTGGGACGAATCATCTTTGTGGATTTCTTCGTTTTGCTAATGGGATGGTGTGCGTCGTACCTGAACGAGTGGGGTAGTGCAAACGCGGCACAGATATTTGTAGGGGAAAATATGAATTATTTTGACCCAGGTGGTTTTTTTATATCCATTGTCTATTGGCTTCCGTTATTTCTTATATCGTTGATTTTGCTAGTACGTATTTTTTGCGGTATGTTATCGTTGATGGTTGCCTATAAGCGTCTGCAAATACAAACGGAAATGAGAAAGCAGAAGCAGCAACAGAAGAAAACCGAAGAAGAGAATAAAAAAGATGAAGTAGAGAAGAAAAATTCATAAAAATAATAAGACAAAGTTACATACTTCGCACTGTATATAAAAAGGTTTTGCTCTGGTTAATGAGATGATTGTCTAAAGAGGAGTTAAACAATAGTTGGTGCTAAGAGATATATATATATATATATATATTTTTGCAAATGATAAATAAAAGGAAATTTTACATTGTTTGTTTTTATTCATTCTATTTTTCCTTCTTTATTCGTTGTATCTCTTCTTCCTGTCCTTTTTTTTTTTTTTTGAATGATATATACATATACGCTTTTCGAGTGATATCAAATTTATTTTATTGCTTTTGGCGAGTGATTACTATCTTTTTTTTTTTTTTTTCTGTTTGACTGTGTATTGCGAGCTTTTTTTATGCTGCATGAGCTCATGGTTATCTTTTGAAAACTTCTTGCACAGCAAGACGGCGTCCTACGTACGCCGCGGTCTTGTGCTTTTTGGTGGATACGGCGTGGCGAGCGATTATTACGTGACGCATTACTACGAAGCCTTTGACCCGCGCGAGGGCCGTCCGTATGTGATTGACTGGAGCCCCATTGGTCGCCCGCGCTGCACGATGCTTCTTGTGCCGAACAATCACTATCCGAACTACAGCCCGTGGACGCCCAGGAACGGCGATGTCGTTCTCGCGCGCGAGGTGCCGAACGAGCCGAATTGGATTCAGCTCATCAACGGCCGATTTGTGGAGCGGCAGACGTGCGGCGTGCGGCTGGCGACTCCGCTCGAGGAGGTGCGGGCGGCGGCGGAGAGAGAGCGGGCGGCGGCGGAGGAACTGCGCAGGGCTTTGTAGTTTTTTTTTTTTTTTATCTTTTTATAGGCGCCCGGGAAAGGAAGCGCCATATTTTTTTTATTTTTTATTTTTATTTTTTATTGTTCGATACCAATGCACAGTGATTGGGTTTTTGTAATCGAGGGAAGAAAGTAAAGTCGTTTTCCGCCTTTATTTCTTCCTTTTTTTTTTTGTATACTTTTACTTACATAAATCCACATACTTACGGGTGAAAGGGTAACATATCTATACGTAAATATATATATATATATATATATAGATTGCAATAAATAATAATAATAATAAGGTGTTGGAAGATATCATTGAATGCGTCGATGTGTGTTGACTCTTTCTGAAGCCTCAGCTGACAAATCGAATATTCTCTTTGCCGAGCGTCGCGAAAAGATTCTTGCCGATCTTGCAGCGAACCGCAATGACAAGAGCCTTGCAGGTCGCGTCGACCCACTCGTCGCACCGCTTGTTTCGCTTATCAATAGCCGCTTTCACTGTTATGTGACATCGAGCAGCTGTTCCGGCCGCGTTTCTTTGTTTCACAAAGGACAGTCCGCAGCGCTTTCGCCGGCAAATCGCAAACGCGGGTCTTTTGGTTGCGGTGCGCTCTTTCAGTCACATGACCCGCTTACCTCACACAATCCAATACGCGATGCGCTGCGCGACTTTGCCGTATGGCGCGCACGTATTCCGCCTGGCGACGAGACAGTGCGCGCGACGGAGGTGCTGCAGTTGAAGTTTGAGCCAATGATTGTGCACGTGCAGTGCGCGACGGTGGAGGACGCGGCGAGGCTTTTGCAGTGTGCGAGCGAAAGTGCACAAATGACGAGCGGTCTCCTCTCCTGCTCGCGCGGAACAGGGGAGCAGCGAAAGCTCACGTGTTGCATCACATCGCCTTTGAATGTCGACTTGCCGTTGTTTACTCAAGGCAATTGGTTGCTCGGTCACGAGCGATTTGACGAGGAGGCGTGGAATGCGCTCTTGGGAAATAGTGTTTCTTACGTCAATGCGTTATTTGCGGAAAATGAGAAGCGGCGGGAGCGATTTACGCGAGAGATTGAAAGTCGCCTCCTTGGATAAAGAGATTTACACTTCGAAACGTAAAAAGTGAATTTTTTTTAATGGATGTGGCTCTTGTCATCAACTGATCTATATTTACACACACATACATACATATACATATACATATATATATATATATATATATATGTATATATAGGTATAATGATGTCGTAAAAGATCTCTACCTTTTTTTATATTCTTTTTATAGTTACACCTTTATTATTATTATTACTATGATGATTATTTCTCTATTTTGGTTGTATGTTTTGTATTTTTTTTTCTTTTTTTCATTTATTAATTCCGTTGGGTTGCTGCACAATTGAACCAGTCGGGGTTGTTCTAGGACCGCACGAATCCAACTGGGCAAAACAAAACAAAACAAAAAAAAAAAAGAAACACAAAAAAAAAAAAAAACCAAAAAAAAAAAAAGCTGAGCGGGAAGACTGAGAAGAGAACAACAGTTTTTTTTTTTTTGTGTGTGTGTGTGTGTTGTGGTGAGCGATGGAGTCTCTCTCGTGGAGACGCTATGACAAATTGCACAGTTTCTCTGACTTACTGACCGTTGCTGCGCGCTCGTGTGTCGATGCCCGCGCGGATCGCCCGGCGGAGTATCTCGCCGCGTACTTCACAAAGAACTGCAGCGGTGACCGCATCAGCGCCATCACCACGCACGCGCGTTATGTCCCGAGCGGCGCGGCCTCGCTGCACGTGTGCCTCCGCCTGCTGAACGGCATGGAGTCGGGCGCGGCGGCCCTCGCGGTTCCGCTGCTGCCGGCGGAGAGCGAGAGCGACGGCGACGAGGCGGAGCCGCCGGGGGAGCCGCGCGGCGCGGCGGCGGCGGCGGCGGCGGTGCTCCGCCGGCACTACGCGCCTGCGCTCCTCGCGCTCGGCGTGAGCGACCAGCGCGGCTTCGACGCGGTCCTCTCGCGGCCCTATGGCGGCGACGCGGCGAATGGATTGGGGCGCGCATTGGCATTTGCGCTGAGCGCCGCCGCAGCACTTGCCGCGTCGCGCTGTGCGGCCATTGCGCCATTTCGGCACCTGCGGTCTGTCGCGGGCGCCGGCGGCACTGCAGATCTTGTCGCGATGCCGCAACTCTGTATGGCGTTCTTTGGCCCCGATGCGCCAGGGACCGCACGCGTCGCGCTGCGCGATGTGTGCATTGTCCCTGCGATGCCGCGCGGAGTGCTGCGGCGCGGCGTGGCGGAGAAAATCCTCGCGGCATACCGACACTTTTCCCGCACACATGGCGCGCGGCCGCGAGTGGATGGCGCCATCGCTTTTGATGCCTTTGATGGTATTGCGGAGGCCATTGCGCTTGCGGAGGAGTCGCTGCGCGCAGTGGGGCTTCGGCCGGTGGAGGAAGTGTGTCTCGGCATTCGCCTCGCCGCGGCCGCGGCACCGCAGCGCGACGGGGACGTGTCGTACACACTCTTTCCGGGAGACGCGGAGGTCAGCGGGGCACAACTCGCGGAACACGTGCGTGAGCAAATTCAGCCACGCACGGATTTTGTTGTGTACGTGGAGGACACGCACTGCGCGCGGGATGCGATGGGCTTGACGCGAGTCATGGCGCACCTCGGCGCTGCCATTACAGTCTCCGGAAAAGAAATGTACGGCAGCGAAATCGGCGCAGTGCCTTTATCTATACAGGATATGCCGACATCAAATGTTGTCGTGCAGCCCTGCACTCTTGGGACCATTTCCGAAGTTATCGACGCGGCGCGACACGTGCGCACACATGACGGGCGAACGCTCAGCTTTGCAACGGATCCGTTGGAGTTGAACGCGGCCGCAGTGGCGCACATCGCTGTTGCACTCGGCGCCCGGTTCCTATGCATGGGCGGATTGCTCCACGAGACACAGTGCGATGTGCTCACACACGTCTTATGCATTCAAGATGACCTCGAGCAGACACGCACGATTCGGCAAGAGGCACCAAAGATCATTCACGGCGAAATACCAGAGGTTCCCTCCGACGTGGTGCCGGAGATAAAGCGAAAAACAGAGAAAAAAAAACGCAAAAAGTAGGAGAAACACAAAATAAAACAAATAACAACACGACAAAAAAAAAAAGAGAGATCCTTTTTTGTTTATTTTTTCCTCTTTTTTTTTTTGATACGTATCTCCCTTACTACCTGGCTAGATACATTGTCCATGGTTACCTTGTATATCTTTTTGTATCTGCTTCTCGGTCCCCTCTTTGTAGGATATGTAAAGTTAGCTAACGTAAATATGAGGAAGGAGGATAAGGAAAAATGGGACGAACCCTTAGAGGATTCATCTGTGTGAATGAATGAGTGCGAGTAGGTGATGTTTTGCGGAGTGATACGCGGTCATTTTACCACTTTCTTTTTTCTTTTTTTGTGTTACTATCATTTATTTGTTTTGTTCAGTTATTTGTCTTTTAGACAGAAAACGCAAAAAGGAATACAAAAGTATTTTGTTCTGTCTGCATCATGTTCTCCTTCAATCCTTGCGACACCACCCTTTGTTTTTCAT